>CAXAKX010000001.1:0-330195 GCA_963969525.1 Ontholestes murinus
AAAGATCACAGGACATCGTGCTTCATTAAGCAAACGTTTACGTTATAATATTTATACATTTTTTTCTGATCGTCTTTAAGAATGGAATTGATTGTACCAATTATTTATCTATAAAAAAAATTCAATCTGAGAAAAACAACGAAAACCAAAAAAGCAGGTAATCGGAATCACCTTCGATAAAACAAACGCCGAAATCGAAATTAACTACTTACTAATTGAAGAGTACAAAACGAATGTTTTACTGATTGGAAGGTGTGTCTGAGGCCACCCACCCACCCTACATAGATCCATAAATTTTAGTTAGAACACTGCTGATAATTTTTGTTAATTCAATCAACACTTTCATCCTGGCATATGTAGGGCGGCTGGGTGGTCACTACTACTCCACCCTCCAAGATTCACGAGAGTGTAAATACACGAACAATTACATTACATTTTACATTTCCTCTTTTTGTCTAAATTTTATCAAATGTTTAATTGTGAAGGTGTTCACTTTGTGGTACATCTTGAATATAATCAAGAAGAAGACACGTTATAACTTTGTTTTACCACTTTTATTTTAAAATAAAGTGGTAAAATAAAGTCATCGTCTCATTCTTCATTTAATTTTATTAGTTGTCAGTTTTAATTTTAAAATAATAAATACAGTACAATTTTTTATTGCTTAGAAATCATTCAATAAAACCCTTGTTTGTGATTTAAAAATTCTAGGGTAGGATAGTGGCCACCCACCCACCCTACATATACATTTAAAACATAAGCTAAAACCCTGTTTACGTACATTTGATCTTAAACAAAAACATCCGTTTTAAAATAATTAAAACATCAACTTAAACACTGCTTAAGTTCCAAGAAACCAAACCAGTCATTGTGATGAAAGTAAACCTTTATATGTAGGATGGGTGGGTGGCCTCTATCCCACCCTCCAATCAATAAAACATAAGCGAGGGTTTTAAAGAATTGAATGAGTTTTGTATAGTGAATTTGTTGACTCAATCTTTTTTTATCACACAATATTCTTTGTTAATAATATAGGAATTGGAGGGTGGGATAGAGGCCACCCACCCACCCTACAAATACATCGTTACCTTTATCACTATCACGGCTTTATTTTCAATAAACTTCAACAGTGTTATAGTTGATGTTTTAAGGATTTTAAAAGCATTATTTTATCTTACGTTCAAATATATATGTAGGGTGGGTGGGTGGCCTCTAACCCACCCTCCAATTACTAAACATACGCGAGAGTTCAAATGGATTAATTAATAAAACAAAATTAGTTTTATGTGTATGTAATAAATGTATTTCTTCATATTATTTTAATTAAAAATCCTCGTTTATATATCACCGATTGAAGAGTGGGTTTGAAGACAACCACCCATCCAACGGGTAATCATTCTATTAAATCATAAGTAATTGACGATAATATAAAAAGCATTTAATTCTAAAACATTATGTAAAAGTTATTAAGAAAACCAACATAAATATCACCAGTTTCTATTAGAAAAAAAAAAACAAAAGACGATCAGTGGTTGTTATAAAAATGTATTTGTAAGGTGAGTGGGTGTCCACTATCCCAAACTTTAATTACAAAACTTACTAGAGAGTTTAAATAAATTAATGATTAGTCAGTTTGATTATTTAATTTATTTTGTTAAAATTTTATCATTTTGAGGGTGGTATAGAGGCCACCCGCTCTCACTATATTAACATGTATCTTTCGAAACACAGATATTCTTTCATTTTACATGGTGACAAACTCTGTTCTGTAATTTTATTAATAAAAAATCATCAACATTGTTTTAGTTTAAATTTTAAATGTATATGTAGGGTGGGTGGGTGGCCACTATCCCACCCTCAAATTCCAAAAGATACGTGAGAGTGTAGATACATGAATAATTATATATAATCAACTTAATATTACATTTAATTTTTTATTTTTTTGGTCAAAATTTTACCAATTGTAAGTTTTGTGTTTAAAGTAACAAATACCAAACAATTTTTTTATTGCTTAGAAATCGTTCATTAAAACCCTTGGTAATGTTTTACTGATTGGTGGGTGGGATAGTGGCCACCCACCCACCCTACATATACATGAAAACATTAATCCTTACCACCTTGTTGTTTGCAGGTGAATTTATTGCAGATTGTATGGTGTAGATAAAAATAATAAATCAATAAATCTTAAAATCGAAAAAAATATTTATATTGGATTTTATTGCAATTTAATAAATTTTATAAACCACAAAACTGTTAATAATAAGGTTTATATATATATAAGAGGTGGGTGGCCTTTAACCCACCCTCCAAACAGTAAAACATGTAAAACGATTCTTTGAAGAAAAGTGTGCACATAAATAACCTAAACAAAATTGTAATTAAGAAGTTTCTATGTATAAAATTAATAATTACAACCCTTGAGTATGTTTTATTGATTGGAGGGTGGGATAGTGGCCACCCACCCACCCTACATATACTTGGAGACATTATTATTGACTCTGTTGCCGTTTCAAAAAGAAAATAATTGCAGAATTATTTGCGTGGACAAAAAAATTAATAAATTAAATTTGACTCAAGTTTTATTATAAATCTAAGACGAATTTTGAATAATTTTGAGTTTAATTACAATCCACTAAAGAATTTTAATTCTTTTTTATTCTAATCTAAAATTTTGTTAGATTATTTTTTAATAAACAAAAATTTTTATTTTCTAATTCCCTGCAAACTTAACGACGATCAATGATTGAAGTTTAAATGTATATGTAGGGTGGGTGGGTGGCCACTATCCCACCCTCCAACCAGTAAAACATACTCAAGGGATTTATTTATTAATTTAATTGATTAAAATCAATTATATTAATTTTAATTAAGGTGAATTATCATCAAGATTTTACAAATAAACTTTGCGCGTGTTTTACTGATTGGAGGGTGTGATAGTGGCCACCCACCCACCCTACAAATAATCATAAACTTTCATCACAATCACTGGTGTGGTTTCCTGAAACTTAAGCAGTGTTTAAGTTGATGTTTTAATTTTTTAAAAGCGCTGTTTTAACTTAATGTCAAATGCACGTAAACAGTGATTTAGCTTAAATTTTTCAATGTATATGTAGGGTGGGTGGGTGGCCACTATCCCACCCTCCAATCCGTAAAACATAAGCAAGGGTTTTATCGAATGAGTTCCAAGCAAATAAAAAAAAATTATACTGTATTTGTTATCTTAAATTCTAAACTTGAAAATTAATAAAATTTAGACGAAAATTGAAAAATAAAACGTAATGTTAAATTGATTATATATAATTATTCATTAATCGAAACTCTCGCATATGTTTTGAAATTGGAGGGTGGGATAGTGGCCACCCACCCACCCTACATATACAATTAAAATTTAAACTAAAACACTGTTGATGATTTTTTGTTATCAAAATTACAAATAGAGTTTGTAACCATGTAAAATCGAAGAAAATCTGTGGTTAGAGATATAAATGTTTATGTAGTGAGGGTGGGTGGCTTATAATCCACCCACCAATTGATAAAATCTAGATAAAACAAATTATTTAATCAAACTGACGAATTATGAATTCATTTAAACGTACTGTCGTAAGTTTTGTAATTGAAGGGTAGAAAAATTGACACCCACCCACCTTGCATATATAATTTCACTACAATCACTGATCGTCTTTTGTTTTTTTTTATGTTAATTCATAATATTTACGGTGGTTTTTGGAATAACTTTTACATAATGTTTTAGAATTAAATTTTATCTCTATTATCGTTAATAATTACTAATTTGATTTAAAAAAGTAATTGTTGGATAGGTAGTTATCTTCAAACACACCCTCGTTAAAATTTATAAACGAGGATTTTTCAATTAAAATAATAATAATTTTAATTAAAGGCACATAAAATTGATTTTGTTTCATTGATTAATCCATTTGAACTCTCGCTTATGATTAATAACTCGAGGGTGGGTTAGTGGCCACCCACCCACCCTACATATATATTTAAACATAAATTAAAACACTGCTATTAAAATCATTAAAACATCCACTCTAACACTGTTGAAATTCATGGAAAACAAAACAGTGATGGTGATTAAAATAAAGATGTATTTGTAGGGTGGGTGGGTGCCCTCTATCCCACCTTCCAATAACTATATTATCATCAAAGGATATTGTGTGATTTAAAAAGATTAAGTCAACAAATACAGAATAAATATTTTTATAAACGAAAAATTTTCCATTCAATAAAACCCTTGGTGATGTTTTATTGATTGGAGGGTGGGATAGTGGCCACCCACCCACCCTACAAATACATGAAAACATTAATCATTACCGCCTTGTTGTTTGCAGGTGAATTTATTGCAGATTTTATAGTGTGGATAAAAATAACAAATCAATCAAACTTGCAATCATAAAACAATATTTTATTGGATTTTATTGCAATTTAATAAATTTTATAAACCAAAAAGCGCTTAGTAATAAGGTTTATAAGTATATAAGAGGTGGGTGGCCTTTAAACCACCCTCCAATCAGTAAAAAATGTAAAACGATTCTTTGAAAAAAATGTCTGCATAAATAATCTAAAACTAATTGTAATTAAGACGTTTTAATGTATAAAATTAATCATTACAACCCTTGAGTATGTTTTACTGGTTGGAGGGTGGGTTAGTGGCCACCCACCCACCCTACATATACTTGGAAACATTATTACTGACTCTGTTGCCGTTTCAAAAAAAATAATTGCAGAATTATTTGCATGGACAAAATAATTAATAAATTAAATTTGACTTAAGTTTTATTACAAATCTAAGACGAATTTCGAATAATTTTGAGTTTAATTACAATTCACTACAGAATTTTAATTCTTTTTTATTCTAATCTAAAATTTTGTTAGATTATTTTTTAATAAACAAAGAATTTTATTTTTCAATTCCCTGCAAACTTCACGACGATCAATGATTGATGTTTAAATGTATATGTAGGGTGGGTGGGTGGCCTCTATCCCACCCTCCAACCAGTAAAACATACTCAAGGGTTTTATTTATTAATTTAATTGATTAAAATCAATTATATTAATTTTAATCGAGGTGAATTATCATCAAGATTTTACAAATAAACTTTGTGCGTGTTTTACTAATTGGTAGGTGTGATAGTGGCTACCCACCCACCCTACATATACATGAAAACATTAATCATTACCGCCTTGTTGTTTGCAGGTGAATTTATTGCAGATTGTATAGTGTGGATAAAAATAACAAATCAATAAAACTTATAATCGTAAAACAATATTTTATTGGATTTTATTGCAATATAATAAGTTTTATAAATCACAAAACAGTTAGTAATAAAGTTTATATGTATATTAAAGGTGGTTGGTATGTAACCCACCCTCCAATCATTAAAACATGTAAAACGATTCTTTGAAGAAAAATGTGTGCATAAATAATCTAAAACGAATTGTAATTAAGAAGTTTTTATGTATAAAATTAATAATTACAACACTTGAGTATGTTTTAGTGATTGGAGGGTGGGATAGTGGCCACCCACCCACCCTACATATACTTGGAAACATTATTACTGACTCTGTTGCCGTTTCAAAAAAAATAATTGCAGAATTATTTGCGTGGACAAAAAAATTAATAAATTAAATTTGACTCGAGTTTTATTACAAATCTAACACGAATTTTTAATAATTTTGAGTTTAATTACAATCCACTAAAGAATTTTAATACTTTTTTATTCTAATCTAAAATTTTATTAGCTAATTTTTTAATAATCAAAGGATTTTATTTTTTAATTCCCCGCAAACTTAACGACGATCAGTGATTGATGTTTAAATGTATATGTAGGATGGGTGGGTGGCCTCTATCCCACCCTCCAACCAGTAAAACATACCCAAGGGTTTTATTAATTAATTTAATTTATTAAAATAAATTTAATTAATTTTAATCGAGGTGAATTATCATCAAGATTTTACAAATAAACTTTGCGCGTATTTTACTAATTGGAGGGTGTGATAGTGGCCACCCACCCACCCTACAAATAATCATAAACTTTCATCACAATCACTGGTGTGGTTTCCTGAAACTTAAGCAGTGTTTAAGTTGATGTTTTAATTTTTTAAAAGCGCTGTTTTAACTTAATGTCAAATGCACGTAAACAGTGATTTAGCTTAAATTTTTCAATGTATATGTAGGGTGGGTGGGTGGCCACTATCCCACCCTTCAATCCGTAAAACATAAGCAAGGATTTTATCGAATGAGTTCCAAGCAAATAAAAAAAAATTATACTGTATTTGTTATCTTAAATTCTAAACTTGAAAATTAATAAAATTTAGACGAAAATTGAAAAATAAAACGTAATGTTAAATTGATTATATATAATAATTCATTAATCGAAACTCTCGCGTATGTTTTGAAATTAGAGAGTGGGATAGTGGCTACCCACCCACCCTACATATACAATTAAAATTTAAACTAAAACACTGTTGATGATTTTTTGTTATCAAAATTACAAATAGAGTTTGTAACCATGTAAAATCGAAGAAAATCTGTGGTTAGAGATATAAATGTTTATGTAGTGAGGGTGGGTGGCTTATAATCCACCCACCAATTGATAAAATCTAGATAAAACAAATTATTTAATCAAACTGACGAATTATGAATTCATTTAAACGTACTGTCGTAAGTTTTGTAATTGAAGGGTAGAAAAATTGACACCCACCCACCTTGCATATATAATTTCACTACAATCACTGATCGTCTTTTGTTTTTTTTTAATGTTAATTCATAATATTTACGGTGGTTTTTAGAATAACTTTTACATAATGTTTTAGAATTAAATTTTATCTCTATTATCGTTAATAATTACTAATTTGATTTAAAAAAGTAATTGTTGGATAGGTGGTTATCTTCAAACACACCCTCCAATCGTTAAAATTTATAAACGAGGATTCTTCAATTAAAATAATACGAAAAATTTTTTTTTTATTAAAGGCACATAAAATTGATTTTGTTTCATTGATTAATCCATTTGAACTCTCGTTTATGTTTAATAACTCGAGGGTGGGTTAGTGGCCACCCACCCACCCTACATATATATTTAAACATAAATTAAAACACTGCTATTAAAATCATTAAAACATCCACTCTAACACTGTTGAAATTCATGGAAAACAAAACAGTGATGGTGATGAAAATAAAGATGTATTTGTAGGGTGGGTGGGTGGCCTCTATCCCACCTTCCAATAACTATATTATCATCAAAGGATATTGTGTGATTTAAAAAGATTAAGTCAACAAATACAGAATAAATATTTTTATAAACGAAAAATTTTCCATTCAATAAAACCCTTGGTGATGTTTTATTGATTGGAGGGTGGGATAGTGGCCACCCACCCACCCTACATATACATGAAAACATTAATCATTACCGCCTTGTTGTTTGCAGGTGAATTTATTGCAGATTTTATAGTGTGGATAAAAATAACAAATCAATCAAACTTGTAATCATAAAACAATATTTTATTGGATTTTATTGCAATTTAATAAATTTTTTAAACCAAAAAGCGCTTAGTAATAAGGTTTATAAGTATATAAGAGGTGGGTGGCCTTTAAACCACCCTCCAATCAGTAAAAAATGTAAAACGATTCTTTGAAGAAAAATGTGTGCATAAATAATCCAAAACAAATTGTAATTAAGAAGTTTTTATGTATAAAATTAATCATTACAACCCTTGAGTATGTTTTAGTGATTGGAGGGTGGGATAGTGGCCACCCACCCACCCTACATATACTTGGAAACATTATTACTGACTGTTGCCGTTACAAAAAAAATAATAATTGCAGAATTATTTGCGTGGACAAAAAAATTAATAAATTAAATTTGACTCAAGTTTTATTACAAATATAAAACAAATTTTGAATAATTTTGAGTTTAATTACAATCCACTAAAGAATTTTAATTCTTTTTTATTCTAATCTAAAATTTTGTTAGATTATTTTTTAATAAACAAAGAATTTTATTTTTCAATTCCCTGCAAACTTCACGACGATCAATGATTGATGTTTAAATGTATTTGTAGGGTGGGTGGGTGGCCTCTATCCCACCCTCCAATCAGTAAAACATAAGCAAGGGTTTTATTTATTAATTTAATTTATTAAAAACAATAATATTAATTTTAATCAAGGTGAATTATCATCAAGATTTTATAAATAAACTTTGCGCGTGTTTTACTCATTGAAGGGTGGGATAGTGGCCACCCACCCACCCTACATATACATGAAAACTTTAATTCTTACCGCCTTGTTGTTTGCAGGTGAATTTATTGCAGAATTTATAGAGTGGATAAAAATAACAAATCAATAAAACTTATAATCGTAAAACAATATTTTACTGGATTCTATGGCAATTTAATAAATTTTAAAAACCACAAAATATTTAGTAATAAAGTTTATATGTATATGAAAGGTGGGTGGCCTTTAACCCACCCTCCAATCAGTAAAAAATGTATAACGATTCTTTGGAGAAAAATATGTGCATAAATAATCTAAAACTAATTGTAATTAGAAGTTTTTATGTATAAAATTAATAATTACAACCCTTGAGTATGTTTTAGTGATTAGAGGGTGGGATAGTGGCCACCCACCCACCCTACATGTACTTGGAAACATTATTACTGACTCTGTTGCCGTTAAAAAAAAATCAATTGCAGAATTATTTGCGTGAACAAAAAAATTAATAAATTCAATTTGACTCAAGTTTCATTACAAATCTAACACGAATTTTTAATAATTTCAAGTTTAAATACAATCCACTAAAGAATTTTAATTCTTTTTTGTACTAATCTAAACTTTTGATAACTTATTTTTTTAATAAACAAAAATTTTAGTTTTCAATTCCCTGCAAACTTAACGACGATCAGTGATTGATGTTTAAATGTATATGTAGGGTGGGTGGGTGGCCACTATCACACCCTCCAATTTTTACAACAAAAACAAGGGTTGTATTGAATGATTTCCAAGCAATAATTTAATTAATTTAATCGATACTTGTTCTGCTACTCTCTTGATGGAACCAAATTTTCAAATTAGGAGAAGTGAAACTCTTGTTATGTTACATTTCTTTATGTATGTTTCGGTCCTTGCAGTTTTAACTTTGATAATGATCCGCAAGGACCGAAGCACGTGTCAGTTATCTGAAAATAAAGAAATGCAACATAACAAGAGTTTCACTTTTCCTAATATAATTAATTGTTTTTTTTTTTCAACTATTTTTTTTTTTAATCGATTGTCAATTCTTTATTTCTAACAATTTGATTTGTAGTGATTCTACGCTTCAGCCCGTTGGTGGGGGATAGACAAAAATAAATATTACAGATGCGTTTTTTTCTAAATTATATAATTAATGTAATAATTAAATGAATGTACATAAATAAATTATAAGTGTGATAACGTAGGGGTTTTTTAATAACCCATTCTGCCTGGTCGTTGTGGTCCTGGTCCCCTATAAAAAAAAACGATAAAAATATTATTAATTTAACTCATTGACTCATTGAAAATGATAGGCTAATGTATTGAAACCATTGGTCATCATATAAATAAATAACGGTTATACAAAACAAAGTGATTATTGTGTTTAATTTTGTGATATTATTAATTTTTATACTAAGAACAAGTAGACACACTTTAATTATTAATTGATTAACCACTTCCCGCGAACGCTATGTATGTTACTGTATGAAATGGCCTCCGTTAATAAATAAATAAATACGAGTACGACCAAGATATCTCGGGCAGTAGCACATTACGTTCAAAAATAATTGTGCGGGAAGGGGTTAATAAAGAATTTAAAGATTACCTCTGTGATGGAGGTTTGTTGAAACCGTAACCAGGAGCGGGACCTTGGAGATCGTTCTGCCACGGTTGATCCTGCCTGTTGAAGGGGTTGCGGACGGGCTGCGGACCTGGATTCGGTTTGCCGGGGAATCCCTGCGAGGGTTCGTTGCGTCCGAAACCCTCATCGCCACGGAATGAAGCCGAACCTCCGAATTGGGGCTTTGATGGAGTGTCGAAACGTGGTAGGAAACTAGTCTCACCCCCCGATGATGATGGATTTCTAGAAATAAAATTTGTTAAGATGGAATTCATCACTATCACACCCTACAATCAGTAAAACACGCGCAAAGTTTATTTGTAAAATCTTGATGATAATTCACCTCAATTAAAATTAATTAAATTGATTTTAATAAATTAAATTAATAAATAAAACCCTTGCTTATGTTTTACTAGTTGGAGGGTGGGATAGAGGCCACCCACCCACCCTACATATACAATAAAACAACAATAATTGATCGTCGTTAAGTTTGCTGAGAATTAAAAAATAAAATCTTTGTTTATTCAAAAATAATCTAACAAAATATTAGATTAGAATAAAAAAAAAATTAAAATTCTTTAGTGGATTGTAATTAAACTCAAAATTATTAAAAATTCGTCTTAGATTTATAATAAAACTTGAGTCAAATTTAATTTGTTATTTTTTTTTGGTCCACGCAAATTATTCTGCAATTGATTTTTTTGAAACGGCAACAGAGTCAGTAATAATGTTTCCAAGTATATGTAGGGTGGGTGGGTGGCCACTATCCCACCCTCCAATCACCAAAACATACTCAAGGGTTGTAATTAATAATTTTATACATAAAAACTTCTTAATTGCAATTTGTTTTAGATTATTCATGCACACATTTTTCATCAAAGAATTGTTGTACATGTTGTACTGATTGGAGGGTGGTTTAGAGGCCAACCACCTTTTATATACATATAAAACTTATTACTAACAGTTTTGTGGTTTATAAAATTTATTAAATCCTGTAAAATATTATTTTACGTTTATAAGTTTTATTGATTTGTTATTTTTATCCACACTAGAAATTCTGCAATAAATTCACCTATAAACAACAAGGCGGTAAGGATTAATGTTTTCATATATATGTAGGGTGGGTGGGTGGCCTCTATCACACCCTCCAATCAGTAAAACACGCGCAAAGTTTATTTGTAAAATCTTGATGATAATTCACCTCGATTAAACTTAATATAATTGATTTTAATAAATTAAATTAATAAACAAAACCCTTTCGTATGTTTTACTGGTTGCAGGATGGGATAGAGGCCACCCACCCACCCTACATATACATTTAAACATCAATCATTGATCGTCGTTAAGTTTGCTGGGAATTAAAAAATGAAATCCTTTGTTTATTAAAAAATAATCTAACAAAATTTTAGATTAGAATAAAAAAGAATTAAAATGCTTTAGTGAATTGTAATTAAATTTAAAATTATTAAAAATTCTTGTTAGATTCATAATAAAACTTAAGTCAAATTTAATTTATAAATTTTGTTGTCAACGCAAATAATTCTGTAATTGATTTTTTTTGAAACGGCAACAGAGTTAGTAATATTGATTCTAAGTATATGTAGGGTGGGTGGGTGGCCACTATCCCACCCTCCAACCACCAAAATATACTCGAGGGTTTTAATTATTAATTTTATACATAAAAACTTCATAATTACAATTCGTTTTAAATTATTTAAGCGCACAGTTTTCATCAAAGAATTGTACATGTTTTACTGATTGAAGGGTGATTTATAGGCCACCCACCTTTTATATACATATAAACCTTATTATTAACAGTTTTGTGGTTTATAGAAATTAAATTAAATTCCAATAAAATCGAGTGAAATATAATTTTACGATTATAAGTTTTGTTGATTTGTTATTTTTATCCACACTATAAATTCTGCAATAAATTCACCTGCAAACAACAAGGCGGTATGATTAATGTTTTCATGTATATGTAGGGTGGGTGGGTGGCCACTATCACACCCTCCAACCAGTAAAACACGCGCAAAATTTATTTGTAAAATCTTGATGATAATTCACCTCGATTAAAACTCATTAAATTGATTTTAATAAATTAAATTAATAAATAAAACCCTTGCTTATGTTTTACTGATTGGAGGATGGAATAGAGGCCGCCCACCCACCCTACATATATATTTAATCATCAATCATTGATCGTCGTTAAGTTTGCTGAGAATTAAAATATAAAATCTTTGTTTATTCAAAAATAATCTAACAAAATTTTAGATTAGAATAAAAATGAATTAAAATGCTTTAGTGAATTGTAATTAAATTTAAAATTATTAAAAATTCTTGTTAGATTCATAATAAAACTTGAGTCAAATTTAATTTATTAATTTTTTTGTACACGCAAATAATTCTGCAATTTATTTTTTTTGAAACGACAAGAGAGTCAGTAATAATGTTTCCAAGTATATGTAGGGTGGGTGGGTGGCCACTATCCCACTCTCCACTCACCAAAACATACTCAAGGGTTGTACTTATTAATTTTATACATAAAAACTTCTTAATTACAATTCGTTTTAGATTATTTATATGCACACTTTTCTTCAAAGAATCGTTTTACACATTTTACTGATTGGAGGGTGGTTTAGAGGCCACCCACCTTTTATATACATATAAACTAACTGTTTTGTGGTTTATAAAATTTATTAAATTGCAATAAAATCTAGTGAAATATTGTTTTACGATTATAAGTTTTATTGATTTGTTATTTTTATCCACACTAGAAATTCTACAATAAATTCACCTACAAACAACAAGGCGATGAGAATTAAAGTTTTCATGTATATGTAGGGTGGGTGGGTGGCCACTATCACACCCTCCAATCAGTAAAACACGCGCAAAGTTTATTTGTAAAATTTTGATGATAATTCACCTCGATTAAACTTAATATAATTGATTTTAATAAATTAAATTAATAAACAAAACCCTTGCTTATGTTTTACTGATTGGAGGGTGGGATAGAGGCCACCCACCCACCCTACATAAACAATAAAACATCAATCATTGATCGTCGTTAAGTTTGCAGGGAATTGAAAAATAAAATCTTTGTTTATTAAAAAATAATCTAACAAAATTTTAGATTAGAATAAAAAAGAATTAAAATGCTTTAGTGGATTGTAATTAAACTTAAAATTATTCAAAATTCGTGTTAGATTTTTAATAAAACTTGAGTCAAATTTAATTTATTAATTTTTTTATCCACGCAAATAATTCTGCAATTAATTTTTTTTGAAACGGCAAGAGAGTCAGTAATAATGTTTCCAAGTATATGTAGGGTGGGTGGGTGGCCACTATCCCACCCTCCAATTACTAAAACATACTCAAGGGTTGTAATTATTAATTTTATACATAAAAACTTCATAATTACAATTCGTTTTAGATTATGGGTGCCACTATCCCACCCTCCAATCACTAAAACATACTCAAGGGTTGTAATTATTAATTTTATACATAAAAACTTCTTAATTACAATTCGTTTTAAATTATTTATGTGCACATTTTTCTTCAAAGAATCGTTTTACATTTTTTACTGATTGGAGGGTGGGTTTAAGGCCACCCACCTTTTATATACATATAAATCTTATTACTAACAGTTTTGTGGTTTATAAAATTTATTAAATTGCAATAAAATCTAGTGAAATATTGTTCTATTTTTATTTGTTATAAGTTTTATTGATTTGTTATTTTTATCCACACTAGAAATTCTGCAATAAATTCACCTGCAAACAACAAGGCGGTAAGATTAATGTTTTCAAGTATATGTAGGGTGGGTGGGTGGCCACTATCACACCCTCCAATCAGTAAAACACGCGCAAAGTTTATTTGTAAAATCTTGATGATAATTCACCTCGATTAAACTTAATAATATTGATTTTAATAAATTAAATTAATAAATAAAACCCTTGCTTATGTTTTACTGATTGAAGGGTGGGATAGAGGCCACCCACCCACCCTACATATACATTTAAACTTAAATCATTGATCGTCGTTAAGTTTGCTGGGAATTAAAAAATAAAATCTTTGTTTATTCAAAAATAATCTAACAAAATTTTAGATTAGAATAAAAAAGAATTAAAATGCTTTAGTGGATTGTAATTAAACTTAAAATTATTCAAAATTCGTGTTAGATTTTTAATAAAACTTGAGTCAAATTTAATTTATTAATTTTTTTATCCACGCAAATAATTCTGCAATTAATTTTTTTTGAAACGGCAAAAGAGTCAGTAATAATGTTTCCAAATATATGTAGGGTGGGTGGGTGGACACTATCCCACCCTCCAACCACCAAAACATACTCGAGGGTTTCAATTATTAATTTTGTAAATAAAAACTTCATAATTACAATTCGTTTTATATTATTTAAGCGCACAGTTTTCATCAAAGAATCGTTTTACATATTTTACTGATTGTAGGGTGGATTAGAGGCCACCCACCTTTTATATACATATCAATCTTATTACTAACTGTTTTGTGGTTCATAAAATTTATTAAATTGCAATAAAATACAGTAAAATATTGTTTTACGATTATAAGTTTTATTGATTTGTTATTTTTCTCCACATTATAAATTTTACAATAAATTCACCTGCAAACAACAAGATAGTAAGAATTATTGTTTTCATGTATATGTAGGGTGGGTGGGTGACCACTATTCCACCCTCCAATCAGTAAAACACGCACAAAGATTACTTGAAAAATCTTGATGATAATTCACCTCGATTAAAATTAATTAAATTAATTAATCGATTAATTAATCTAGTGTGTACGAATTTTTCTAAATTTAAATCTAGTAAGCCGCGCCCTATCAAAACGTGTCGCGTTTTTAATCACTCAATTAGTCACACAATTATAATTGTACATTCCGAACAATTCAATGATGAACGTGTAATCTTATCGCGCATTATCTAAATGAACTCGACTGCTGATAACTAATCTGAGGGAATAATGAATTTAAAAAAATTAACATCAAACCGAATTCACTTGAATTCGCAGTAAATACTTATAATCCTTTAAGCTGATGTTGATTAATTTAACAACGTGAAATTGTACCTACCTGTCGATCATTTTCTTCAACCTCTTCTCCACGAATTTCACGTAACTGAAGAGTACGCCGATGAGGATCAGCGCCATGGCGGAGGCCGCCCCCAACACACCGGCCACCACGTACAGGGCCGTGCTGACCTCATTGTATTTCTGAAATATCAATAAATATAAGATTATATTAACTATAAACAAAAAATTAATCATTCTAATAATTGATTAAGTAGGTGATCGCTAGATTAACATTAATGATTGTATTTACACTTTTAAAAAACAATCGACTTTATTAAGTATTTTACATATTTTTATGTTTCATTTTTTTTTGAGTATTTAAATTAGTTATATGAAAATAAATTATAATTACGTCATCGAAGTTGGCCATCCTGTGAACGTACAACGCACAAACACAAACACGCAGTGATCTCGATTCTGGCCGACTGATAATCAACACACTGGTATCTCTCTATATCTATACACTCACGCCGGTGTATTGATAGACTTTATCAAGCCTGGTGTACTTGAACACGGCACAGGCGAGATAGGGAACCAAGGCGGTGAGGACGATGTAGAGGGTGTATGGGATTGGGGGTGTGGAACCGAAAGGTGAGAGCCAGTAACCGCGACGCGTAGCGTCCCTGGTGTGGTGACTGAAGAAGGCGACGAAGACTATGAGTGAACACTTCTGAAGCCATCTCAGCTGAAGCCACAGCGAAATCGCCAGACACAACACCGACACTAGAAGTGGTGGTGTGGATGAATGTAGGGGTGGTCGGTGTGTCAACTTCACAGCATCCTAAAACAAAGATATAGAAAATTAATAAATGTAAACAGAAAATGACAAATGAAAATTTGAAACTGTCATATGACACATAGCAGATCACATGACGGATAACAGTTGACTAGTAAAAGTTTAAATTGACAGTTGACAGATGAACGTTCAAAATGACAGTTAAAAATGACTGTTGACATAGTTAACAGATAGTAGACAACAGATAATAAATGAAACTTAAAATTGACAGGAGATGACATATTAAAATCAATCAATGTAAATTGAAAATGACAGTTAACAGATAACAGATGACAGATGACAAGTAACAATTGATAAATTAAAACTGACATATGACAAATAGCAAATCACATGACAGGTGACAGTTGACGAATAAAATAAGTCCAAATTGACAGTTGACAGACGACAATTGACAAATGAACGTTTAAAACGTTTTGTAAAATTAATATTTCTTTACTTTTCAGCCGTTTTAAATTTTTTTTATTAAACTTGAAACTAATATTTTTAAGCATGTAATTTGTTTTCAATTTTCAACTGTTTTTTAACCTATTAAAAATGTTTGTTGTATTTTTTGCCATTTTTTTTTTAAATAAAATTCCAATTATTTTAAAATTTTGAAAATAAAATAAAGTAAGTTACTGTGGTTTACTGATTGTTTAGAAAATATTCAATTGTTTTTCTTTTGTAGACTTAAAACTGTTCCTTTCTTTTATTTTCAACTGTTTTTTTTTCTTTGTTTAACTAATTTAATCCTAGTTTGATTTCAACAATTTTTCCTCAATAAATGTTCGTATTTATTTTATCATTTATCAGACAAATGACAATTGACAAATAAAAAATGACAAATGACAATTGACACAAATGACAAATGTCAAATAACAAATGACAATTAACAGATGACAATTGACAATATATTAATGAAAAATGAATATTAAAAAGTGACAAATGATAATTGACAATAGACAAATGAAAAATAAATAATGGCAAATGACAATTGACAAATGATAAATGAAAAATGACAAATGACAATGACAGATGACAAATGGCAAATGACAATAGATAAATAAAAAATAAAAAATGGCAAAAAATAATTGAAAAATGACGATTGAAAAAAATAACAAATGACAAATAACAATTGATAATTGACAAATGGCAAATGACAATTGACAATAGACTGATGAAAATTTAAAAATAGCAAATGACAATTGACATTAGACAAATGAAAAATAAAAAATGGCAAATGACAAATTGACACATAACAATTGACAGATGACAAATGGCAAATAAAAATTGACAATATCCAATGAAAATTAAAAATTGGGAAATGACAATTGACAAATGACAATTGACAGAGGATAAATGGCAAATGACAATAGATAAATAAAAAATAAATAATGGAAAATGACAATTGACACAAATGATAAATGACAAATGATAATTGGCAATAGACAAATGAAAAATGAAAAATAAATAATGTCAAATGACAATTGATACACATGACAAATGCAAACTGATAATAGATGAATGAAAATTTAAAATTAAAAAATGGCAAATGACAAATAACAACTGACAAATGACAATTAATATATGACAAATTTATTTATTTATTGAGGGGTAATATGGCAAATGACAATATACAAATGAAAAGTAAATAATGGCCAATCACAATTGACATAAATGACAATTGACAAATGATAATGAAAAATGACAACTGACAGATAACAAATGTCAATTAATACAAATGACAAATTACAATGACAGGTGACAAATGGCAAATGACAATAGATAAAAAAATGGAAAATGACAATTGACACAAATGATAAATGACAAATGACAGATGACAATTGACAATAGCCAAATGAAAATATAAATAATGACAAATGACAATTGACAAATGAAAAAATGACATATGACAATTGGCAAATGACAAATGGCAAATGTCAATTGACAAATGATAAATGACAAATGTCAAATAACAAATGACAAATGATAAGTAACGTAGCAAAATAAAGATGACAGATTTATTTATTTATTTATTATCAAATAACTAATGATAAATGTCAAATAACAGATAGGTGACCATTGACGATAGATAAATGAAAAATGAAAATTAAAAAATGACAAATGACAATTAATATATGACAATAGACGAATCGACACAAATGACAATTGACAAATTTCAAATAACAAGTGGCAATTAACAGATGACAAATAACAAATTAAATATCAAAAATGGCAAATGACAATTGACAATTGACTAATGACAAATCAAAATGACAAACGGCAATTGACAGATGATAAAAGACAAATTGGAAATGACAATTGATACTAGACAAATGAAAAATTAAAATTTAAAAATGGCAAATAACTGACAAATGACAATTAATATATGACAAATTTATTTATTTATTTATTTATTTATTGACTGGTAATATGGCAAATGACAATAGACAAATGAAAAGTAAATAATGGCCAATCACAATTGACATAAATGACAATTGACAAATGATAAATGAAAAATGACAAATGACAATTGACAGATAACAAATGACAAATGACAATGACAGATGACAAATGGCAAATGACAATAGATAATTGAAAAATAAAAAATGGCAAATAACAATTGATAAATGACGATTGAAAAAATAACAAATGACAAATAACAATTGATAGTTGTCAAATGCCAAATGACAATTGACAATAGACTGATGAAAATTTAAAAACGGCAAATGACAATTGACAAATGATAAATGACAAATGGCAAATGACAATTGACAATAGACAAATGAAAAATAAAAAAATGGCAAATGACAATTGACAAATGACGAATGAAAATATGACAAATGACAAATAACAATTGACAAATGACAAATGGCAAATAAAAATTGACAAAACACCAATGAAAATTAAAAATTGGGAAATGACAATTGACAAATGATGAATTACAAATGACAATTGACAGACGACAAATGGCAAATGACAATAGATAGATAAAAAATAAATAATGGAAAATGACAATTGACACAAATGATAAATGACAAATGACAATTGACAATATATTAATGAAAAATAATAATATTAAAAAGTGACAAATGATAATTGACAATAGACAAATGAAAAATAAATAATGGCAAATGACAATTGACATAAATGACAATTGACAAATGATAAATGAAAAATGACAAATGACAATTGACAGTTAACATATGACAAATGACAATGACAGATGACAAATGGCAAATGACAATAGATAAATGAAAAATAAAAAATGGCAAATAACAATTGAAAAATAACGATTGAAAAAAAATAACAAATGACAAATAGCAATTGATAGTTGACAAATGGCAAATGACAATTGACAATAGATTGATGGAAATTTAAAAATGACAATTGACTAATGATAAATGACAAATGACAATTGACAGATGACAAATGGCAAATGACAATTGACAATAAGCAAATGAAAAATAAAAATGGATAATAACAATTGACAAATGACGAATGAAAATATGACAAATGACAAATAACAAATGGCAAATTAAAATTGTCAATACACCAATGAAAATTAAAAATTGGGAAATGACAATTGACAAATGAAGAATTACAATTAACTATTGACAGAGGACAAATGGCAAATGACAATAGACAAATAAAAAATAAATAATGGAAAATGACAATTGACACAAATGATAAATGACAAATGACAGATGACAATTGACAATAGCCAAATGAAAATATATATAATGACAAATGACAATTGACAGGTGAAAAAATTACATTTTGTCAATTGACAAATGTCAAATAACAAATGAAGAAAGACAAATAATAAGTAACGTGGCAAAAATAAATAATGACAGATTTATTTATTTATTTATTATCAAATAACTAATGGTAAATGTCAAATAACAGATAGGTGACCATTGACGATAGATAAATGAAAAATGAAAATTTAAAAATGGCAAATGACAAATAACAATTGATAAATGACAATTAATATATGACAAATGACAATAGACGAATCGACACAAATGACAAATGACAAATTTCAAGTAACAAGTGGCAATTAACAGATGACAAATAACAAATGAAAAATCAAAAATGGCAAATGTCAATTGCCAATTGACTAATGACAAATCAAAATGACAAATGACAATTGACAAATGGCAATTGACAGATGACAAATAACAAATTGGAAATGACAATTGACACTAGACAAATGAAAAATTAAAAATGGCAAATGACAATTGATAAGTGATAAATGACAAACATCAAACAACAAAATGGCAATTCACAGATGACAAATAACACATATCAATTAACAATAGACAAATGAAAAATTAAAATGGCAAATGATAATTGACACAAATGACGATTGACAAATGGCACATTACAAATCACAATTGACAATAGACTAATGACAAATGTCAAATAACAAATGGCAATTGACAGATGACAAATAACAAATGACAATTGACAATAAATAAATGAAAAATAAAAAAAAATGACAACTGACAATTGACACCAATGACAATTGACAAATGAAAAGATGAAAAATGAAAAATTAACTAATGACAAATAGCAGTTGACAGATGACAAATTGTAAATGACAATTGACAATTGACTAATAAAAAATAAAAATGACAAAAGACAATTGACATAAATGACAAATAGCAGTTGACAGATGACAAATGACTAATTGTAAATGATAATTGACAATAGACAAATGTAAAATAAAAAATGACAAATGACAATTGACACAAATGATAAACGACAAATAACAAATGTCAAATAACACATGGCAATTGACATATGACAATAGACAAATGAAAACAAATTATAATTGACACAAATGACAAATGATAAATTTCAAATGACAATTAACAATAGGCTAATGCGCAATAAAAATGGTAAATGCCAATTGACAAATGATAAATGACAAATGACAAATGATATTTGACAGAAATGTCAAAAAAAGGTAAAATTTTTCCGTTATGGAATTCATCAGCTACATATAAATATATAATAGCCAGATGACAAATGACAATTGATAAAAGTTCAAATTGACGGATAACATATGATAAGATGGACAATTGACACATTAAAGTTAACATTCACAGTTGACAGATAATACATGATGACGATGATGATAGTTGATAAAATATGAAATTTGGCAAAGAAAATTTTTTTATCAATTTTTATCAATAGTTGACAAATTTGACTGAAAAATGACAAAAGAAAATTGATAATTGATAAACGAAAGATGAAATTTTTAGTTGACAAACAAAAGATGACTCATGACAGATGACACTTTGTAAATGAAAATTGAAAATGACAGTTGACAGATAACAGATGACAAAAAAATTGAAACTGTCAAATAACACATAACAGATCACACAGACAGTTGACAAGTAAAAGTTTAAATTGACAGTTGACAGATGACAGTTCAAATTAACAATTAAAAATGACTGTTGACACAGTTGACAGGTAGTAGACAACAGATAACAAATGAAACTTAAAATTGACAGTTATCTAATAGCAAATGACAGATTAAAATTAATAAATGTAAATTAAAAATGACAGATAACAGATTAAAAATAAATAAATATTCTTTTACATTTTCAAAAACACGCAAGCAATCGTGCTCTGATAAAATGATAAAAATATTTACGTCGAATCGTGATGTATGTAGTACTTACAGATAATGAAAACGAGTGTGCCGAAAAGAAGTGATCCAAATCGATCAGCGAAGAGAGCGCTGTGCAGAGGAAAACCTCGACCAGGGTCTGCGAAGAGTGGTGATTCTTGTAATTGACGCACACTATCGTCCAGCACAGGCCCCCGATAATGGAGTGCGTGGCGTTATCGAAAAGGGCCTTGTAGAGCTGCAGTTTGGTGTGCAACACCATGTAATCACCGCACACCGCTGTTACAATCAATAGGAACACTAAAACAAACTGCACGTTAATTACCACCATGTTACAATAAAGTGCAAAAGTGCATGATGCAAGTACACGTAGTTAATAGAAGGAAAATATAAACATTAACATAACCTTAAATAAAAAATCATAATAATAAATATTGTTGAGTGTTAAACGTATGCAACCTAATATACAATTAATTTAAAAATATTTCGTAAATCTATAAGATTGTTTGATTTAAAAAAGGTTTTCGTATTTTTAAATTAAGAGTTTGTATTTTTATATTATAAACAATGTTTCTATTTTAATAAAATGTATTGGTATTTTATTAAAACAGAAAAATTGTTATTGTAGGAAATTAACATAAATAATTGTCTATGGTTTACTTTACATACTTTAATGATTGTTGAGTTACGTGAAGATGAATTACACCATTGAATGAAAGAATAAATCTCTTTTTTTCACAAAATCATTACGTGTAAATGTAGTTTTCTGAATCACGATGTTACCATTTTTAAAGCTAGTATTTTTTATTGTCTATGGTGGAAAACAAAAGTGTGTTATTGTATAAAAATAAATAAATAATAAACTTTATTTAGCACTGTTGCTATATAAAATATAGTTATAAAATTCATAACAAATATATATATATATATATATATATATATAATAATTTAATTAATTGTCTATGGTTTATTTTATATACCTTATTGATTGTTGAGTTACTTGAAGATGAATTACCCTATTAAATAAAAGATTAAAATTGACTAATTGCAAATGTATATCCAATAATAAATGCAATATAACGATGTGACCATTTTCTATTATATCATTTCTGCTATATTGTCTATGGTGGTAAACAACAGTGTTGCCAAAATCGTAAAATAAATTATGTACAACTTAGTATTAATTTATTCAAGTTTTGATTGCTTTAAAAGGAACAAAATTAAAATTCAAAATAAAGATCTATAAGATCATACAGTTCGTTTTTTATATATAAATATTTATTAAAATTAAACTTAAAGGACAATTATTTATAATCCATCTTGTCATAATTATCTATGTTGTGCATCAAATTAATTTCCAAAATAATAAAGCCTTTATTATAAAAATACCTTTTGACGTGAAATTTATTTATATTATAGATTTATTTTAATATTTTTAATTCTTTTTATTATTCTACAGTTTCCGGTGGTTGAAATTCGAACTAAAAATTGTTTACTTTTAAAACTAAACTTTTTACTTAATTTACAGATTATCTTTTTAATTTTTATAGTAAAAAACTAAAAACTATAAGGCAGCTGATCTGATCAAGTTGTATTTATTTACATTAACCAATTAATTACATTATTTAATTAATTAATTCGTTTTTAAATGTTGAATTGTGGATGCGTTTATTTTGTGGTACATCTTGAATATAATAAAGAAAGCGACTTGAAAACTTTGTGGTAAAGTGGTAAAACAAAGTAATCGTGTATTCTTTGTCATTAATTCGTTTTTTTTTTAAATATTTATTAAATAAATGTTAATATTTATTGTTTGTTTTGTGCTGCCCTCTAGTTTCTAAAATGTAAACGTTGTTGAATGTTAGGCAACCAAATATGCGCGTTAATATCTGGTAATTTCATTGATGTGAAATGGAGACGGACGATGGGCAGTGTTTGCGTGTAAGGTAGTCAACGATGGCCGCTTCGTGTAGTGACGGTCCGCCAACGCCGTCCGGGACCAACCCCGCACCGCCCCTTTACGATGAAGACGACCACCAGCGCTCGCCATCGCTCAGCTCCCTCAGGGACTTCCAGTGGACCTCCCTGCTCGTCTCCAAGCAGCCCAAGAGGAAGAAGAAGTATCCTAAAGGTAGGTCGCGGTCTGGTTTTATTACCCTCCCTCGCGCGAACAGCTGATGCCGATGATGTTTACATCACACACAGATTGTTTTTTCATAGTCAACTGTTTTTTTTCCTGATTATATTGATATGAGAGTCAATTGTTTTTTGTTTTTGTTTTGACACATATTGTGGAAGAAATTTGTTTACTAAATAGATCAAAACAGGTAAATACAACTTGATTAAAACCTACATTATTTGTAACCAGATGTCTGACACAAATCAGTGAAGTAAGTGTTTTTTATCGAGAGGATAGCTCAACAAGTATTGACTATATTGTATGTGTTATTATCATCTTCATGTTACTAAACAAAAAATTTACTAAACCCAAGTGTCTGGAGTGTTTTATTTGGGTGTGAAGATGATAATAACTTAGAAACCTTTCTTCACTACTATATTTGTAATTAAATGTACATTTCGGACACATAGTAACCATTATCAATGGTTTGATACTCTGTAGTGTTACAACTCAGTAGGAGAATTCAACTGTGCTACGATTATTAGTTTTAAAAATAGATATAAACAAATCCATGATTATAGTTGATGCGGAAGCAAATAAATCAATTAATCGATTGTGTTTAACACCACAATACGAACTTTAATTGATGCGCAAGCAATATTTCAATTAATCAATTGTGTTTAATACCAAAATACGAACTTTACAAGTGAACAGGATTCCATTGTCAATCATCGAACACGATGAGCTGGTAAACTGCAATTTTCTGGATAGTCTAGGTCTATATTAATATATTAAATATTTATTTATTTATTTTATTCATTAATTTATTTATAAACGATGCTATTGTGCGTTTAAAAGTTAATCAAAACTATTAACGAAGTTTTAATATCAAAGATTGTTAAATTAAAATTTCAACATCTAGTGTGCCTTGAAAAAACATTATTGTTTCAAACAAATAAAAATTTTCATGAGAGAATATTTTCAAAAACTTGAAATCGATTTATACTGCAAACGCTGATAAAGGGGGCTGCCGGAAAAAGTACTGTTACGTTTACAAGTAAGTTTAAAACATTGTGTAATATATTTTATTAAAATTCGTGCAGTGTAATCTAGTTGCATACTTTTAAGGTTATGTTGAAAATCTTTAACCCCCGAATAAGTTATAAATTATGTAAACGTATACTTACTTATTGTATTATATTAATTTAAGACGGAGCGTTAAATACAAACTGACTTTATTTTCTTTATAGGTTATGTTTGAAATTTTCCGGAAGATGTTTACTTCCTAAATAACGTATGAAGTATGCACACGTTTACATCATATTATATATAACCTATATTTTAAATCTTTCGGAAAATGTTTACCCCCTAAATATATAAAGTGTGTACATGTTTGCATACATTATAAGTTTTTAAGGGATTAAACGTCTTCCGAAAGACTTAAAAACATAACCCATATGTAAACGTGTGTATACTTTATGAGTTATTGAGGAGGTAAACATCTTCCGAAAGATTTGTAGGGGTAAACATCTTCCGGAAGATTTCAAACATAACCTATAAAGTAAATCAAGACAATTGTGTTTCACGCTACGTCTTAAATTAAAATTATAACATCAAACTTACGTCACTATCAAAATTAAAATATAATAAACCGTAATTCGTTGATATTGTAGTGGGAGTTTACTTCGTAACACATTTAAAAACGAATTCAGTTTGATAATTAAGATTTTTTTAAAATTATTTTCCGTATTTACAATTAAAAATTTATTATTTAATCGTTTGCCCTTCTACCTTTCGGTGTAGGGCGACAATTAGTAATAATAATAATCATTTATTTCCCAACAGACATAAAAATATCCAATTACAGGGAAATTATACAATAATTAATAGATTAATTACAAAAATAAGAAAGAAAAATAATAATAAACAAATAACTTAATATTATTACAACCGTACACTCTTAACAGGTAAAAGGGTATATGATTTTACATATATAACTATGTAATATTATTATATAAAACAACTTTTTCTATTAAAAAACAGATGGCATCCCACCCTTGACATTATTGATTTGAACAACCCCTAGACATCCCCTCTCTCTCTCTCCACCTCGATCCATTCCTCTCTCACACACACTGTGTTGCTGTCAGTGAGTGGAATCAATAGGGCGGCACATTCTAGAAAACAAACCGACTCGCACACTAACATTCGAGCTGATGAAAAAAGGCATGTCCAAAGACACGTAGGCCGCTGTTGAAGGTTTCGTACGGTTGTAAAAGGAGAGATGAAGGTGGTGGAGATGCCGGAGGGTGGTGTCGCCGAGGACATGGCCGGTGCCCAGGACACCATCTACCTGTGCAACTTCAGGGTGTCCGTGGACGGAGAGTGGCTGTGCCTGAAGGAGCTGCACGACGTCGACTATCCAGGTCACAATGCACAGAACGTGACAAGTCCCTCACCCGACATGCCACCTGCACATAATTTCGGTAAATTAAAAACAGTAAAAAAACGAACAAACGTATAGAGGAAACCGTGCTTCAATTTACTTGCACGTCGATTGTTTTAATAAATATAAACAAAAAAATGTCAATTAGGTATTATTTATATTATCCGACATACTACAAAAATATTCTAATATTATACGTAATAATAATCTAATTATTTAAAACTAAACAATAACTTTAAGGTTAATTACATTTAATATTAATAATCAATTTCTCGTTTGTTGTGATTTAAATTCATTTAATTGACTCATTCGTTATAGAATTTACGAAATACTTTCGTGTTTTTCCTAATAATTTAATTGCAATCGTAAAGTTAATTTTCTTTTTAAACAACATTTTTAAAACATTCCTCGAAAAGAATCGAGAGTTGAGGGAAATAATCGAATTTATGAATTTGCTAAAGAAAAACAATTCAATTTAATTGTTCAAAAAATTTAATTGTTTTTATTTTTTTGACAATTTAGAAAATATTTAACTTCTTTTAAACAACTGAATTCGTGAATTGTGTTTTTTTTGTTGACAATTGTCAATTTAAAAAATGCTGATAAAAAAATTCAATTGTTATTAAAAAAATATTTTTTTTTTTTTTAAAACAATTGAATTCCCGAACTCGAAAAAAATTGATTTTGTTTTGTTGACAATTGTCGATGTAAAAGATGCCGATCAAATAATTCAATTGTTTTTTTTTTTTGACAGTTTAGGAAATCTTTAAGAAAAAATGATTTTGTTTTTAAAACAATAGAACTCGAGAAAAATGTTTTTCAATTTAAAATTGTCGATTTAAAAAATGCTTATCAAAATATTCAATTGTTTTTTTTTGCAATCTACAAAATCGAATCTACTCCATAATATAAAACAAATAAAACAATTCAAATTTTTAATTATCATTTTTTCTAATTTTTTTCTAAAACAATTGAATTTTTGTTAACATTTGTTATTTTTTTGTTTGTAATTGTAATTGAGAAACAATTGAGCCTTTTAGGTCTACAATTTTCAATTTTTGAATTTTCTTTTTTAAAAATTAATTTAGAATTGACGATTAAAAAAGAAACAATTGAATCTATCAATTAAAACGATTGAATTTATCAGTTCGAAAAAAAAAAAAAAGTTGAATGTTTTCATTGACAATTATTTTATTTTTTATTTTTCAGAAATTAATTTAAATTTGACTATTAAAAAAAAACAAAATTAAAATTATCATTTGCAAAAATACTTTGTTTTTCGTTTGTTCAAGAAATTGAGAAACAATTGAATTTGTGAATTCCAAAAAAAAAAAAAAACAATTTAATTTATCAATTGTAAAAAACATGATAGAAACATTTGTTTTTTGTTTAAAACAATTGAATTTGTGAATTCGGAGAAAACAATTGAATTGAACTTTCGAGATTTTTCTAAAATGAATTTAGAATTGACAATTATTTATTTATTTAATCATGCATTACATAAATTTAAAAAAAAACAATTAAATTTATCGATTTAAAACAATTATTTTTTGTAAAATTTGTGTTTTGTTTGTTCAAAAATTTTTTTTTTTGATTTTTCAAAATTAATTTAAAAAGTTGACGATTGAGAAGAAGAAACAATTAAATTTATCAAATGCAAAAAACAATTGACTTTATAGTAACATTTGTTTTTTGTTTGTACAAAATAAATGAAAATCAATTAAATTTGTGAATTCAGAAAAAAAACTACAATTCGATTACTTTTTTATTTTTTGTTTTTTTTAGATTTTTCAAAAATTAATTTAGAATTTGCAATTGAAAAACAAAGAAATAATTAAATTTAAGCAAAAAACAATTGACTTTTTAGTAACATTTGTTTTTTTTTTTTGTTCACAAAAAAATAATTGAGAAATAATTGAATTTATGAATTCAACAAAAAAAAAACAATTGAATTTTTCGATCCTCACTTTTTTAATTTTGTAATTTTTTGTTTTTTATATTTTTTTCAAAAATTAATTCAAATTTGACGATTGAAAAAAAAAACAATCAAATTTATAAGTTGCTGAAACAATTGCTTGTTTTTTTTTTCATGTGTTAGATTGCTCAAAAAACGAGAAACAATTGAATTTGTCCATTCGGAAAACAGAACAATTGAATTTTTCGAAGCATTTTTTTTTTAATTGTTTTATTATTAGAATTTTCAACAAATAATTTAGAACTGATGATTGAAAAAAACAATTAGATTCATGCATTAAAAAAAACAATTGAAATTTTTAATCTGATGAAATAAAAGAACAATTCCAAGAAAACAATTAAAATTATCATCTTCAAAAACAATTGATTTTTTGGTAGATTTAAGGAATAATTGAAAAAAAACAATTGAATTTGTAAATTGAAAAAAAACAATTGAATTCTGTCGACATTTTTAATTTTTATAATTTTTTGTTTTGTTTGAAATGAATTCAGAATTGACTTTTCAAAAAAACAAATTAAATTATCAATTTAAAAACGATTCATTGTTTTTTTCATCTGTTAGATTGCTCAAAAAAATAATCGAGAAACATTTGAATATTTAATAATAATAATAATAATTTTTATTTTCTTTATAACAGAATACAAATTTCCAAATATAGATTAATGCAAACAAACATAATTTTAATTGTTTTATTTTTGTATTTTTTGTTTGTTTGTTGGATATTTAAAAAAAAACAATTTAGTAGAATTGACGATTGAAAAACAAAATATCAACTGCAAAAAACAATTGAATTTTTAGTAACATTTCTGTTGTTTGATTAAAAACAAATACAGAAATTCAATTTTTGAGTCGTTTTTTTTTTTAATTTTTATAAAAAGCAATTAAATTTATCAATTTAAAAACAATTGAATTTGTGAATTCGAAAAAAAAAAAACAAATTTTTTGGTCGATTTTTTTTAATTATTTGTAATTTTAGGTTTTTTTTTTAAATTAATTTAAATTGGCGATTCAATAACAATTGAATTTGTAAATTGGAAAAAAGTACAATTGAATTTTTCGATTTTTAATTTTTAGTTTTTTTTTTTAGATTTTCAAAAAAAGAATTAAAATTGATCATCAATTTTATCAATTGCATAAACAATTGATTGTTTTTATTTTCATCTGTTGGATTGCTCAAAAAAATAATTGAAAAAACAATTGAATTTAAATCGACGATTGAAAATAATTGAATTAGCACGAAAAAATATTTGACATTTATTTTATTTTATTTAGACCTCTTAAAAATGAAAACAGTTGAAAATTGGAGGCTGAAAAAATCGGGTATGTATGTATTTGAATGTTTTCTTATCAACTTCCAAAAACAATTGAATTTGCCAATAGATAAAAAAAAACATTTGATTTAAATATTTTGTTTTAGAATTCTGAAAAAAAACAATTAACTATTGGTTGAAAGGAATTGAAATAATATGTGCCTTAACAAAAGTTTCAGAAAACAATTTATAAATAAAGTGATATGTGTCTCCATCAAGAGTGTAGCGCAACAAGCATTAACTTTAACAAAAATATTCATTTGTTTTTTTTTGTAATTCATAAATTAACAAAAAAAGATTTTGTTTTTTTTTTTCATTTAGATATCTCACAATATAATTGAAAATTGACAGTTGAAAACAATTAAAGTTGTGAATTGACCAAAGAAAAACAATTCAAATTTTTGTGATCAACTTTTGTTTCTTATCAAAAAATACATCTGATTTTTGATCTCTTTAAAAAACAGTTGAGAACTGACGTTTGAAAGCAATTTTGTTTTTTAGCAACATCAAAGGCTGAAAACAAAAGAATTTATCAATTGACAAAAAAAACATTTGAGATTTTTTTGATCAACATTTGTTTTTGTTGTTTTTTTTTAATTTTATGAAAAAGCATTTGACTAAAAAGATTTAACATTGTGGATTAACAAAAAAAAAATTTATAATCAAGATGAAAAATTTTTAATTTGTGAAAAACAAAAAAGTTCAAATTTCACGGCTGAAAATAATAATAATAATAATAATAATATTCTTTATTGGTGTTAATTAACAAAATTATTGTTTTACACAAGTCATAATATACAGTAATTGACAATAAGAATATCAAGGTAAGTAGTGCTCAGTAGCAAACGTATCTGACTATTTTGTAATGTGATTCACAATTATAGTATAAATAAAAAACTTACTAATAATAAAATATAGACTACAACTAGGGTCTAGTATTAAGTTTACAATTTAAAATTTGGAATATAAACAAACAAAATTTGGTAACAAATTTAAAATTTAAAATTTTAGTAAAGATAGAAAAAAATATAACATCAATCATAAAAAGATAAAAACCTATAATAAGTATGAAAGAGACTTGTACAAACATTTATATTTTAAAATTTGGGGAATAAAAATATTCTGAATACAATTGATTATCACATATGTACTATTTAAAATAGGTGTATAGATAAAAACATAACAATACACAGAAAAAAATAAAAAACTAAAATAACTATAGAAGGAGACGAGTACAAAATATTACGTTTTAAAATTTGGTGTATACACAATACTTTGGTTAAAAATTGGTTATCACATATGTAAAAAATTTAAAATTGGTGTATAGGTTAAAACATAACATTCATAAAAAAGTAGTAATCTAAAATGAGTATAAAAAGAGACTAGTACAAAATTTAACAGTTTAAAATTTTTGTATAATAATTGTATGACTAAAAGATTCATTATCACGCGTGTGCAGTTTAAAAATAAAAATAATAAATAAAAAATAATAAAATAAAATAAAAAATAGACCAAACACTTTAAAATTAAACTATATCATGAATTATCCGCTTATCCGTGAAGATTTTAGTTCGAGAAACTACTAATATACTCTTGGAAAGAGTAGAAGGCATGCATTTGGAGATAACTTTTGCACCAGTTCTTGAACTTCCGAATATTTAGGAGTTTGACGTTGCATGGTAAAATATTAAAAAACTTAATGCAGAAGTATCTCGTTCCTGTTTTGGCTTTTGACAAGCGCAACTGAGGGATTCGTATATCGTCAGATGCGCGTGTCTCGTGAGAGTGGAAAGTATTGTTGCATGTATACTCATTTATGTTTTTTTTGATGTGTATGAGACATTCCATTATAAAAAGGCAGGGCACTGTCATTATTCCATGTCTAATAAATTGTTGCTTACAATTGTAATTGACAAAACGTGGTTTAAAATTTAATATCGGCCACTCAAAACAATTGCTACAAAATTTAAATTAGTTTTTTTTATATTTGAATTTGTTTTGTTTTATTAGGTCTATTATTATTATGAAAATTTATTTTATCTATCATGCATTACATAAAAAATATTCTGTAATTTAGCAACAAAAAAACATTTTAAATATCTTTCTTCTTCTCAAATTACATATGTCAAAAAAAAACAATTGAAAACTAACGGCTGAAAACAATTGAGTATGTATATTTGAAATTTGAATTATCAACGTTTGTTTTTTTTTTGTTTTACCTGTAAATTAGCAAAAAACCATTTGATTTTATCTTCTTCATTTTTTACATAAAAGTTGACTGCTAAAAACAATTGAATATGTATATTTGATATGATATGATTTGAGATGAAAACAATTGAATTTGTTAATTGGCAAAAAAAAAACTTTAACCCTTTGATGAATATGAATTCCTTTTTTTAGATTTTTAAGAAAACAATTGATTTGAATTTGTGCATCAACAAAAGAATTCTAATCAACATTAACAAATGAAACTGTTGTTGGTGTGGACGCAATAATTCGTTTTGATAATTTTCCAATGTAATTATCAAATTATTGCGTACACATTAACAACAGTTAAGGACTGGTTTCTATCTATTTGTGAATCATCAGAGTCGCATATATAAAGACGTATAAACGGATTGTTACTACGGAGTCAGTTTTCTTTTTAGAATAGAGACCTCTATTGTCTGGACGTCACACTGATTTCATAAGTGATTTCAATGGCCAATAACGTATAATATTTTGTTTTTTCTTAACTCAACGCACAAATCCGCCTTGTTTTTTAAGTCTTAAGTAATAAATATTTCGAGTCTGAGCAAACGTTTTTTTTTTTGTTTACAGGTAGGGATCCGGTGGTCATCGAGAGGAGCAACCTGGTCAACATCAGCAAGCTTGTGGTGAAGGAGCTGATCGAGCAGAGCCTGCGTTTCGGTAGGATGCTGGATTCTGACCACATGCCGCTGCAGCACTTCTTCATCGTCCTCGAGCACGTCCTGAGGCACGGACTACGTCCCAAAAAGGTATTATCCAACCTAAATACTAAGAAAAATAAGTTGATTATCGTTGTTAATTTTAGGGACTATTAGGACCGAAGAAAGAGTTGTGGGACATTTTACAAACGGTGGAGAAGTACGCGCCAGAAGCACAGGACATCACTGCCAGTGTCAGGGATTTGCCAACAGTAAAGTAATTGACCATAGCGAAGAATAGATTCAATCATCTCATTGGTTGTTTTTAGTACTCATATGGGACGAGCGAGGGCGTGGCTGCGTTTGGCCCTCATGCAGAAGAAACTAGCGGACTACCTGAAGGTGCTGATAGACCACAGGGACGAGGCGCTGGCGGAGTATTTCGAACCGGACGCGCTCATGCTCAGCGACGAGGCCATCGTCATCATAGGGCTCTTGGTCGGGCTCAACGTGATCGATTGCAATCTGTGCGTCAAAGAGGAGGACCTCGACTGTCCACAGGGCGTCATCGACTTCTCCCTTTATCTACGCTCCAGCAACCAGGTGACCGATCCGGGCAACGGTGACGACGAAGAGAATCACATGACCACCGTGCTTGACCAGAAGAATTACATCGAGGAACTCAACAGGCACTTGAAGTAAGAATTAATAATATTGAACAAAAACGTCTACATACAAAGTATACGTTTTTGTTTAATTTTCCAAGATGTATCACGAAGTTAACCCCTCAACCATTAATCAATTAATAATATTGAATCGATGAGACTAGTTGAAACTAGTGTAAAGCTTCAAAAAGTTAGTGTTTTACTAAGTCAATAATTAATAAGTTAAGAATTATCATCATAACAACAAAGAAACAAAAGCTTTCTAATTGTCTGTGATCTTAAAAAGATAAGAAGGAACTGTCCAGAGGCGATAAGTTTGGCGTAAACTAAAATTTAAAATACATTTTAATCGTTCTCAGAAAAAACGCTTGAGAATAAAAATCGCATACATTTCTTCAAGAAAACTGATATTTTTAAATAAAATTTCTTCAACAATTTAACTCGTTCCAACAAAAGAGTTAAAACTAAAAAAATCAAATGAAACATTGTCTAACTAATAATTATTTCAATCATGTACATCCACAAAATACTGCTTGCGCAGTTGGATGTTTGTGGTTAAGAATATATATTGAGTTAAATTATCTACAAAATACTGCTTGCGCAGTGATGTATGCCTGCATATAAGAAGTACTGCGCGAGCAGTATTTTCTAGACAATTTACATCAATAAGATGCTTGTGGAATAGAAATTAATCACTGCGCAAGCAGTATTTTGTCGATGGTTTACCATCAATGTTTTTATGATTGTAAAAATAATATTCATAAAGTTATTCCATTAAGAGGATTGTATAGATCGGTATGGAATTATGTGGATGTCCAATTTTGGAAAAAAAAAACTAGAAAATTCAACGCAAAGAAATATTAAACTAAAAAAGATAAGCTTTCAAAAATACTTATAACCATCACCGACATATGTAGAAGAAACTGTAGTGTGTATAAAAGAGGTTTGTTGGAACTTAAATTACTTTGCTGATTTGAAATCTTGAGGTAAAACCATTTTTTTTAATTCTTGAGAAGATGAAATAAGTTAACCAATAATTATTTAAATCATGTACATCAACAAAATACTGCTTGCGCAGTCGTGGATGTTTGTGGTTGAGAATATATATTGGCTTAAATTATCTACAAAATACTGCTTGCGCAGTGATGTATGCCTGCGTATAGGAAGTACTGCGCGAGCAGTATTTTCTAGATGATTTACATCAATAAGATACTTGTGGACTAGAAATTAATCATTGCGCAAGCAGTATTTTTTTGGATAGTTTATCACCAATGCGATTATAAAAATAATATTCATAAATCTATTCAGTTGGGAGGATTTTATAGGCAAACAATTGAAACATTTCCAGAAATAGATGAAAACTTCAAATGAATTCTAAGTTAAAAAAAAAGAATAAAGTTGCTTAAAACTTGAAATTATAAACAATTGAAGATTTGATTTAAAAAAAACAGTTAAACAAATTTTAAAATTTGCAGAGTTGAAAACTTGAAGAATTTGATTGGATTTTTACAAGAAAAAAAAATTTGTTTCATCAAAAGCAATTGAATATTTGCAAAAAAAAAACAATTGAAAATTTGAATAAGTTTACAGTTGGAATATGTTACAAATTAGACTAAAAAAACAACTGAAACATTTCTAGAAACTGATGAAAACTTCACAAAAAATGCCTAATACAAAAAACATTTGCAAAACAAAGGGGAAAAAACAAAATTAGCTTAAAATCAGTTGAGCTTACTATAAAAAAAAAAAACAGTTGAAAAAATTTGTAAATTTATTTTAAAAAACAATTGAATTGAAATGTGATAACTTTGAACAACTCAAATCAAACCGTGAGAAAAAAAAAACAAATGATGCATTGTTAGAAACAGGTGAAAGCTACAAAACAGAAACAAAATTGAATTATGCTAAATTTCAAAATTAAAAAAAAAAAAACAATTAAATCTGCTGAATTTAAATTAAAATCCTTTCGAATTTTATGAAAAACAATTGAATTAAATAAATGTGTAAAACTTCAAAAAAAAAAAAGAAAAAACAAAATTTGTTTATCCTCTAGAGTTTTATTAAAAACAATTGAAATGTTTGTAAAAAAAAAAACGATTGAAGACATTCTAAATTAAAAGATTCGTTTGAAAATTTTACAAACAGTTCAATTGTTTTTAACAAAACTCCAAGCGATAAACAAAATTTTTTTTTTTCTTCTCTTTTCTGTTTTTTTTTTTAAATTGAAATTTAGGAAATTTTAATTTGTTCTTTAATTTTAATTTTCATCTGTTTCTAGTAATATTTCTTTTGTTTTTTTATAAATATACACTTTTCAGTTTTTTATTTTAAGAAGATTCAAAATACATACAATTACATTTTTATTTAAAAAAATAAACATTTGAACTACAGTAAACAAACTTTTTGTAATTCACTGGATTTTATTAAAAGCAATTAAAGAATAAATAAAAATGCCAAATACAAATGAATCTTTAATATGAAAAACAATTGAAAAGCAGTAGAAAAAAACTAAATTTGTTTAAAATCAGTTGTTTACTAAAATAATGAAATAAAAGTAAATTTACGAAGAAGAAGAAAAAAAAAGGAAACATTGCTAGAAATAGTTGAAAATGAAAAAAAAAAAAAATTAAAAATTGAGTTTTTTTTCTATAAAATAAAATACGGAAAAAAACTAATGAAGATTAAAATCCGGTATAATCTAAAACAATTGAATATTTGCTAAAAAAACAATTGAAAAATCTGCAAAATTAATAATTGAAACATTCCGAATTCAATAAAAAAAAACAATCGCAAATGTTCTTAAAAAATAATTCAATATTTACCTGAAACCATTTTACTAAAAAAACAACAATTGAAAAATTTCCACAAACATGAAAAAGAAACGCCAAATACAAATGAAGTTTTATTAACAAAAAAAAGAAACATTTGAAGATCAGAGGAATTAAACACTTTAAAACTCGAAATCAATAACAATTGAAGATTTGGTAAACAAAAAAAAGTTGACAAAATTTTTAGAATTTGCAAATTACTACAGTCAAAGACTGAAAAAGGAAACAAAATTTTGAGTTTTGTTAAAAACACTTGAAAATGTGTTGAAAATAAGTGATTTATTTTAAATTAGAGTTTTAAATTATAAATTTGAAAATGAAAACAATTGAAAATGTTCTAAAAAAAGAATTTGAATAATTTATAGAAATAGATAAAAACTTATTAAAAATTGCTAAATACAAAAAGAAAACATTTAGTAAACAATAGAGACAAACAAAATTTGTTCAAAATCACTTCTTTATTTAAAAAAACAGTTGAATAGTTGTCAATTTATAAGAAAACAAATAAAACATTGTTAGAAACAAAAAAGTTGAATTTTTTTATAAACAGATGAAAACTTAATAAAAAATTGCTAAATTCAAATGAATTTTGAAAAATAGAAGAGATAAACTGTTTAAAATCAGTTGACAGATTAAATATTGCTACAAATAATTAAAAACTAAAAAAAAAACAATACAAAATTTGTTAAATACTTAAAATAAAAACATTTGAAAAACAGTTAAAAAAAAAGTTAAAAAAACTCGACATCGAAAACATTTGAAAATTTGAAAAAAAAATTACTTAGATATTAATATTAAAAAAATTATAATAAAAACACAAAAACAAATTTGTTTCATCAACAAAAACAATGAAAATGTTCTAAAAATGAGTTTAAATTTCCCTAAAAACAATTTTTCTAAAAAGAACTATTTAAAAAATTCTAAAAACAGATGAAAAAAATACAAAAAATGCTAAATACAAAAAAAAATTGTTTCAAAACAGTTGAAAAAATTCTAAATTCATTAAAAAAAACAAATTAATCATTGCTAGAAACAGATGAAAACTTCCAAAAAAAGAAACCAATTGAATTTATTAAATTTCAATATAAAGTAACAATTTTTTTTTAAATCCCTTGGAATTTTATCAAAAAACGATTGAAATATTTGTAAAATTAACAACAATAGGCAATTGAACACGTTCTAATAAAAGGAAACAAACGAAAAATTGCTAAAATCAGACGAAAAATTAAAATAATCGTTTTTACTAATTTTTAATTGTTTGTTTTTTAAGTTTTCGTCTGTTTCTAGCAATTTATCACTTGTTTTTTTTATCACAACCTATTTCATTATCTATGGTCGTAGATTGTACAAATATTTCAATTGTTTTTGATAAAACTCCAAGAGATATGAAATAATTTATCTGATTTTTTTTCTCAAGTGTTTTTTTTTTAGTTTTTATCTGTTTCTAGCAATTTATCATTTGTTGCTTTTTATTAGAACGTGTTCAATTTTTTTTATGTAGTTTTTACAAATATTTCAATTGTTTTTAATAAAACAATTCTGAGTGATTTTAATTATTTTTGTTTTGTTTTTTTTTCTCGTGTTTTCTTTTTAGTTTTCACCTGTTTCTATTAATTTATCATTTGTTTATTTTTATTACAATGTGTTCAATTGTCTATTGTTGTCGATTTTACAAATATTTCAATTGTTTTAGATAAAATTCCAAGGGATTTTAAATAATTTTTTCTGTTTTTTTTTCTCAAGAGTACAAATCTCAAAGAAATTTTAAAATTCAACTTTTCCTTTAATGATCACGACGATAAAATTGAAAAACAAAGGAAAATCGATTTTCTAATTTTCAGATATTTGAGTAAGAATCTTAAAGAAATTTTAAAATTAAAAGTTTCGTTCGATAGTTATGACAATAAAACTGAAAAACGAAAGAAACACGATTTTTCAATTTTTAAAAACAAAAAAACAAAATGCACTCGATTTTCTGTTTATAGATATTTAAAAAGATTTCGGAATGCAGAGTACAAATCTGAAAGAAATTTTAAAATCCAACGTTTCTTTCGATAATTACGACCTTCAAACTGAAAAACAAAAGAAAATCGATTTACTAATTTTTAGATATTTGAATAGATTTTAATTTGCTTATTAAGAATCTCAAATAATTTTTAAAATTTAGTTTTTTTTCGATAGTTACGGCGATAAAACTGAAAAACAAAAGAAATACGATTTTCCAATTTTTAGATATTTAAACTAATTTTGGATTGGCGAGCAAGAAACTCGTAGTAATTTTGAAATCCAAGGTTTAGTATGAGGATTATGACGATAAAACCGAAAAACAATATGAACTCAATTTTTCGTTTTTAGATATTTAAAACAATTTCATAGTGCAGAATACGAAACTAAAAAAAAATTCAAATCCAATATTTCCTTCGATGGTTACGATGATAAAATTGAAAAACAAAAGAAAATCGCTTTTCTAATTTTTAGATATTTGAAAAGATTTCGTCGTGTAGAGTATGAATCTGAAAGAAATTTTAAAATCGAACGTTTCTTTGGATGATTACGACGATAAAACTGAAAAACAAAAGAAAATCGATTGTCTAATTTTTATACATTTGAATAGATTTGAACCTGCTGAGTAAAAATCTGAAATAATTTTTGAAATTAAAACTCTTGTTCAATAGTTATGCCGATAAAACTAAAAAACAAAAGAAACACGTTTTTCCAATTTTTAGATATTTAAAACAATTTTGAATTGGCGAGCAAGAAACTCGAATAAATTTTGAAATCCATCGTTTGATTCGAGGATTATGACGATAAAACCGAAAAACAAAAGCAACTCGATTTTCCATTTGTAGATATTTTAAAAGATTTCGGAGTGCAGAGTACGAATTGAAAAGAAATTTTAAAATCCAACGTTCACTTTGATGACTACAACGATAAAACTGAAAAACAAATGAAAATCGATTTTCTATTTTTTTAGACATTTCTATTCATTCTAACGTGTTCAATTGTCCATTGTTGTCGATTTTACAAATATTTCAATTGTTTTAGATAAAATTCCAAGGGATTTTAAATAATTTTTTGTTTTGTTTTTTTGTGTTTTCATCTGTTTCTAGCAATTTCCTTTTTACAAATTTTTTCAACTGTTTTTTTTTTTAATTATTTTAAAATATTCAAAAATACAATTAGATTTTTATACAGGGTGAGTTTTTTTCGATGTTCTCTATGGGGATCTCGGAAACTATAAGAGATAGAGAAACGGTTAAATGGGGAAAGAAGTGTAGATTTACAAGACGAATAAAATTCCAATTTCAAAGTTTTCAAAAAAGTCAAGGGTAACTAGATATTTTGAAAAAAGTAAAGAGGGTCAATTTTTTCAAATCAATATATCTCGGTTATTATAACAGATAGAAAAAAACTGCAAAGGACAAAGTTTTAGATAATTTTATGTAGATTAATAAAGAATAATCAGAAAATTTTTATCGCCATTATTTTCCGAGATATGACGCAAACTTACATTTTTTTAAATGGAAACCATAGTTGGCTGTGACCTCATTCAAAAGGTAATTTTTTTCTCTTTAATCCAATATGGCATACGACATAGGCAAAGTCTTTGGAAGATTGAGGAAAAAAAAAACAATTGAATAAATTTTAAGTTTATATTTGAAATATAATCCACACACAAAAAAATGAAACAATTGAAGACGTTTTAAAAAAGAATTTAGAAACAACTTTGCTATATATATAATAAAAAAAAACAAGTGAAAATTACTGGAAAACGATTGGACTAAAAAAAGGAAACAAGTTGGAATTTTATCAAAAAACAATTGAAGATTTACTTTAAAAAAAAGTTGAAAATTGAAAATTTTGTTATAATTTGCAATTGCAATAAATATTTTGTGCTGAGAGGGAAACAAACAATTGAATACGTTCTAAAAAAAAGTTTAAAATAATTTAAAGTAAACAAAACAATTGAAAAAATAAATTAAAATTTGCTAAATTTGAATGATTCGATTTTTTTGGGAAGAAAAGAAAACAACGAAACGTTTTAATTCACTTGGAATTTTATTAAAAAACAATTGAAAAGTGTCGACAATTTGTCTTTTGCCTTTGAAAAAATAATAAAAAACAATTGATACGTTCTATAAAAGTAACAGTTACCAAAATACAAATGAAAAATTTCTGGGTGCAGAAAGATACTAATAAAAAGAAAACAAATTAAAATTTCCTAATTTCGATGGGATTTTTACTAAAAACTGAAAAAAGCAAAATTCGTTTAAAATCTGTTGTAATTAATTTTTTGTTTAAAACAATTGTGACTTTTGTGATATATTAAACGTTTTAAACTTAATTGTTTATGTTGTGAAATCACAAATGTAAACAAAGGATTAAGTGCATCCGTCAGACTTTAATCAATCAGTTTATCTTATAATCGTAATACAAACTCGATCAAATCATCTATCACATCCATTAAGTGCATTTCATTTATTTACATTATTAAATCAATAACAATATATGAAATTGCTAATTACTCGTTCATCATTATACATTTACGAGGTATTAAAGAGCAAGAAAAATTAAACACAAATGTACTACTTAATAAATTTAATTTATTTTTATTTAATTAAATGATTATGATTACAATCTTTAAACGTTTAACTTTTAAATCGATTAATTCTACTAATAATCCTAATTGGGAACGCAAACCTTCAAATTAATTAAGAATAACCGCAATTTGCACTCCAAAACAACAACATAACCTAAACATGGAGTTAACGCAATTATAGGATTGCGAAGTCGCGTTATTATTTCTATTACGTACGTGGGCGTGCGTATTTATAAAACGTAATGATTCAGCAGCGGCGATTTTATTATTGCGCGTTCGCACTTCCACCGAGAAAACCTCCATAAACGGTCTCGCAATTGTAACCTACGAACGAAAACGCAATTTACACTTGGGAAAAGTATTTATTGTTTACGCAATCCGTCCCACGAATGTACCGTTCCGCGTGAGCGAGCGGTGGAGCCCACTTGCTTATCCAATCATGGCAGTTAAACCGAAGGCACATTACCATAAACATTACCACGACAATCGTTGTTTCCTGTGATCACGAGGTGTTGATAAACGATGAAGCGAAAGGGTTTCTGCGGTTTCTTTCGGTGAGTGTTGTCGATAGTGAAATACTTAATGATTTTAATTAAAACATAGAGTGTTACTTACGTGGTGATACATACTAATGTGTTTTAAGCACGAATAATAAGGGGATTTTTCGATTTAACATAAAACATGACATTAAACCGTTGAAGCTTTTTGTAATATATGTATGTATACTATATAATTTTTAGTGGTAAAAAACATATTAAGTGCATTAGTTTAGTGTTTATTATGAATTACCACGTAGTAACGGTCGCCACCGTCCTTAGTGTAAAGTGTTCACTGTGTAATTATTAATATTATTATTATTACGCTCAAGGAAATTAATTCTCATTATTGCTTTTATTATTATTGTTGTTTTTATTATATTTTAATAGTGAATTACCTCAATTTATAAACGTGCTCCGTAACGTCACAATTTGGAATCTGGAAGGCTTTGAAATTTTCTGTCGAATGATTATAAAAAAAACAAAAAATCTACAGAAATGTGTTGATGTTTGTATTGCTGATAATTATAATCGTCGAATTGGTTTTCCTTAATTTTTACTGTAAGTGTTGACTTTTTTATTTCCTAATTTTGTTACTGATATTGAATCTTCATAAATTGTTATTACTGATGCCTTTTACCTTTCGTTCGAGGCGTACGTTTGTAAATAATGACTTACTATAAATTATCATGTGTTGTTGACTATTATTATCAGTTACTGTAAGTGTTGGTTGTTTTATTATTATTATAATTATTGAATTTTAATAGTGATTTACCTTAAATGGGTGATGTGTGTTCGAAGACGATGCTAACCTTAAAAAAAATTTAATATTCGGAAATTTGGAAGGCCTTGAAATGGTCTGCAGTTTGTTTGAAAACAAAAGTCATCATGTTTGTGTGTTGATTTGTTGTACATTGCAGGTAATCGTAAATTATTTAATTTAATCAATTTAAGGAATAATAAATTACAGCAAATAACTTGTATTTAGTTAATATGATACCGTTTATATGAAAAGAAAATGTGATTCCGGTTAGGGGCACTTATTCGTAATAAATTTGATTCCTAACCTCACTTTTTCTTTTAACGTAATCATGATAATAAATAAACTTTATCTAGCACTTTGCTATAAAAAATAATATCACTATATTATATAATAATCATTTGAAAATCGTATGAATCATTTAACAATAGATAATATTGAATTGTTGTATATATATTTTTTTTAAGAAAGGAGTCCGAAGATTTATAAACCAATAAATAAATAAACTAGTTATTGTCTGATTGGTTTAATTATAGCGTCATTTATTTTTTTAGTGCGACTGTGACGAACCTCCAGAACAAGGTGGAGTCGTTGACGACCACCAATGCGCTGATGAAGGAGGACTTGGCCATCGCGAAGAATCAGATTACGGTGTTGCACGATGAAAACAAACAGCTGCGCGCCGAGTTGGGCAAGGAGGAACCGCCGGATAGGATCGCCGGCATGAAGATAGGCGCCATCACCTCCGACGGTGGAATTACTGCTACAGATCCAGTTTCAGGTGTGGAGGTGAACGAGCTGAAGCAGCGACTCGAGGAGGAGCGCAAACTGAGGCAAGAGGCCGATAAAGAGTTGCAATTACAGGTTAACTAAATACTTATTTATTAATATTATTACAATGAAAACACTGTTACTCGGTAATCATTCATAAAATGGAAGTGGATGTTTAATTTTATTAATTGAAGCACTCAAAAGTATTACCTTGGAATTTCTTTTTTATACAAAAAGTTTTGTAATTAATTTTATTGGAAACTGCGAGGCGATCAGTAATTGAAATTTATATGTATATGTAGGGTGGGTGGGTGGCCTCTATCCCACCCTCCAATCAGTAAAACATCATCAAAAATTATTAGAAAAGTTGTATGAATATATCTCCAAAAATTGCAATTGTTTTGTGTTTGTCTATATTTTACAATTTTTAATTAAAACCCTCGCTTATGTTTTACTGATTGGAGGGTGGGATAGAGGCCACCCACCCACCCTACATATACATGAACTTTAATTGCTAATCGTTGTTGATTTTGCTGCTAAAAACAGTCAAACTCTTTATGTAATAAAAAATAAAACGAAATCAAAATTTAAGTTTAAATATAGATGACTTTCTATAGCTAATCTTATCTAATTTAGATTTAAAGTCTGCCCACCCATCGTGCATAAAAATGTTATTAAATTCCACAATCAAAAATGTTACCTTTTGAATTTGTTTTTTATTCAAATTTTGTAATTAAAATAATTGCAAACCGCTGGACGATCAGTAATTAAAATTAATATGCATATGTAGGGTGGGTGGGTGGCCTCTATCCCACCCTCCAATTAGTAAAACATCATCAAAATATATTTGAAAAATTTGTATGAATAATTCTCTGAAAATTGCAAATATTTTGTGTTTATTTAAAATGTTTTCAACCCATCAGACAGAACTTGATGGAATAATAAAACGAAATATGATTTTCAATTGTTTTTAAAGTTTGAGCTATATTTTCCGTACGGAATGGAATTTTTGAAAAATTCTCGAAAAACCGTGCTATACTCATCGAATATATTAAGATAATATAAAAAATTAAAATTCGTTTTTCAATTGTTTTTAAATTTTTGCCGATAACTTTTAAACGAAAAGACTATTTCAGAAAATTCTTCGAGATTCCTATTCTGCTCATCGAATACATTAAGAAATTACAAAAAAATAAAATTCGATTTTCAATTGTTTTTTTAATTTTTGCCGATAACTTTTAAACGAAACGACTTTTTCGGAATATTCTTCAGGATTCTTATTCTACGCATCGAATACATTAAGAATTCATGAAAACATAAAATTCGATTTTCAATTGTTTTTAAATTTTTGGCGATAACTTCTGAACGAAAAGTAGGTATTTTTTGAAAAATTCCGCACAGAACGTAATTTTTGAAAAATTCCCGAAAAAACATGATATACTCATCGAATATAGTAAGATAATGCGAAGAAATAAAATTCGATTTTCAATTGTTTTCGATTTTCGAGAAATTCTTCAGGATCCGTATTTTAATAATAATATAATAATAATAATAAAAAAGATTATTTTGGAAAATTCTTCGGATTCGTATTCTACTCATCGAAAACGTTAAGAATTTATAAAAATAGAAAATTCGATTTTCAATTGTTTTTAAATTTTTGCCGATAACTTTTGAAAGAAAAGACGTTTTAGGAAAATTCTTTGGGATTCATATTCTACTCATTGTATACATTAAGAATTCATAAAAATATAAAATTCGATTTTCAATTGTTTTTACATTTTTAGCGATAATTTTTGAACGAAAGAACTTTTTCAGAAAATTCTTCGGGATTTGTATTCTACTCATGGAATACATTAAGAATTTATAAAAATATAAAACTCGATTTTCAATTGTTTTTAAATTTTTAGCGATAACTTTTGAACGAAAAGACTTTTTTGGAAAATTCTTTGGGATTCGCAGTCTGCTCATCGAATATATTAAGGATTCATAAAAAAATAAAATTCGATTTTGGATTCGTATTCTGCCCATCGAGCACACATTAAGAATTCATAAAAAAATATAATTCGATGTTCAATTGTTTTTTTAATTTTTGCCGATAACTTTTGAATGAAAAGATTTTTTTAGAAAATTCTTGGGGATTCGTATTCTTCTCATCGAATATATTAAGAATTCATGAAAATATAAAACTCGCTTTTCAATTGTTTTTAAATTTTTGGCGATAGCTTTTGAATGAAAAGATTTTTTTAGAAAATTCTTGGGGATTCGTATTCTTCTCATCGAATATATTAAGAATTCATGAAAATATAAAACTCGCTTTTCAATTGTTTTTAAATTTTTGGCGATAGCTTTTGAACTAAAAGACTTTTTCGGAAAATTCTTCGGTATTCGTATTCTTCTCATCGAAAACATTAAGAATTTATAAAAATATAAAATTCGATTTTCAATTGTTTTTAAATTTTTGGCAATAACTTTTGAACGAAAAGACTATTTTGGAAAATTCTTTTCATTAAAACCCTCGATTATGTTTTATTGATTGGAGGGTGGGATAGAGGCCACCCACCCACCCTACATATACATGAAAAATTGCTAATCGTTGATGATTTTGCTGCTAAAAAACAAATAAAACAAAATCAAAGTTTAAGTTTAAATATAAATGACTTTCTGAAGTTAATCTTATCTATCTATTTAAGTTTAAATTATCTATTTTACATTTAAAGCCTGCCCACCCATCATGCATTAAATTTTGACTAATTTACTTACTCAAAACTTTTACCTTTTGAATTTCTTTTTTATTCAAAAAGTTTTGTAATTAATTTTATTGGAAACCGCGAGACGATCAATAATTGAAATTTCTAAGTATATGTAGGGTGGGTGGGTGGCCTCTATCCCACCCTCCAATCAGTAAAACCTCATCAAAAGTAATTTGAAAAATTTGTATGAATAAATCTCTAAAAATTGCAAGTATTTTGTTTATTTATATTTTACAACTTTTAATTAAAACCCTCGTTTATGTTTTACTGATTGGAGGGTGGGATAGAGGCGACCCACCCACCCTACATATACATGATAACTTTAATTGCTAATCATTGTTGATTTTGCTGCTAAAAACAGTCAAACTCTTTATGTAATAAAAAATAAAACGAAATCAAAATTTAAGTTTAAATTTAAATGACTTTCAACAGCTAATATTATCTAATTTAGATTTAAAGTCTACCCACCCATCATGCATCAAATTTTTATTAATTTATTCACTCGAAAATTTTACCTTTTGAATTTCTTTTTTATTCAAAAAGTTTTGTAATTAATTTCACTCCAAACCGCGAGGCGATCAGTAATTGCAATTTATATGTATATGTAGGGTGGGTGGGTGGCCTCTATCCCACCCTCCAATCAATAAAACATCATCAAAAATTATTTGAAATATTTGCTTGAATAAATCTCTAAAAATTGCAATTATTTTGTGTTTGTTTATATTTTACAGCTTTTAATTAAAACCCTCGCTAATGTTTTACTGATTGGAGGGTGGGATAGAGGCCACCCACCCACCCTACATATACATGACTTTAAATACTAATCGTTGATGATTTTGCAGCTTACAAAACAATAAAACCTTGAATGTAATAAAAATAAAACAAAATTCAAATTTAATTTTAAATATAAATGACCTAGAGAAAAATATAGGGAAAGTAGTATGATGGCATCACAATTATTTTTACCTTTCGGTGTGTTTATATTAAGACTGATTGTTTTTTTTTAATAGATGGATTTAAAGGCTGAAATGGAAGTGGCGATGAAACTGCTGGAGAAGGACATACACGAGAAACAGGACACGATAATCTCCCTAAGGCGGCAACTGGACGACATCAAGCTGATCAACTTGGAGATGTACAAGAAGTTGCAGGTTAGTAAGGACCTGCCGGTGATGACGGAGACACCTCCTTCTTCCCATCCATCCGCCCATTTCCCCATTTACAGGTCGTGTGTCCCACCCTCCCCCTGATCTATAACGAAATGCTTGCGTGTGCTGCAGGAGTGCGAAATGGAGCTGACGCAGAAGGGCGAGGTGGTGAGCAGGCTGCAGGCGAAGGCCGGCCAGATCGGCAAGATACTCACCAACCTGGAGAAGTTCAACCACCAGGCGCAGGAGAAGAAACGGACGACGCCCACCAGCGAGAAGCCGAGGCCCCTGGTCCCCACTCCGGCGCCGCGCTCCAATAAATAACTTACACACACACGAACACACACACACAATACTATAATCAAATCAGTTTTCAAAAAATGAACAAAAAAATAACAAGTTAGCGGGGAACGGTCTCACGAGGGTTTGTTACACTTTCAGGAGTGCGAGGGTTCCTTGAAACACAAAACCGAGCTGATCGGGAAACTCGAGGACAAGGCGCGCTCCATGTCGGCGACTATACAGACCCTCGAGAATAAGTACGTACTAGGCTTCTATTAAACATAACCAAAATAATAATTATTAACAAACAAAAAAAAACAGTAGATTATATAGTATACAGATTGGGGTAGTCAAAAAAGTAATAATGAATGAATAATTCTTTCATAGTATTAGTATTATTTAGTTATCCAACATACTACAAAAGATTATAATTATTTAGTAAACTAAACTGTTAGGTTTTGTAACTTAAAAACAAACTTTCAAATAGTATTGTTGCTTTTATTTATCGCCACAATACTCTTTGAAAATTTGTGTTTAAGTTACAAAACCTAACAGTGCATTTAAAATGAACTTTCAACAATTAACAGCCAATACAATCAAAGTACTGAACTAAACTGTCGACAGTTCCCTAATTGTCGGTGGGTTGTCCACACAACTATGAAAATTAGTGCAAGACAATAGACTTGATTAAAATACTTAGAAACCTTTCTTCCCTATAATTTGTTGGTGGTTATTCACCCAAAGAAAGATGCAGGGTAATGCTAAGACAATAGGTGGCATTATCTTGAAAGATGCTTTATCCGAAGAGTTAAAAATCACACACGGACTTTATTGTCGACTATAACAATCAATCATTACTTTTGTTTTTTAATTTATATTTATTTTATTTTTATTTAGATGAAGAAATTATTCATTCATTCACGCCTACTTCAATCTGTATATCGGTGTTTATAATTTTTAACCTATTAATAATAACCAATACGAACCGAACGATATCGATATTGATGATGATGATGATGAGGGGGTTGGGTGGTGGAGGGTTAAAACGGTGCGGGGGGTTTAAGTTGGCAAACCTTCACTACACGAAGCTACGAGAATAAAAAATAATGAAACGCTCCTTTCTCTCTCTCTCTATCTATCTATCTCTATAACGCTCTCTTGTAACTGTCTGTTGAAGTATTATTATTGCAGCTGGACGCTTCGAATGTTTGTAATTTAAATAAATGATTATTTAAGTAAAAAAAAAAAAAAACAGTGACGGGTCAGTTATTCTTAACCCTGTTGTTGACACATCCAGTTTTTAATTTTATATTTGATTTTGTTCTTTTTTATTTTCGTAGTTTTTTGTTTCGTATATATATACGTATAGACGGTTTGCTACCCCGCATTATTTTCACCACCACCCTCCTCCCCTTTGAATTGTTTGTTTTTTTTTTGTGTGTTGGTCCAACTGTTCCAATAGAACAGTGATGTAAGATATTTTTTCAGATTAATGTGAACATCGCGGGTAATGATTGTAAAATAATGTGCATTTATATGTTACATAAATATATAGGGTGTATCAGTATAGCGGTTTTCCATCTAGATGATTGAAAATCATATCGGAAACTCTATTATATAGGATGTCCAGAAGTGGAGAAAACATAATTAAGCACAGTTTTTTTATTCCTTACTTAACTCTTTAATTTATGCACTGTTTTTGTTGCTTATATTTGTGGCTTGTTAAGATGAAGAATGGTTTGTAAAACACACGGTTTATTGTTGTTGAGCTTCATCAGGCAGATGAATAATGATGAACTTTATGGGAAGCCTGTTACAGTGTTCAATATTAAATAGTGAAACCCTGAACCGGATGTTTATTTATGTTTTTTTTTTCAAATAGTATCACCACTTTACTGATACACCCTGTATAACAGTATAATTTGACAATACAAAAATAGGAATTATAGAAACCTAATACAAAAATCAATCTCAAAAACTATCGATTCATAAATCTACGAGAGTGCGTTTTTATATTTAAGGTCAACTAACGGTCAATAAGTAAATTAATATAGTCAAAGATTAAAGGGCAGTCGTCGTAACGAAAACTCAAGGTCATCCAAGAATCAAGTAAGGTAATTCAATGTTATTTAAGGTCAACCAATGATTATTCAAGGCTATTTGTGGATTTCAAAGGCAATTAATGCCATACAATAATTACTTAATGTCATCTAACGGCTTATTGAGGTCATTCGAGTTTATTAAAGGTCGTCCAACGATCATTCTAGGTTATTTGAGACTTTTAAAGGAAAATTGATATCTAATGAAGACTCAAGGTCGTCCAGCGATCAAATAAAGTAATTCATGCCTTCTAACAAAGACGCAAGGTCACTCAGCTGTCAATTGACGTCATTCAATATTATTTAAGGTCACCCAACGTTCATTCAAGGTTATTTAAAGTTTTTAATGGCAATTGCTGTTATCTAGCGATTATTTAGCGGCGGATTAAGTTAATTCAGTGTTAATTACGATAATCTAACGATGTTCCAAGGTCATCGAGAGTTGTCATCTAAGTCCCAAGGTCATCCTGCGGTCAATTGAGATAATTCAAGGTTATTTTGTGTTTTTAAGGGCAATTGGTGTCTTACAAAGATGTAAGGTCATTCAACGGTCGATTAATTGTTTTTTTAAGGACAATTAATGCCATCTAAGGAAGTCTTAAGGTCATCAAGCGGTCAATTTGGCTAATTCAATGTTGTCTAAGGTCACATCCAGCGATTATTCAGGGTCTGTTAGGATTATTAAGGGCAATTGCCTTTCTAACGATCACTCAAGGTCATCTAGCGGCCGATTAAGTCAATCCAATGTTATTTGATGACCTTAAAGTTTTTAGAGTTTTTAAAGACAATGGACGTCATTTAATGAAGGCTCAAGGTTATCCAGAGGTCAATTGAGATAATTCACTGTTGTTAAAGGTCGTTTCACGATTACTCGAGGTCATACAGCGGGCAAGTAAAGTAATTCAATATGTTTTTTAACGTCATCTAGCGATCTTCCAAGGTCATTCAGGCTTTTAAAGGGCAATGTCATCCAACGAAGGCTCGAGGTTATCCAACGATGGAATAAGTTTATTTTGGATTTTTAAGGGCAGCTGATGTCATGTAGTGAAGACTGAAGGTCATTCAGCGCTCATGTGAAGTAATTCTATATTGTTTAAGGTCATCTAACGATTATTCGGGGTTATTTTGAAATTTTAAGGTCAACTGATGTTATCCAACGTAGACTCAAGGTCATATAGCGGTCAATTGAGGCAATTCAATGTTATTTAAGGTCATCCAACGGTCATTCAAGTCTATTTGTGATTTTTAGGCCCAATAGATGTCATCTTACAAGGGCTCAAGGTCATCCGGCGGTCGATAAAGATTATTTAAAATTATTTAGGGTCATTTTTAAAGACGATGGACGTCATTTGATGAAGGATTAAAATTTTCCAGCGGTCAATGAGAGAATTCAATGTTGTTCAAGGTCATTTCACGATTATTCTAGGGCAATGAACGTCATTTCGCCATCGCACAAGGCCATCTAACGAAGACTGAAGGTCATCCAGCGCTAATGTAAAGTAATTAGATATTGCTTAAGGTGATCTAACGATCATTTAAGGTTATTTGGAGTTTTTAAGGCTAATAGATGTCATCTTACAAAGACTCAAGGTCATCCAGTGGTCGATTAATTCGCTCAAATAAGGTAATTTAGCGTTATTTAAGGTAGTCCAACAATTATTCAAGGTTGCTTAGAATTTTTAAAGGCAATTTATGTTATCTAACAAGGACTCAAGGTCAACCAGCGGTTAATTTAAGTAATTCAACACAACAAATATTCAAGGTTGCTAGGATTTGTTAAAGGGAATTTATATTATTCAACGAAGACTTAAGGTCATCCAGCAATCAATTAGTGTAATTCAATGTTATTTAAGGTCATCCTATGAGCGATCAAGGTTATTTGGGGTTTTTAAGGGCAATGGATTTCATCTAACGAAGACTCAAGGTTACCAATTAATGAAATCTTTTTTAAGGTCATCCAAAAAAAAATTCAAGGTCATTTAGGATTTTTAATGTCAACTGATATAATCTAACAAAGACTCAAAGTCATCAAACAGCCACTTGAGGTAAATCAATGCTATTTAAGTTCATACAACCATTATTGAAATGAACTCAAAAAAAACCGTATTTTAAGGTCATATATGTAACTGATGTTACATAGAAAAGACTCAAGGTCATCCAGTGATCAATTGAGATAATTCAATGTTATTTAAGGTCATTCAAGGGTATTTAAGCGCAATAGATGTTTTCTTACAATAACCCAACATCATCCATTGATAAATTAAAATAATTTAGTGTTATTTAAGGTCATCCAACGATTATTCAAAGTTGTTTAGGATTTTTCAAGGCAATTTATGTTATCTGACGAAGACTCAAAGCCATATAGCTGTCAATTAAGATAATTCAATGTTGTTCAAGGTCATTCAAAGTTATCTAGACTTCTCAAGGGCAACTGGTGATATCTAACGTAGATCTAAAATCATCCAGCGGTCAGTTGAGGTAATTCAATGTTAAAATAAGGTCATCTTACTGAAACGTAGGGTCATCCAGACGTCGATTATGGTTATTTAAAATTTTCTTGAGGTTATTTAAGGCTAATTCAGTTTTATTAAGGTAATTGAAGTCATCTAAGAAAGACTTGAGGACGTCCAACCATCAAATTAAGTAATTCAATGTTATTGAAGGTTATCTAAGGTCATCCAACAAAAAACCCAAGGTCAATCAGCGGTCGATTAAGGTTATTCAAAGTTATTCAAGGTCGTCCAACTATCATTTAAGGATATTTGAGATTGATGAAAATTTAAGGTCATCCAGCGGTTTTTAATGTCATTCAAGATTATTCAACCTTTTTTTAAGGACATTTAGTGTCATCTAAGGAAGACTCAAGGTCAATTTAGGTAATTAATAGTTATTTAAGGTACAAGTGTAAAAAGTGATGCTTTATTGCACGAACTGGCGTTTAAAAACACGAGCGAGGAACGAGCGAGTTTTTTTAAAGCTAGGAGTGCAATAAAGAGACTTTTTACACGTGTGCCTTACAAAATTTTATCTTCGATCGTAAAGGATTTCAAAGAATATATTCTTATGAGTAATATTTTAATGTCATTTCAATAATTCAATTAATGAAAACATATTTTACCCGCAGTGCACTAATGAAAGCGTTACTTAGCAACCAGTAAACAAGTTGCACAAATGTCGGCCGCCATTATTATTTATGGAAAAAAATTATCGCTTTATTGTAATCGCTTCGACTTGCATTAAATGAAATCTTAAGAGTTCTTAAATCTGCCATTTGGTTTGTATTATATATTTTATTTATAGTTAGTTAGTTATTTGTATTAATTAATAAAAAATTAAGGTTTTCGTCGAAATATCTGTCAAATTTGACAATTCTGTGCAATAAAAACAGTTTGACATTACCGTGCAATAAAAACGTAAAAAAGCACTAGTGCTTTAAAAAACCACTTTTACAATGAAAAATGATGCAAAAAGCGTCTACTTTCTGCACGATCGTAGATAAAAGTTTTTAAGGGCAATTGCTGTTATCTAACGGTTATTTAAGGTCGATTAAGTTAATTTTGCTAAACTATGTTCCAAGGTCATCTCAGTCCCAAGGTCCATCCTGCGTTCAATTGAGGTAATTCAAGGTTAATTTGTGTTTTAAAGGGCAGTTGATGTCTTACAAAGATTTAAGGTCATTCAACGGTCGATTAATTATTTTTTTAAAGACAATTAATGCCGTGTAAGGAAGTCTCAAGGTCATCCAGCGGTAAATTTAGGTAATTCAATGTTAAAGGTCACGATCATTCAATGTTATTTGGAGTTTTAAGGGCAATGGCCTTTTATCCAACGATCACTCAAACTCACCTAGCGGTCGATTAAGTCAATTCAGTGTTATTTAAGGCCATCTAACGATCTTCCAAGGTCATTTAGAGTTTTTAAAGACAATGGACGTTATTTAATGAAGGCTCGCGATTATCCAGCTGTAAATAGAGGCAATTCAATGTTTTTCAAGGTCATTTCACGACCACTAAAGGTCATCCAGCGGTCAAGTAAAGTAATTCAATGTTTTTAACGTCATCTAGCGATCTTCCAAGGTTATTCAGACAATGGGTGTCACCAGGCCACCAGCGGTCAATTTAGGTAATTTATTGTTACTTAAAGTTTGAGGCCAATAGATGTCTTCTTACAAAGACTCGAGGTCATCCGACGGTCGATAAAGGTTATTCTAAGTTGTTTAAGGTCATCTAACGATCTTCCAAGGTCATCGAAGGTTTTTAAAAAAGATGGACACCACTGAATGAAAGCTCAATGTTGTTCAAGGTCATTTCACAATCACTCAAGGTCATCCAGCGGTCAAGTAAAGTAATTCGATATTGTTTAAAGTCATCTAACGATCATTCAAAGGTTATATGAGATTTTTAAGGCCAATAGATGTCGTCTTACAAAGACTCAAGGTCATCCGGCGGTTGATAAAGGTTATTCAAAGTAATTTAAGGTTTTTAATGTTTTATTTTTGATTTACTGAAGGTTCAAGGTTATCCAGGGGTCAATATAATAAGATAATTCAATGTTGTTCAAGGTCATCAAACGGTCACTTGAGGTAAATCAATGCTATTTAAGTTCATCCAACGATTATCGAAGATTATATTTAAGGTCATATAACGAACATTCAAGAGGATTTGGGGTCAATTAAGGTAATTCCATGTTATTTAAGGTCATCCAACGATCATTCAAGGTTATTTAGTGGTTTTAAACGCAATAGATGTTTTTCTACAAGGACCCAAGATCATTCATCGGTCAATTAATTATAATTTAGTGTTATTTAAGGTCATCCAATAATTATTATTCAAGGTCGTTTAGGTTTTTTTAAAGGCAATTTATGTTATCTAGCGAAGGCTGAAGGTTATCCAAAGGTCAATTAAGGTAATTCAAGGTTATTTAGAATTTTTTAAAGTCATCCAGCATTTGATTAAGTTTTTAAGGTTATTTGGCTTTTTAAGGCCAATTGAAGTCAAGTCATCTATGGAAGACTCAAGGTCGTCCAGTGCTCATATTAAGTAATTCAATGTTATTTAAGGTCATCTGACGATAGCTTAAGGTTATTTAGAGCAATTAAAGTCATCTAACAAAAACTCAAGGTCAACCAGCAGTCGATTAAGGTTATTCAAGGTCAAACAACGATTTTGTTTGAATTTTATTTGGAATTTTTAAAGGCAATTGATGTCATCTTACGAAGACCCAAGGTCGTCCAGAGGTCAATTAAGGTTATTCAAAGTTTTTTTTAGGCCATTCAAGGTTTTTCAACTTTTTTTAAGGACAGTCGATGTCTTCGATGGAAGACCCAAGGTCAATTTACGTAGTTAAATGTTATTTAAGGTCATCTAACGACAATTCAAGGTTATTTATAGATATTATATTTTTTAAGGACAGTCGATGTCTTCGAAGAAAGACCCAAGGTCAATTTAGGTAGTTAAATGTTATTTAAGGTCATCTAACGACAATTCAAGGTTATTTAGAGATATTAAGGGCAATTGATGGCATCTAATAAAAACGAAAGGTCAGCTGGCTGCCGGTCGTTTAAGGTTAATTAAAGTTACTTAAGGTGAATCAACGATCATTCAAGGTCTGTTGAGGTTCTTAAGAGCAATTGATGTTATCTAACGACGACTCAAGGTCACCCAGCGGTCAATTGAGGTAATTCAATGGTATTTAAAGCCATCTAATGAAGTGGCAATCCATGTTACTTAAGGTCATCCAACGAAGTTATCTGGATGTTTTAAGAGCAATTGATGTCATCTAAGGAATATTCAAGGTTATCCAACGGTTAGTTAAGATAAGGTAATGTATTTAAGGTCATTCAGGGTTATTTGAAGTTTATAAGGTTAATTAATGTCATTTAACGGCGACTTAAGGTCATCCAGCGGTCAGATTAGGTAATTTAATGTTATTTAAGGTCACCTACCGATCACTCAAGGTCATCCAACGGCCAACTAAGGTAATGTCATCTAGCAAAGACTTAAGGTCATCCAGCAGTCAATTTGTAATAATGTTATTTAGTTTAGTTATTTGCTTTACATTTACAATAACTTTAAAATATAAATCACAAGACTTGAAGACGGAGTTCACAGTGCAGTGTTCTAGGTCACCCCTAGATCATTCAAGGTTATTTGGGTTAATTAAGGGCATACAAGATTATTTGAGGGTTTCAATGACAATTGAAGTTATCTAATGATAACCTTATCTTGCGGTCAGGTAAAGAAATGCCATCTAATAAAGACACAAGGTCATCCAGCGGCCAATTGGAGTAATTCAATACCATTTAAGGTCATCTAATAAAGGCTCAAGGTCATCCAGTGGTCAATTAAGCTAATTCAATGATACTTAAGGTCATTCAACGATCGTTCAAGGTTATTTAGATTTTTTAAAGGCAATTGTCATAAGACTCAAGGTCATCCAGCTTTCAGTTGAGGTAATTCAATTGTATTTAAGGTTATCTAACGAAGACTCAAGGTTACTCGCCGGTCAGTTAAGGTAATTCAATGTTATTTAAGATTGAAGTTATTTAATCATTATTCAAGGTAATTAAAGACAATGTATGTCATCAGACAATCACCCAATATCATTCAATTGTGTATTAAAACATTTAGTTTTATTTAAAGTCATTCAAGATTAATCTATGTTATTTATTGATCACACAATGTCGTTTAAGACTATTGAGGTCATTCAAGGTCACCAACGGATAGTAATTTAATTCAAGGCCAATTATTCTTCGAAGTCGTTCGATGATTATTTAAGGTTATTCAGCCATTCTCGAGCAATTTATGTCATCTACTATTTCTTAGGTCATTTAACCGCCAACTAAACTCAATCAACGATAGCTAAGTATCTAATGATAGTTCAAGGTCAGTCATATAGTGGCCATCATTCAAGGTCGTTCAATGGTTGTTTGATGTTAGTAAAAAAAATGTAATATCCAAAAAATGGATTGTAATATTGTAAGTAAATTTGAATGCAAATAATAATTAACGTTAGAAATTTAAAATTTAAATAATATAAAACAAATTAAATACCAGAAAATTGCACAAACTTGATTTCAATTTTCAAACTGTCGCTTAATTTATTGATTGATTTATTTATTTGTCTTCCTTTGAAGGTATAAAGAGTGTGAGAATAGCCGGATAAATGTGGAGGCTCAGAGGAGACAGCTGGACATGCACTTGACGCAGAACGAGGAGATGGCGACGAATGTTGAGGTGGACCTGAAAGTAGAGCGCGAATGGAGGCAGTCCTTGCAGGAGACCATGCAGCAGGACCGCGACAAGATCTCACAGTTGCAACACGAATTGACACAGCTTAGGTTAATCGCTCAAGTAGGTAACAAAAACATGTCTGTAATCATTTAAAAATAATGCAAAATAAGTAAAACAATTAACTTTGTTGGTATACCTTTTTTTTACACTTGTAACTATAGTTTCGACAACTTCAGCTTGTCATTATAGTTACAAGTGTGAATAAAAATTTATACCAACAAAGTTAATTGTTTTACTTATTTTGTATTATCAAATTTAAAAATAAATTATATAACTTTTTAATTGTGCTACGGTTTACGTATAGAAATATGCCAGTTTACAAGAGGAATATTATAGTCTAAAGGAGCATAGCTTAGAGCAGGACCAAACGTTAGAGGAGCTCGGTAGGCAGCTGAGCGTATCGAAGTTGGAGCTCTCCGATTTGAGGGAGGAGTCGAATAAGAATAAAATGGAAGCGACTTGGGCTAAGGACACGTCGGCCACGCACTGTAAATCCTGCAGCAAGGAGTTTAACATTACGAGGCGGCGGGTGAGTAATTTTACTACTAAATAAAGTATTAATTATTAAGCTGATAACAGCGCCCTCTTTAAATCATGTTGCAAACTCACTCACTAAATTATGAATTGAGCATTTGATTAATTCAAAAAGTTCTTTAGTTTATTTTTGTGTGTTCTTGTTCAGCACCACTGCAGGCATTGCGGGGAGATCTTCTGCAATTCCTGCTCGGACAACTCCATGTCGCTGCCGTCGTCGGCAAAGCCGGTCCGCGTCTGTGACGACTGCCACCTGGTGTTGTTTTCGCGAAGTACTGTGATGTAATGGCGTAATTAGTGACGGAGCGCTTCTATGTGTCGCTTGAGCGCGTGCTAACGAAATTCATAACGAATCACCAATTGTGGTTTTATTATTAATTGTTTTTATGAAGGTATACCCTATTTTATAAGATGTAAAAATAAATTTATCTATTTTAAGAAAAACACATCTTTTAAAATCGTACCCAGATATCCTTCATAATTTCAAAATCCGAAATCCCAATTCCTAAAATTCCAAATTTACGAAGTAATTATAATTTGCAAATGAGACACAACAGAGGAAACAGAGAAACAGAGGATTTCGTTCATCTTAGTATAGTTTCCATAAGTTTTGTTTGATTATCTACAAAGCTACACTACATTGTTAATTTGATGGCATAGTTTCATTCATTTATTCCTATTAACGTTAAATCTACAACAGTGTTTCTATATAAAAAAGTAAAATTTCATTCACAAATAGTTTCGACAATTTTAGGTTGTCATTATCAAACTAGAAGTTTTCTTCTAGTGACAAGCTAAAATTGTCGAAACTATAGTCACTTAATAAAATCAGTGTTATACAATGTTAAAAAGTTTTTTTTGTGAAGAATAATGTATAATGAAGAAGAGAAGAGCCATTAACAGTCAAATTTCATTTATTAACACAAAATCTAAATCGAATCTTCTATTCTATTTTTCTGTCTTTGATTGCACCACGCTTAAAAATACGAAACAACGATGATTCATGGGAGGGGAAAATAATATAAAAAGTACAATATTTCTATGAATAGTTTTTTTTATTCCATACAAATTATAAACATGTTTATTTTTTGTTTAAAATACTGTACACATACAGATTAAAAGTAAGTTTATTTTTAAGATTCATTTCCACGTTTTTTTTTTCCATGTTTTTTTCTGATATGGCAACCGGTGATATGGAGCACAATAAATATAAAAAAAAAATTAACAGAGCCGCCGCGTCGTCTCGCTTAACCGTTTTATTAATTAATTATACTGTATTTCAAATATTTACATGCTATAACACACTTACTTGGCGCGGGTGACTTCGGAAGGTGTCATTATACAAACAACAGGCGAGAGTCTAATAAAAAATAAAAATTCACGCTACCGAAAAAAAAAGGACTAAAATTAGAGATCAAAAAATCATTGCCGCACGGTTTCGATTGCACTCTTTTCGTAAGCGGGGGTGAAACCGAGTTCATTTTCATTTCTTTAAACATTAAAATTAGGGCTGCCGATGAACACAAAACGAACTAAATTAACAAAACAAAAAAAAAAAAATAATAATATTACAACAAGGTTGGCCAGCAAACTAAACCGAAATATAAAATACTGGGTATTCACTTACTCTTATATATGTATATATAATATATATATAAATCTATATAAAATCATCACATAAATAGCGAAAAATTTAAATCTCTATGGCGGTCCGAGCGGATCCGGGCCAGGCCCCTTATTTATTATTATAAATTTTAAACTTTACTAATTTTATTATTAAATATAATCTCTTTTTTATTGTCGTCGAATTTGCATGGTCCGCCCGTGCCTCTCTGTTTGTTTTTTTATTTTTTTGTGGGGCTCGGTCGTCGGATGGCACGGTTCGGCGCGCCGGCCCAGATCCGCACCCTCTAAGGTACAAATTATTTATTTATTTATTTTTTTTGAGCCATCGAGAGAGAAATCGATTTTCATATAATTTCATCATATAAAAACTTACAACTAAATGTGTACTTATGTACTATATAATAAATAAAACTATGTATTTATTTGTTGCTCGGGGGGGAGGGATGGCGCCACCGTCGTCGGCCCGGTCCCGCGCCCATTGCACTCAATTAATATCACCGCGCTGCGGTGTACGGGACGCGCGGGGTTCCCCCACCCCCACCCCCCGCCAATATGTGTAATAAGAGGTGGTCGCTCCAAGATATGTAAAATATAGATATCGTTATTTAAACCTAAAAGTACGATGCCAAATAAACTATAAACAATTAACAAAAAGAAAAAAAAAAACTATGTGTTTATGTGTATGTGTGTGTTTGTGGATTCTTGGATGGCCGTCAGGATGATGTTGATGATGATGATGATGATGATGAGAGAAATAGAGTAAGTAAGGGTGGCAATTAGGGGGGGGGGGAGATAGAGAGGGAGGGAGGAGGGGACTAATTTATAATACTATATAAGTGTGTTTTTTAGGCACTGCGTGTCAGGCAGGGAGGGACGTTTCCCACCAATGTTTTTTTTTTTATATAATAGTTAATTTTCGCTTATTACTGCCGCCCGTTCGGCTACTAGTCCTTCACAAGCCTATAGATGTGGTGCTGTGCCCCGTGTTCTGATGTCGACACTTCGAACACGTACGCCGTACACAGTAAGGTCTCCTGTGTATCTCTGTTACTCACAACCTAAAAATTAAAAATAAAATTAATCAATTACAAGATATAAATATAACTCTTTGTGATATATTTTGAGTAACTCTTTCCGATTGTACCAGTATAAAGATTTAGATTTATGTATATTAATTACCTGTAATATTGTGAAATTTTCGAGAACACTGTTCATCATGTACTTTTCAGGCAGGTGCTTCAGCTTGTGGATGAAGTTGATCATGTACTCGCACATGGGCGACCGGTGGATCCTGTACACGAAACGTCCGTTTTCGTAGCGCGCGTACTCCGTCTCCACCTTTTCCACCACCTGTTTCCCGAAGGAACACACCTTCGTGCTGCACGTTATTGTCATATTCTCGTTACTTTCGTACCTGCGTGGAAAAATAATGGTAAGTAAATCAATTATTATTGAACTTGAAGTTGAAAATCCATATTATATTATTGTTAGGGTCGTCAAGATATGATATAAATACTTACGAACTCGTCACGCCGTAGAACGCGCCCGCCTCGTCCTGTATGCTGGTGTTGAGGTCCGCCCAGAACTTGACGAGGAAGAAGGCGTTCTGGGGACCCTTGTCGTACAGCTCCTTCAGGCCGCCCTTCTTCTCCGGGAACTTGTCGTAGATTTGTCGCACGTCCACTGCCTGTAATATGAAACAATTAATCACGTGATAAATCTTACAGGTAACACCCTTTATACGAGGGATGGTAGGAAAGTAGTACTCGTTTCCACCGTGCGGAACGCTGGCGTATAGAGTAGCCGCCAATTTATTAAGTTGTGTGTGCTGTTTATATTAATTGAAATAAAACAACACAGTTAGGAGGGTTTAACATTTATTGTTGAACACTGTAACATGTTTCAGTATTCATCTGCCTGATGAAGCCACTGTGTGACGAAACATGTTGCAGTGTTCACAAACAAATTTTATTTCAATGTGTTATGGAGTTAAATCATGTATCCGCTTCAATTCAATAGTTCAAGAAATAAAGTACTAAAAATGTTACTACTTTCCGGACGGCCCTCGTATATTAGATAAAATGTAATGTAAACATTCTACTTACTTCTAGGAGCGGGTCTGAATATGTAATGGCTGGTCCTCCTATGTGTACAAACAGGTGCCTCTGATACTGAAAACGTAAATATCATTACAACAGGTAAAAACAGTTGCAAGGGAAATGAATCGTGTTTAGCTTGAATTTAACTCTTTAAAACACATCAGTGGCGTATGTTTTACTGATTGGAGGGTGGGATAGTGGCCACCCACCCACCCTACATATACATTTTTAACATTAATCAACAATTGGGTTGAATTTTCAAAAATTAACAGCAGCAACAGTGTTTATATTTTTAGGGAACTCAAAACGTAATTTTGTAACTTGAGGTTTTTTATACAGGGCGTTTCTGTGACTCGAGGAATAAAATTAACCACATATACTAGAGTGAAAATTATAACGATTCGTAAAAAAAATATTATATAAGTCTATTGCTTTTAACTCAAAAACGGCCAATGTTATCAAAATTTTCAAAGAGTGATAAAAGTTTCTAAAAATAAATTTTCTATTAAAATGTGGAAAAATCAATGTATAATTACGAGCAAACAAAAATGTTCTGAGCAAACAAATTTTAGAAATTCGTCTGTCCGATCGAAGTGACAAATTGTCTAAAGAATTTACTTGATGTTAGTTTTAGCTGTACCAAATTGCACCACTCTATTGAAAATATTTAGAAAAATATGTTAAAATTTCTTAACTTTGATGGCCTGCATCTTGGTCATTTGAAGACTTTTATAATAATTTTTCTTTTACGAATCATCATCATTTTCACTCGAGTGTATATGGTTAATTTTATTCCCAGAGTGACAGAAACACCCTGTATATGTATTCACTGTTACAAATCAAATTATTTTATCGAGTAATTAATTCCAATTTCATTTTAAAAACAATTGACGGCTGAAAACAATTGAATTTATGAATTGACTGCAGAATTGATTTTAAAAAAAATCTGATTTTTTGTGTAATATATTTTCATAGTGCAAATCTCAGATAATAGATGGCGCCTCATAAGTGTTATCTTGTCTATTTTTGATAATATAATTTGTTATCGGGACTGAATGTGGCCACTATGCCACCCTTCTATCAGTAAAACATACATTTGTGGTTTGTATGTAGCATATTTAAATCTAAAAACCAATTGTTTCAAATATATAGGTTAATCTTCATCTCGTTTGCACAATTAATTTTTGAAAAATCGACGTTTATGTTGTAATAATTGGAGGGTGTAATAGGAGCCACCCACCCATCTCACATATATAATAATACTTTAGTTAAAAAATTACGTTTTAAGTTCTAAAAATATAGACACTGTCAATGCTGATGATTTTCAAAAATACAACTTACGATCATGATTTAAGTTGGCAATTTATATGCAGGGTGGGTGGGTGATCACTATCCCACTCTCCAATCAGTAAAACATACGCCTCTGATGTGTATTACATATACAGGGTGACTGACGAAAAACCTTTGGTGCTGTATCTCGCTTATTTTTTATCCGATTTTAATAAATAAAACATCAAATTAAACCATTTTTAAAAGACTTGAATAGAATCTGAACTGTTATTTTTTCTCGCACCCAGTTTTTGACAAAATACGATCAACATTTTTTTTTAAATTGCACTGTATATATATCTTTATTGATTCGCAAGGAGATTTTTTTTCTGAATATAAAATTGTAGACAAATTTATCCATACATCAAACTTAAGTCGAGAAACTGAGGATTAAAAAAATAAATAAAAAGTCAAGTATCCATTGTAAACAATATACAGACCCTATTTTAAATGTCAAAAGTGACAGTGACGGCCATTGATACAATAGTGCAACGATTTTTAATTATTTCATAATTAAAATGTTGCAATATTTCAAACACTGTACTAGAATTTTGTGCTTCTACAGAAATCGTTTTTCAGTTTTTGAAATCTTGCAACATTTTTATTATGAAATTATTAAAAATCATTGCAGTATTGTACCAATGACTGACACTGTCACTTTTGACATTTGGAATAGGCTCTGTATATTGTTTACTATGGGTATTTGATTTTTAATTTTTTTTTAACCCTCAATTTCTCGACTTTGGTTTGATGAATGGATAAAATCGTTTACAAATTTAGATTCAGAAAAAAATCTCCTTGCGGATCAGTACTAAATATATATACAGTGCAATTTGAAAAAAAAAGTTGATCGTCTTTTGTCAAAAACTGGATGCAAGAAAAAATATTAGTACAGTTCATATTAAAGTCTTTTAAAAATCATTTAATTTGATGTTTTATTTATTCAAATCGGATAAAAAATAAGCGAGATACAGCACCAAAGGTTTTTCGTCAGTCACCCTGTATATAGAGGGTGGATGGTTGACCACTATCCCACCCTCCAATCATTACATTAGTGGTTTGTTTCTAGCATATTCAACTCTAAAAACCGATTGTTTTAAATATGTTTGCACAATTAATTTTGAAAGAAAACAATCGAAAATTATAAACAAAAGAGAAACTCTTAAAACAATTCAACAAGTCAAAACATTAAGAAACAATTTAAAAGTCACCCCAAGTTTTTTCTTTTCACTCAAAATCAAATTACTTATATTAAAAATAAAACAGTTGAATTAATAAATCTATATGTGACAATTAAAACTTACTTATTTTCTTTTAACAGTTTTCCATTTTTAATTTACAACCAAAACTTCTTTCTTAGTGTTTTTCACTTGTTTTTTTTTTCATAACAAACACAAAAACAGGATTTAAAAAAATTAATTACTTAATTCGAATTTTAGAAACAGTTGAAAATTGACGAAGAAGAAAAAAACAATTGAAAATTATGAACAAAAAAAAACCTTAAAACAATTGAAAGTTAAAACATTAGGAAACAATTGAAAATTATAAATAAAAAAACCCTAAAACAAAACATCGGAAAACAATTGAAAATAACGACAATGTTTTTCTTGAATACACTGAATTGAAAAATTCACTAATTCACAATGTTTTAACCACAAATAATTATTCTCTTTATTTTTCTTGAATGTTGTCGGTGTTTACTTGATGGTACATTTTGATTAAAATTAAATAAAACACTTTTCACTTTGTTTTACCACAATAGACTATTGTGTTAAAACAAAATGAAAAGTGTTTTATTTAATTGAAAAAAAATAATTATTTAATTGATTTTAATTGTTTTCGTATGTTCTGAAATTCAACTGTTATGTTTTTGTTTTTTTTTTAATGTTTTCTTTTTTGTTATAACAACTGAAAAATAAAATCTTCAATAAAAAATCAATTGAAGTAATAAATTTATTTTCGACAAGTTCAGTTTTCCAATTAGTTTAATCTAATTTTATTTTCTTTAAACATTTTTTTTACAGTTTTCCATTCCCGACTTACAACCCGAATTTCTCTTATAGTATTCACTTGTTTTTTTTTATTAATACCAAAAAAACAAGATTAAAAATTAATTACTTTATTCAAATCGTAAAAAAAAACAGTTGAAAATTGATGAAGGAAAAACCGATTGAAAATTATAAACAAAAAACCTTAAAACAATTGAATGGCAAGTGAATTCAGAAAACAGTTGAAATGACGACAGTGTTTTTTTTTTTTTAAATCAAACGACATATTAAAAAAAATATAAAATCATAAAACGATTGAAAATTATTACAGGAAAATATTAAATTAAAAATTAAACGAAAGAAAACAATTGAAAACGGCTGAATATCGTAATATCAGAAAACATTTGAAATAATCATAACCTAAAAAGAAAATAATTATTTACATGAAGCAATTAAAAATCAGTTTAAATTTAGGAAAGAAAAAAAAAAGAAAAAATGTATTAAAAAAAACAAAAACATAACAGTTGAATTTCAAAACATAAGAAAACAGTTAAAATTATTTAAATAAATATTTGTTCAACTAAATAAAACACTTTTCACTTTGTTTTGCCACAATAGTTTTTATGGTAAAACAAAGTGAAAAGTGTTTTATATAATTTTAATCGAAAGGTTTTTTTCTGTTTTAATCAAAATGCGTAAACATTATATAAAACAATTGAAAATTGCAAGGAAATATTAAATTTACGGAAACAATTGATAATTTATATTTAAAAGAAAAAATACCGAAGCTTTAAAACAGGTGAATATCAAAACGTCAAAAAAAAAACAGTTGAAAAGACTAGAATCAAAGGAAAAGAATTTTTATTTTTTATTTTATCAAAATTAACGACGGAAGGAAAAACAGGAAATTTTGTGCAAAAATTTAAAGCTTGTATTAAAAAAAACAGTTGAATAGTAAAACAATTGAAATAATCGTTATAAATTCGTAAACAATTTATAAAACAAATGAATACCGAAACAATTGAAATAATCTTTAAATAAATACATAATGACTTAAATAAAAATTTTAAAAATAAATAAAATCAACAAAAATAGTTAAAATTATTTAAGGGAAGAAACAATTGAAAATTATATGAGAACAGTTGGAATAATTGAAAATTATATAAGAACAGTTGATTATTAATATCAGTAAACAGTTGAAATCTTCAGAATGTTTTTCGTTTTAATTAAAATACGAAAAAATAATGTAAAAACAGTTTAAAAACACAGATTGTTTGTGTGTGAAACAGTCAAATCCATAAAAACAGTGAGAATTAAAAGTTCTTATATTATAATTGGAGAGAAAAAAAATGAATATTGAATAATAAAAAAAACATTTAAAATTTGTAAAAAAATGAATAATAATAATAATAATAATCTTTATTTTCAAGGTGTAAAAAATATTGAATGATCAAAAAAAATTGAAATAATCCGTTAAAATTTGCAAAAAAAATTAATATCGAATCATCAAAAAAAAAACCATTTGAAATAATTAATTAAAATTTAAAAAGAGTCAAATCACTTGATAAAAAATATATCTTTTATAAAACAATTGAAATCATCAAAAACTAATAGAGATAAACAATTGTACATTTATATATGTACCAAAAAAACAAAAACAATTCGGAATCAAAAGAATCTTAAAAAAAAAACAGTTGAAATTATGTAATAATTAAAATATGTAAAACTATTTTTTTGCTTGAAATTGAAATTTATATAAAAAATAAATAAAAACAGTTGAACATCGATCAGTTAACAGTTGAAATATTCAGAATGTTTTTCGTTTTCGTTATGAAAATACGAAAAAATAATGTAATTCATACACAATATATAAAAACAGTTGAATACCAAAACAATTGAAATAATCACTATAAATAATGACTTAAATAAAATCAACAAAAATAGTTTGAACAGAATTTTGTTTGCAGTTTGAATTTTTTCCAAAATGTAAACACTGTATGTAGCTAAAGTTTTAATAAATATGTAGGGTGGGTGGGCGGCCTCTATCCCACCCTCTAATCAGTACAACATACGCCTCTGATGTGTTTTAAAGTGTTAAATTGTAAAAATGTTTAATATTAATTTAAAAAAATCTTCGTTTATGTTATAATAATTGGAGGGTGTAATAGTGGACATCCACCCACCCTACATACACATAGTAACTTCAATTACAACACTGTTTTGAATTAATCTAATAATTATTCACAATTTTGTTTACAGTTTGCATGTTTTACAAATTGAAAATACTGTTTGTAACTAAAGTTTTAATAAGTGTGTAGGGTGGGTGGGTTTTCACTCCAATCAGTAAAACATGCATTTGCAGCTTGTCTGAAGCATTATATAATATTAAAATCCAATGTTTCAAATATGTAAGATAATATTGTCTAATAATTAGAAAAAACACGAAAATACCATAGTTGGCTATGGCCTCATTCAAAAGGTACAATTACAATATTGCTATTATTATAAACAACGCAATTGTTTTACTTTTTTCATGGCTACCCATTTTTTATTTATAATAAAATTTAAAATGACTATAACTCATTTATTTTTAGAAATAACTATGTCGTATGTCATATTGGATTAAAGAGAAAAAAATTACCTTTTGAATGAGGCTATAGCCAACTATGGTTTCCATTAAAAAAAATGTAAGTTTGCGTCATATCTCGGAAAATAATGGCGATAAAAATTTTCTGATTATTTTTTATTAATCTACATTAAATTATCTAAAACTTTGTCCTTTACAGTTTTTTTCTATCAGTTATAATAACCGAGATATATTGATTTGAAAAAATTGACACTTTTTACTTTTTTCAAAATATCTAGTTACCCTTGACTTTTTTGAAAACTTTGAAAGTGGAATTTTATTCGTCTCGTAAATCTACACTTCTTTCCCCATTTAACCGTTTCTCTATCTCTTATAGTTTCCGAGATCCCCATAGAGAACATCGAAAAAAACTCACCCTGTATAATGAACCTCAAGTTACAAAATTAGGTTTTAAGTTCCCTAAAAATATAAACTGTTGACTGCTGTTGATTATCAAAAACTCTACCCACGATCATGATTGAAGTTTCAAATGTATTTGTAGGGTGGGTGGGTGGCCACTATCACACCTTCAAATTATTGTAACATAAACGTCGATTTTTTGAAAATTAATTATGCAAATTGTGCAAACAATTTAACACTTGAAAACACATCAGAGGCGTATGTTTTACTGATTGGAGGGTAGGACAGAGGCCACCCACCCACCCTACATATACAATTTTAACTTTAATCACGATCGTGGTTTGAATTTTTAAAAATCATCAGCAGTGACAGTGTTAATAATTTTTAGGGCTTAAAACCTAAATTGTAACTTGAGGTTCATTATATATGTAGGGTGGGTGGGTGGCCACTATCACACCCTCCAATCACTATAACATAAACGTCGATTTTTTTTTTAAATTGTGCAAACGACATCATTAACGAAATAAATTTGAAACAATCGGATTTTAGAATTAAATAATGCTTCAAACAAGCCGCAAATGCTTGTTTTACTGATTGGAGTGGACACCCACCCACCCTATATACTTATTAAAACTTTAGTTACAATCATTGTTAACAATTTGGAAAAAATGCAAACTGCAAACAAAATTGTGAATAATTTTTAAATTAATGCAAAACAGTGTTGAAATTGACGTGAGTATTTGTATGTAGGATGGGTGGGTGTCCCTCCAATTACTATAACATAAATGACTATTAAAAAAATATATTCAATTATCTTTTTTACAATTTAACACTTTAAAACACATATGAGGTGTATGTTTTACTGATTGGAGGGTGGGATAGTGGCCACCCACCCACCCTACATATACATTCTAATTTTAATCAGGATCGTGGGTTGAATTTCCAAGAATCAACAGCAGTGACAGTGTTTCTATGTTTATGGGAATGTAACAGCGTAATTTTTTTACAACTTAAGTATCATTATATATGTAGGGTGGGTGGATGGCCACCCTTCAATTACTAAAATTTAAACGTCATTTTTTTAAATTAATTGTGCTAACAAAAAGATTAATCTATATATTTACAACAATTGAATTTTAGAATTAAATATGTTCTAGACAAACCACAAATGCATGTTTTACTAATAGAAGGGTGCGATAGTGGCCACCCACCAACTCTACATACTTATTAAAACTTTAGTTACAAACTGTGTTTACAATTTGGAAAAAATGCAAACTGCAAACAAAATTGTGAATAATTATTAAATTAATTCAAAGCAGTGTTGTAATTTAGGTTAATGTGTGTATGTAGGGTGGGTGGGTGGCCACTATTACAACCTCCAATTATTAAAACATAAACGACGATTTTTTAAAAATTAATATTAAACTTTTTTACAATTTAAGACTTTAAAACACACCAGAGGCGTATGTTTTAATGATTGGAGGGTAGGATAGTGGCCACCCACCCGCCCTACATATACATTTGCAATTTTAATCACGATCGTGGATGGAATTCTTAAAAATCATCTGCAGTGTCAGTGTTTATAATTTTTAGAACTTAAAACGTATTGTTTTAACTAAAGTATTATTATATATGTAGGGTGGGTGGGTGGCCACCATCACACTCTCCAATTGTTATAACATAAACATCGATTTTATTTGAAATTAATTGTGCAAACGAGAAGAAGATTAACCTATGTATTTGAAACAATCGGTTTTTAGATATTTTAAATATGCTTCAACAAACCACAAACATATTTTATTGATAGAAGGGTGGGATATTGAAAACTTGCCCACCCTACATATTCTTTAAAACTTCAGACCCAATCACAAATTATATTTCCAAAAATAGGCAAAAGTAGTAATTCATGGTAAGATTATCAAGACGCCATCTATTATCTAAGATTTGCACTAAGAAAATATATTACACAAAATATCACAGAAGTTTTTTTTTAAATCAATTCTGCAGTCAATTCACTTGTTTTCAGCCGTCAATTCTAAATTGTTTTTAAAATGAAATTGAGATTAATTACTCAATAAAATCCTGTCACAAGAAAATTAACAATATTTATGTTGGCAAACATTTTGAGGGCTCTTATTGGATGAAACATGCTGAAAATAAAGGTACCAACCGCTTCCTCCCTATTCTGCGTCTCCATGAACGCCGAGAACTCCACCAGCCGCAGCTTGTGAGTGGCTATGGCTCTCCCTTCCCATGGCGGCGGCGGGGGCGCCTGCAGGGTACCCACGTCACCGCTGGAGACTGCTGTGGCGGGTTTACCTCCGGGATAGGAGGCCTGTGTGAACGGCTTTACACTGCAGGATGAAACGAAATTAAACACTCGATTTATAGAGACTTTTACATCGTGATACATCTTTTACAATTACTTTGTGAGTATCACAAAAAAAACGAAATTAATTTTACATAATTAGAAGGTTAATTAACATAAAAATGTAGTGATAATTTAATTCATCGTAATTTTACATAAATTCCTTGGATAAATACTTTTTTTTAATACTTACTCTTGTGACGTTCCAGGTTGTAATCCGGGCTGCCAAAACTGCTGCGAAAATAAAACGGATCGTTTAGCGATTTATCCAGATGAAAACAAACACGTAACGACGTAAACGGAACGCAAAATAGGTATAAACATCGAACTCTGTTTTTTTTTTTTGTGGTAAATGCATGAAAGGAAATGTTATACACTTCAGTCATTCATAGAGCACGCCATCAGACCCCAGGAGTTTTTTTCTTACTAATCAGCAAACACGCATACATTAAAAAGAAAAGAAAAAAATAAACACAGAAAATAGGAGTAGAGCACCACTAAGAAAATCAAAAGTATAATTATTAATTATAAGCGTGAATTTATCTATCAGAAACTTTAAATTAGTGTCATTAATATTGTCGAGACAATTTGTGTAAATTGTAAATTAATAGAGATTGTGTCAAGGTTAGTTATTACGAAAATGAAAAACAAGAGATTATGGAAAATTCATTGAAATTGATTTGATCAAATATAAATTGGATTTTAATTAAATCAGAATCATGGCTTCTAAATTAAAATATTAATTATAATGATGGTACAAGTAGCGCCATCTATATGTCAAGTTGTATTTATAGCGCCATCTATATGTCAAAGTTATACAGGGTGACTGACGAAAAACCTTTGGTGCTGTATCTCGCTTATTTTCGATCCGATTTGAATAAATAAAACATCAAATTAAATGATTTTTAAAAGACTTTAATATAAACTGTGCTGATATTTTTTCTTGCATCCAGTTTTTGACAAAAGACGATCAACTTTTTTTTTTCAAATTGCACTGTATATATATTTTGTACTGATCCGCAAGGAGATTTCTTTCTGAATCTAAATTTGTAAACGATTTTATCCATTCATCTAACCAAAGTCGAGAAATTGACGATTCAAAAAAAAAAATTAAAAATCAAATACCCATAGTAAACAGTATACAGAGCCTATTCCAAATGTCAAAAGTGACAGTGTCAGTCATTGGTACAATACTGCAATGATTTTTAATAATTTCATAATAAAAATGTTGCAAGATTTCAAAAACTGAAAAACGATTTCTGTAGAAGCACAAAATTCTAGTACAGTGTTTGAAATATTGCAACATTTTAATTATGAAATAATTAAAAATCGTTGCAGTATTGTATCGATGGCTGTCACTGTCACTTTTGACATTTAAAATAGGGTCTGTATATTGTTTACAATGGATACTTGACTTTTTATTTATTTTTTTAATCCTCAATTTCTCGACTTAAGTTTGATGTATGAATAAATTTGTCTACATTTTTATATTCAGAAAAAAAATCTCCTTGCGAATCAATAAAAATATATATACAGTGCAATTTAAAAAAAAAATGTTGATCGTATTTTGTCAAAAACTGGGTGCGAGAAAAAATAACAGTTCAGATCCTATTAAAGTCTTTCAAAAATGGTTTAATTTAATGTTTTATTTATTAAAATCGGATAAAAAATAAGTGAGATACAGCATCAAAGGTTTTTCATGTCACCCTGTATTCGTAGCGCCATCTATAATTCAATTTATCTCTATTTCCACTTATTTGTAAAATAACTAATCGAAAAGAATTACTATGTTTAATGTATTTAAGTAATGAGTAAGAAGAAGAAGAATTTAGTGTCGTGTTTGTTGTTAACGTGTAAATAAAAACAATAATAATAACAATAGCCATGGCAACACACAGCAAGCGGCGGCGGTGGCGGTTGTGGCGGCGGCAATTGGCGGGCGGTGAGCGGCGGGAAGCGTGTCCAGCGACTTACCGGCGGTGCGGGGGGGTAGAGGGGCAGCTGCTTGCTGTGCATTGCCGTGGCAGAGACAATCTGCGCACTGGACATGCTGGACATGGTCTGCAGTGCCTTCTCCTTGGCAGCGTGGTCCTGAGGCCGTACACAGACACATTCACAATCAACAATCAACGCACACTATTTTTTTTTTTACACAAAATGCTTAACCTTTTAGTGTTTTGTTTTATGTTATGCCCTAAATTCTAAATGATTATGAAAACGATTTTAAATAATTGACCGCCGATTTACATTTCATAATTGAATTGAATCTCTTGATTGATGGTTTTGCGGTTGGAGGGTGGGATAGTGGCCACCCACCCACCCTACATATACAATAAAATTTAAAACTAAAACTCTGGTGTTTAATCCTTGATAACATTCACAATAAAATGGTTATAACTTCTGGAAAACTAAAGCAGTGACAGTGGTTTAAGTTTCAATGTATATGTAGGGTGGGTGGGTGGCCACTATCCCACCCTCTAATCACAAAAACATCGACAACAGATTTACTAAAATAATTTAAGGTAAAAATTACCTAAATATCTTCGTAGATTCCACGTTAATAGAAACAAATGAATGAAAATATGCCAGGGAATTAACAATTAGTGTAGCTTCGTAAATTATCAATCAAATTTTTTCTAACGTTGTTTAATAAAAATGGCGTCGATTGAAACTAAACTTTTGATAAATGAAATCCGACTTTTTCGCAGAAACACCTCCGTAGATTCCACGTTGATAGAAACAAATGAATGAAACTATGCCAACATATTAACAATTAGTGTAGCTTCGTAAATTATCAATCAAAATTTTTCCAACGTTGTTTAATAAAAAATGGCAACGATGGAAACTAAACTTTTGATGAATGAAATCCGACTTTTTCGCAGAAACACAACCGTAAATTCCACGTTAATAGAAACAAATGAATGAAACTGTGCCAGCATATTAACAATTAGTGTAGCTTTGTGGATTATCAATCAAAATTTTTCTAACGTTGTTTAATAAAAAATGGCACCGATGGAAACTAAAACTTTTGATAAATTAAATCCGACTTTTTCGCAAAAACACCTCCATATATTCCATGTTAATAGAAACAGATGAATGAAACTGTGCCAGCGTATTAACAATTAGTGTAGCTTCGTAGATTATCAATCAAAATTTATGCACCATTATTTAATTAAAAATGGTGTCGATTGGAAATTAAACTTTTGATGAATTAAATCTGACTTTTTCGCAAAAACACCTCCGTAGTTTCCATGTTAATAGAAACAAATGAATAAAACTGTACCAGCGTATTAACAATTAGTGTAGCTTCTTAAATTATCAATCAAAATTTTTCTAACGTTGTTTAATAAAAAATGGCGACAATGGAAACTAAACTTTTGATGAATGAAATCCAAAATTTTTGCAGAAACACCTCCGTAGAATCCACGTTAATAGAAACAAATGAATGAAACTATGTCAGGGTATTAACAATCATCAATCAAATTTTTGCAAATATGTCGTTGTCGATTTATATACTTACCACTTTCAGTTTAGCTTGGATCTCTCGTAGTTTCCTCCTGGCAAGTACTTGGATGTGCGAGCTGACCTGTTTCCTCGTCCGCGTCTTCCCCGTCCTCAGTTTTATGTACCGCGCTATCAACTCGTTCCTTCCTGAAAACAAAAGATAAACGAAAGATTTAAAAGTCAAGGTCGTTTCCGTCAATTATTTGGTTACCATGGTTTTATCCGTTTTATAATTGAGGTTATGTTGTGAATATATTCGGGCATAATAAAAATACGTTTATAAGAGTTTAATACAAATGCAAATATGTTAATATGTTAATGTTTTAATTATTAGAAGAGTATTAATAAAATTAAAGGTTGTAAGAGTTTATCATAATCTTAACATTTTGAAATATTCGGGGCGATGATTATAATACATAGATTGGATTTAATTAAAACGAGGGAAGGGGTGGGAAAATTTTTGTGCGTAGCTACTAACAAGGTGAATGAGAGTGCAATAAGCGGGGCATGAAATTCGCACACATAATAATACACATGTAAGGAAAACGGAGGCGGCGGCGGTGAAAACCGGAGTGGAGCGTAAGGCAAAACCCCCTAAACACCCCCCGGGGCGGGGGCGGGTAACGAAAGGCTTCAAGCCTCTCTCTCCTTCTCTCTTAGTGTCTCTCTCACTCTTTCTCTTGGGGTGGTTCGCTTCGTGTAGCGCGCTTTCGGCGGCAAGGACACGTCTTTATTTATGCGAGTTTGTCGGGATGGAGCGGAGCGGAGGAGGGCGGCGGCACCCGGGATGGATGTGGGTGGGCGGGCACCGAGGGCCTGGGGGAGGCCGGGGACCGGCGGGCCCGAAACTATGTCAAGAATGTGCAATTAGTGAGCGAGCTGAAAGCGGGAACACTGGGAAGAAAATATAAAGAAGGGTAGCGCTGCCTCTCTCTCTAGTACACTCGCCGCCCCCTCACCACCCTCACCCTATATATATATATGTGTGTGTGTGTGTGTGCATGTACCGTACGTACGTACGTACGTACGGCATAACCACCACCACCCGCCCCGATGAAGAGGTTGCCAATCTACACACGCAGCGGACCACCGTTTACTGACCCTCGGCGAGAGCGCAGTTATAACGTTCCTTTTTTTTTTGCTTGCTTGGAGTTGGAGCATGCAAATTAACCGCGCCGTCCCTTCCTCTCCTTTTTCCTTCCTTCCACGTCCCACCGGGACTAGTAAGAACTTTAAAAACTGTAATGGGGTTAAAACTGTACGCGGTAATTATGCTAAACCGATAATCGTCAATCAATATTTAACAATTGAACTGAATCGAAAAAAAAAAACTACTTTAGCTTAAATTTCTAACATTATTAACATAAATATAAACATATAATGGATGGGTGACCTCTATCCTACCCTCCAATCAGTAAAACATACGTGAGGGTTATATTAAAATAATACTAGAATGAAATTAAAAAAAATCTGTGAATAGTCTCTTATAAAAAAATATATTTCTTTAATAAACACTCGTTTATTGCAATGAAAACTGGAGGGTGGAATAATCTCATTTTCTTCTATTATTATTGAAAAATAATTCAATTAACACTCACGTATGTTTTGGTGATTGGAGGGTGGGATAGTGGCCACCCACCCACCCTACACATACATGTAAATTTCAACTACAACACTGCTTTTAAGTTTTTTTAACACTAGCAGTAACACCTCGATTGTTTCAAGAAAATAAAACGTGTAAAAGTGGTTCAAATATTTATGTATATGTAGGGTGCGTGGGTGGCCACTATCCCACCCTCCAATCACCAAAACATACGCGAGAGTTAAATTAATGAACAATTAATAATAAAGGATTAAAATAAATTTATTTCTTTGAATATTCTCTCCTAGCAATAATATATTTCTTTAGCAAACACGTTTATTAACAAGAAAACTATAGGGTGGGATAGTGGCCACCCACCCACCCTACATATACATAAAAATTAAAACTATAATACAGCTTGCTTTTACGTTTTTTTTAACATTGGCAGTAATTTTTTTATTGTTTCAAGGAAAAGAAACGAGTGACAGTGATTGAAGTAAAAATGTATATGTAGGGTGGGTGGGTGGCCTCTATCCCACCCTCCAATCAGTAAAACGTACGTGAGAGTTGTATTAAACTAATTTTTAATAATAGTAGAATAAAATGAAATTATTTCTTTGAATATTCCCTGCTAAAAAAAAATATATAATTCTTTAACAAACACTCAAGAAACTTTTAAGGATTTTCCAGGAATTTCTTTTCCAAGTTTTTAATTTTTCATCTCGAATTTTCTGTTATTATTTTGTTTCTTTCTAGATTTGCAAATTCAAAGTAACTGTAGAATTTTCAATAATTTCTTTTCCATGTTTCGAAAGTTTTCAAATTTTCCAGTAATTTTCCATTATTTATTTTTTTCTTTATGGTTTTTGTTTGCAAATTGAAAAAGTAATTCCGGATTTTTTCAACAATTTCTATTCCAGATTTCGAAAGTTCTAAGAGTTTCAACAAATTTTCTTCCAGATCTTTCGACGTGAATTTTAGAATTTTTGTTTCTATATTTCTATATTATTTTTTCTAAATTGAGAAAACTTTCTTTAAGAGCTCTAAAATTTACCAGTATTTTATAATTTTTTTGCAAGAATTTTATGATATAAGTTTGTTCTAGATTTTCAAAATATTCTACCTTTTTTCCTAAAATAAAAATTATGGGAATTATCCAAGATTTATTTTTTTGCTATATTTCAAAGGTTCTATAAATTTTTAGCTATTTTTATTCTTGAACTTATTATTGTTTTTTTTTATAGATTTCTAAAATTTTCTTTAATTATTTTTTCAATTAAAAGGATTATGATGTTTCTAGAATTAAGTAGCAATTTCTTTTCAAGGTTTCAAAGGTTCTAAAATTTACCAGCAATGTTTATTTATTTATTTAATATAGATCTTTGGTCTTCTTTCTTCAAAAATAAATATAAATAAAAACAAATTACTAATAAGAAAAACACGAAAATATTTTCGTAAAATCTACAACAAATGAGTCTTATTAAGACTACAAGAACAAATCACTTTTGAAACAACTACTTCTCTAGCTAATACTTCGACAGACATTGAATAATACAAAAGTAATTTGCGTGTTACAAAATAGCAAGGCTATCAAAGCAACACTAGTTTGAACGTATTTCTTTCTGTAAAATGAACTAAAAATGATTGAATGTACGTTAAATAATTTGTGAATGACTATACTATGGTAATTTGGAACAAGAAATGAATTTAGGTTGATGTAATTAAAAATAAATTAGCAAAAGCAATTAAATAAATCAATACTCAATTTTATTACCATCTGCAGACACGTGTTTCGATTTTTCAATCTCTTCAGTACAGCTTTATTATAAAATTGATTTCAAGAACAAATTAATTACAAAAAAAACATACGTAAGATTTTGAAGGGTGGAGTTCAAAATTACAAATCATGTTCTTCCACTCAAACCCTTTTTGGACCATGATGTTGCGAAGGCAGGTATACTCATCCACATCCGGAAACTTCTATATTTTTTTTAATTTCTTGCTTTCATCCACTTTTTAAGAAGAACTTTTTGGCTGTTTATTACAGGTTTCATAAATATTCTTCGAGGCTTTAGAATTTTAAGAGTTTTCCAGGAAATTCTTTTATAGACATCGAAGCCTCTAGAAATTTTTCTTCTTGAAATTTTAATTGTATTTTTCTAGATTTCTAAAATTTTCTTCCTAAATTGAAAGTAATTTGAGGATTCTAGAATTTTACAGCAATTTCTTTTCCAGAGTTTTGAGGTTTAAACTTTTTAAGTTATACAGTCAAAAATTTTACGAAAATTGTTTTTAATTTGCATATTCTCTACTGTTTCTTCCTTTTAAAAAATCATCGAATAGATTTTAGATTATTTCAGCTTTTTTTTCTAATTGAAAGTTTGGTACCTTAAATAATTCTACATTAACCTAGCCTACGCGATTTTACGTTGCACCTTCTAGCGTACTCTTGACCTACCACAACAAACGGTTTATTAGGAAAGGTCAGGAGTACGCTAGCTTAACACATTGACTATTGAGGTAGTCTGTTGTGGTAGGTCAAGAGTACGCTGAATGGTGAAACGTAAAATCGCGTAGGCTAGGTTAATGTAGAATTATTTGAGGTAGGTCAAAAGTACACTAGTGCAATTTACAGATTGGACTAAGAAAATAATTGATTGTGTTCCTGCTGTATGTTTTATCTCTTATTCTCTTTCTCTCCGTCTCACTGCTATTATCTTTAATAGAGGGTGGGTGGATGTACCCTATCCACCTACCCACCCTACATATACTTGGATTATTTAAAGTAAAACTCTGTTTTTGTGTTTTACTTATGACAAAAGTTTTATTTTTGATTTTCCTGGAGACTATAAACAAATCAGTACCTTAAATGTATATGTAGGGTGGGTGGGTGCCCACTATCCCACCCACCAATCAATTAAATACACACCAGGGTTATTCATTAAATAAACATTCATAATAGTTAATTCATGCAACTTTTTTTAAATGAGTTTTTATAATTTTTAATAAAATATTAACACAAATACTTATTCATGTTTTACTGATTGGAGGGTGGGATAGTGGCCACCCACCCTCCCTACATATACTTGGAAATTTAAACTATAACACTGCTTTTAAGTTTTCTTTAAACATTTGCAGTAATTCTTCGATTGTTCCAGGGAAACAAAACGAGTGACAGTGGTTTAAGTTTAAATGTATATGTAGGGTGGGTGGGTGGCCACTATCCCACCCTCCAACCAGTAAAACACCCAAGAGTTGTATAATTAATATTTATTAATAATAGAATAAAATTAAATTATATCATTGAATATTCTCTCCTAAAAAAATATATTTCTTTAACAGAAGCTCGTTTATTAAAAAATCTGGAGGGTGGGATAGTGGTCACCCACCCACCCTACATATACATAAAAATTGAAACTACAATGTAGCTTTTATGTTTTGTTTTAACATTAGCAGTAATTCTTTGATTGTTTCAAGGAAACTAATCGAGTTACAATGGATTAAGATACAATGTATATGTAGGGTGGGTGGGTGGCCACTATCCCACTCTTCAATCAGTGAAACATACGTGAGAGTTGTATTAAACTAATTTTTAATAATAGTAGAATAAAATGAAATTATTTCTTTGAATATTACCTGCTAAAAAAATATATAATTCTTTAATAAACACTCAAGAAACTTTTAAGGATTTTCCAGGAATTTCTTATCCAAGTTTTTAAATTTTCAAATAATTTTTCATTTAGAATTTTCTGTTATTATTTTTTCTCTTTCTAGATTTTTTTAAGTTTCTATTTGCAAATTGAAAGTAACTGGAATTTTCAATAATTTCTTTTCCATGTTTCGAAGGTTTTTAAATTTTCCAGCCACTTTCTATTATTTATTTTTTATTTATAGATTTCTCTTTTAAGTTTTTGTTTAAAAGTAATTCTGGAATTTTTCAACAATTTCTTTTCCAGATTTCCAAGTCCTAAGTGTTTCAGCAATGTTTCTCTCAGATCTTTCGAAGTGAGTTTTAGAATGTTTTTTTTTTCTATATTATTTATTATCTTTAAGTGCTCTAAAATATACAAGTAATGTTTCTTACGTGTTTTATAACTTTTTGTGAGGGTTTTAGAATTTTCACCTAGATTTTCAAAATTTTCTACCCTTTTCCATAAAATAAAAATAATAGGGATTTCAGAATTTTCCAGGATTGTTTTTTGCTGTATTTCAAAGGTTCTATAAATTTTCAGCTATTTTTTATTATCATAATTTATTATTGCCTTTAATTATAATTGTTATTGTTTTTATATAGATTTCTAGAATTTTCTATGATTTTCTACGAATTATTTTTGATGTTCCTAGAATTAACCGGCAAATCCTTTTCAAGGTTTCAAAGGTTCTAAAAATTTTCCAGCAATGTTTATTTCATGTTTCGTAATTTTTCTTCAAGGGCTTTAGGTTTTTTTGTGGATTTTAGGGGTTTCCACGAATTTCTTCTCCAGATTTCGAAGTCTCTAAAATTTTTGTAGCAATTTTTGTTCTTGAATTTTTCATTATTTTTTTTTTTCTCTGGATTTCAAGAATTTTTTTCCTGAATTAAAGGATTCTTGGTTTTTTTGGCAATTTCTTTTCCAGAGTTTTAACATTAAGACTATAACATTATAATTACAAAATTAACAGTTAATTTTGTAATTCCTTTGAGAATGGTCGTCATTGTTCGAAACACGTGTTAAGAAACTGAATATACCAAAAATGAAACCAAACAAGTGTCTTATTTCAAAATCAGATAATATTCTTTAAATAAAGTAAAACTCACTTTGTTAATATCACACCATTGATCAGCTGTTGATCGAAACTCGAGTCACTTTTTAAATAAATAGTGTGATATTAATAAAGTGAGTTTTACTTTATTTAAATATTCAAGATGTATCACGAAGTGAACGCCTCAACCATTAATCAATTAGATAATATTCTATTTTCGTTACATCAAGAGAGCCTTTTCTATGAAATCTTCTTTCAGCATCTTGTTCATATGTATATGCTTGCCTCATCATTATGCTCTCAGTATCGGCTAGTTGATCTGTCAAGATGAACTACTTTCAATTCATCATCAGCAAGTTTATATTTTGATCCTGATAATCACCTGCTAACTTTTCTGAAGGGATGAATGTTACCATTTTCACTATTCGAAAACTCTGTACCTTCACTTTCACCTTCTTCTCTGGGCGAAAACAGAGAAAAAAGAACTGAACGGACCATACTACAACGGAAAAATACAATCATCAACGAAGAAATAAAGAAAAAAAAACTTGCAATATCAATTATTTCCTTAATTTAACGAAATGTTGACCTAACACACAAAGTCGTAAATTTTTAACCTACGTCAAATAATTATGCATTAACCCAGCCTACACTATTTTATATATTAAATTATTGCAATATCCAGCGTCAGCGTACTCTTGACCTACCACAATAAACGGTTTATTAGGAAAGGTCAGGAGTACGCTCGGTTAATACGTAGCGTATTGAGGTAGGTCAAGAGTACGCTGAGGTTATTGCACTATTATTTATTGCGCTAGATTAGATAAATCAATCGTTTAATAGGGTGGAATTAAGTTTTGGTTTATTAGGAGTGGATGATATCTTTCTACTTGTAATGGTTTCGAAAATGTATGTTCAAATTTGTTGTTTAAATTTCTTCAACTTCTTCAGTTGGTCTATTATGATTGTACGATTCATTTCGCGAGAAAGGAGTGAGAATTTATGGGCGCATAACTGGCGATCCCGGAAATTGGCGGCGCGCTCTCTCCTCTTCTCCCGATGGGCTTTTTCCGCCGCCGCCCCCCAGTCGGCGTACTCCACAGGTGGCCCGTTTTCCCCCCCAAAACGAAAAACGTCTCTCATCCCCATCGCGCCGCTCACTCCAACGACATTGCCGAAATTGAGGGATTTAAGGAGGGCGTTTTGTTTCGAGAAAAGGTTTTCTTTTATTACACCTTTCAAAGATGAAATTGAATAAACACTACTTACTTACTTTTTTATGATAACTTTCATTTTGATTGTGTTGATAAATTTTTGAACAGTATTAAGAGTTTGTTGTTTGCCTTAAACACCAGCAACTCGATTGATTTCTTCCAATCGAAAAATAATACAACGTAAAGGACATTTTTAATGTTTTTATAATGGTTTTCGTGAAACAATTGAAACTAAAGTGTTAGAATGAGACACGAAATCGTGTAAAGTGTTGTGTTCAGTTATATGAGTTTTGACAAATTGACGTTTACAAATGAGAGACAAATAAAATCAATAAAATTAGAGAAGGTGTTCTAGTGATTGGAGGGTGAGATAGTGGCCACACACCCACCCTACATAAATATTTACCTTTCATCACCAACACTCGTTTAGTGATTTAAAATAATTGTTAGCTTATAGAAGATGCAAAATTTTCTTGAGGGAAAATCAAATAATCGCTGAAAAATAGATGATTAGCTCTTAACTGTAAGACTGTCGGAGAGAAATAAAAAAAACCAAATATATATGGCGTTTTAGTAGGTCTGTGGGGCCAATTAGTGTGGTGCCCCCGCGTAGTATCGGCGGCGCGTACGCTAATCGGAAATAACGGTGAAGTTGTCCATGAAGAGCAAAACTGCCGCCGCTGCTCGTTTACTTCACTCTTTCTCTCTCGCTTTTCATACGGTAAATTTATGGAAATGTCAGGAGAAAAGGACGGAGGTATATATGTATATACGCACACACACGCGCGCACATACACAAATAGCGCGACAACTAATTCCACCTTGTTCACTTTTAATACCGCCTCGGCCAATTAAATAACAACAACGATATATAACGTAATAAAACGACGATTGCGTCAATAACGGTATCACCTGTCGAACAAATCACAATGGGAATGGATATAGAGGTACAAGAAGAAGAAGAATACTCGTGGTACGACCAATACTGAAACGAGTTTTATGCATTGGATCGTAAATTTTAAGTCCTAAAATGTGCAAAGTTTAGGTGCACAAGAGCTTCAAAGTGTTTCCGAAATTTACCATTAGATGGCGCAACTATCTTTCTAATTTATTAATACTATCAACTTACTGAACTTAAGAGAAAGAAAAGAAGAACAAAAGAAGAAATCATTTGTGTTATTAGAGGAAGAGATTTCAATTGTTTTAATTTTGTTTCTAAGCAAAATATATCAAATGTTTTTAACTAATATTATAGCCTTACTAATTGTCAATTGATTACAGAAAAAAAGAAACTAATTGATTAATTTTTTTACAATATTTTTAATTGTGGAATGCAATTTTCATTTCCTTCACTTCAGAGTTTTATGTGTTGTAATATTATTTTCAGGCAGTATGTATCAATTGTTTTTGTATTAGTTTAAAGACAATAACACTTCTTAATAAACCAGAAAAATTTTAATCGAATTCCTCCAGTGATTTATCTTTTATAACTTTTCCAATCATTGAGTGCATTTTAGATAATTATCATTTTCAATTTTTAAGCGTTATAATTTTGTTTATTAAACAGGATATATCAATTGTTTTTTTGTATTTATCGTAGCGCTACTATTTGTCAATTGATTCAAGACAAAATTAAACCTATTAATTAAGGGATTACTTCTTTACAATACTTTAAATGGTAGAATGGCATTTTTCATCTCTTTCACTCTTAAGTTTCAAGTGTTGTAAACATATTTTAGGACGGTGTACGTCAATTGTTTTTGTTTTATTTTAAAGCCGATATATTTCTTAATATATTTCAAAAATTTTGATGCAATTCCATTAGTGGTTATTTTTTATATAATTTTTTAAATCGTGCAGTGCAATTTTGATTATTTCCATTTTTCAAATTCAATGGTTATAATTTTGTTTCCAAGCCGAATATATCAATTGTTTTTTTGTAATATTATAGCCTTACTAATTGTCAATTAATTTCAGAAAAAAAGAAACTAATTGATGAAGTGATTAATTTTATTACAATATTTTTAATGATGGAATGCAATTTTCATTTCCTTCACTTCAGAGTTTTATGTGTTGTAATATTATTTTCAGGCAGTTTGTATCAATTGTTTTTGTATTAGTTTAATAGACAATACACTTCTTAATATACCAGAAAAATTTTAATCGAATTCCTCCAGTGATTTATCTTTTATAACTTTTCCAATCATTGAGTGCATTTTAGATAATTATCATTTTCAATTTTTAAGCGTTATAATTTTGTTTATTAAACAGGATATATCAATTGTTTTTTCTATTTATCGTAGCCCTACTATTTGTCAATTGATTCAAGAAAAAATTAAACTAATTAATTAAGGGATTATTTTTTTACAATACTTTTAATGGTAGAATGCAATTTTTCATCTCCTTCACTTTTAAGTTTCAAGTGACGTAAACATTTTTTAGGACGGTGTATGTCAATTGTTTTGGTACTATTTTAAAGCCGTGCTATTTGTCAATTGATTCCAAAAAAAATAAACGAATTGGTCGAGTGGTTATATTTTTACAATAATTTAAATGGTGGAATGTAATTTTCATTTCCTTCATTTTTAAGTTTCAAGCGTTGTAATTGTTTTCCCAGACGATGTATACCGATTATTTTCAATAAATTTTAAAGCCTTGCCATTTTTTTTTATAAGTAAGGTGAGTTAGCGGGCACCCACCCACCCTACATATTAATTAGATTTTCTAATTATTAGATAAACAGAATTTTTCGTTTGGTAATTGACAAACTGGCACCGAAATGTGCATTTATTATTAAATTATATGAAAACGTGACATTAATGACACTTTTGGTAAATATGCAGGGTGGGTGGGTGGCCACTATTCTATTCTTCAATTACTTGAACATCAACTAAGTTTTATTATTTGTTTTTTTTTTTTGCAAGATTTTTCATTCCTAATTTTTATTATACGCAATTTATTTAAGGTGAATAATTTGGTAATGTTCAAGAAATTGGAGGGTGGGTTATAGGACGCCCACGCACCCTACATATTTATTAGATTTTAAGCTTTTCAATTTAAAAGTAAACAAAACTGATACTGAAATGTGCATTTCTCATTTAAAAAAATATGAAAACAGGGTTTCATTGGAAGATTTGGTAAATATGTAGGGTGGGTGGGTGGCCACTATTCTACTGTTCAATTACTTGAACACCAACCCAAAGCTTACAGTTTTATTATTTGATTTTTTTTGCAAGATTTTTCATTCGTTATTTTTATTGTACGTAATTTATTTAAAGTGAATAATTTGGTAATGTTCAAGAAATTGTAGGGTGAGTTATATGCCACCCACCCACCCTACATATTTATTAAAGTTCAAGCTATAAGAAAGCTTTTAGTTTGGATATTAATAAAACTGACACCGAAATCTGAATTTCTTATCAAATGATAGGAAAAAAGAGTTTTAATAAAAGTTTTCGTAAATATGTAAGGTGGGTGGGTGGCCACTATTCTACCCTTCAATTTTTTGAACATTAACCAAAGCTTACTGTTTTATTAATTGTTTTTTTTGCAACATTTTTCATTCGTAATTTTTATTGTACACTGCAAGAAGAAAATGAGAGAGAGGAGAGAAATCATTTATGTGTTTGATGAAGATAAAGAGAGAAGAAGATATCAACAAAAACAAGAGGAATATGAATAGAAAAAATATTAATGTAAATATCTTTTCTCTCTTTTTCACATATTTTTGTTTACTTCTCTTGTTATTTCTTCTATTCTATAGTGGTAGATAGGAAGAAGAGAAAATGATAATAATAAAAGATAAAAAGAGAAAATAGAGGAATAAAGAAATGGAATCAAACAATTATTCATTTCTTTGTTCTTCTCTCCTTTAAAACCTTTCCTCTCTTATCATATTTTCTTTATTTCATATCACCTCTTTCTCTATTTGATAGATCCAAAAAAAAATAAGAGAACAGTATAATAACAGTTATTATTTCATGTGAATGACGGTGAAGATATTAAGAGAAAAAAAAAGCAAGGACTCTTAATAATATTATTATTTATTACAAGGACTCTTTATATCTTTCATCATCCCTTTCCTTTCTTGCCAGATCAAAAAAAAGAGAACAGTAAGAGTTATTTTTTAATATAATATTAAGCAAAATAAAAAAAACAAGAGATGATAACAAGAGAAATGTGAAGAATGGAAAAGAAGAAGAGAAATGAAGTTATTTCAAGGGTAATAAAAGATAAAATAGGAAAATAGAGGAATTGAAAAAAAGACACATACAATTCTCTCCTTTAAAATATTTCCGTTTTTCTCTGGTTCTCTTTATTTATTTTATCACTCTTTTTTATCTTCTTGCCAGATCAAAAAAATTAAAAGTTATTTTTTCGTGTGAATGAGAGTGAAGATATAAAAAGGGAAAAAAAACAAGGACCTAAGAAGAAAGAGAAAAATAAGAGGAGAGAAGATGAGAAGAGAAATGTGAAGAATGGAAATGAATTATTTCCTAGTCTTCTCTCTCTTTTTTACAATTTTTACGCTCTATTTTTTACTTCTCTTGTCATTTATCCATTATGATATCTCTGGTGAATGAGAGAAAATCTTACGTATTTTTGATTAATGGTTGGTTAATTTTCTACAACCAAAAAAAAGACTATTTTACTGAAACGTGAGAAGAGAAAAGGATAATTAAAGAAATAGAGAGTTAGAGAAAAATAGTTAAGGTATAAATAGAAAAGAAGTTTTGTTTTTGTTACGATCCCCTTTTCTCTAATTCCCTTCTTATTTCTGTATTTTGTTATCATCTCTGGATGGTAGAAGATGCGAGGAATTTAATTACAGAGTGAGTACAAAAGAAGATAATTTACAAAAATAGAAGCAACAGAGCTTAGAGAAGAATAGTTAAAAGGATGGAAAGGAGAAAACAAAAGTTACAAAAACTATACTCTTACCTCATTTTCTCAATTGTTTTGTACTTTGTTTGGGACGAAAAAAAGATAATAGCAATGTGAAGACAAAAAGAAAGAATAACAAAAAATATATGTTAGTTTCTCTAACAAGAGCAAAGAAGAAAGCGGAGGAAACAGACTTAATTAACTTTTTGGATTAATTGAGTTACGTGAAGATGATAATAACTTGATTAAAACACTTAGAAACAAGACAATTAACTATTTCCCACACTCTGTCTGTCGTTTTCTTTTTTTACTTCTCTTATCGTCACTGCAATTAACCGAAAACAACGGGCAAAAAGCAATATAAGTTATTTATTATTAAAGATCGAAAGGAGAAAAATTGTTACAAAATTTGTATCTTCTTATCTCATTTTCTCAATTATTTTAGTACTCTTTGTGGAACGAGAGAAAAAATAACGAAAAGAATTGAGAGAAGCCAAGAAAACAAAATAAAAAAGTCGAAACAGACAATTAACTATTTCTGCGTTTGTCTTTTTTCTTTACTTCTCTTATATTCACTTTCTCTTCTTGCCTCTATAAACAAGAGAAAACAACACACAAAAAGATATATATACATTTGAGTTAGTTTTTTCGTGACCAAGAGAAAATAGAAAAAAAATGGATTTAAGAAGATAACATGAGAAAGTAGAGAAGAAGATATAGAATCTGCTTTGTGTACACACATACTTACTGTTTTACTTTTGTTTCCTTTTCTCAATTACTCTTAATTTTCTCTCTCTATGATGCACGACAGAAGGATATTGTCAGTGAATGAGAATAGAGAGAACCAAACAAAAGGAAAAAGAGAAAAAGGAAAAATAATAATAAAAATATAGGAAGAACCAAACAAAAGAAAATAAAAAGAAAGAGAAGAAGAAACAAAGGCATTAAGAATAGAGAGAAACGAACAAAGGGAAAGAAAAGAAGGAGAATAGGAAACAAATAAGATAATCAAAATATAGAAAGAACTGAACAAAAGGAGAAAGAAAGAAAAGGAAGAAGAAACAAATATGATAAAAGAATACAGAAAGAACCGAACAAAGAGGAGAACGAGAGAAAAAGAAGAAGAAGAAACAAAGATAATAAAAATAATAGAAAGAACCGAACAAATGAAGAAATCACTTTAATAGTTATAAAACAAAGAATGAGAGACGATATTCTTCATAATGAAATAAATTGAGAAGAAAAAGAGAAAGAGAGAAGTGATAAGGAGACAACTTTCTCTCTCTCACACACATCTCATTGCTTTGTTGGCTCAATACACAACAGAAAAAAAGAGATTCCGTGTGTGACAGAGAAATTTTTTTTAAAAATGAACTTAAAGAGAAAGAAAAAATAAAAATAGACAAGAGAATGAAGGATGGAAAATAAAGAAAGGGAGCGCTATTTCCTTCTCATCTCTCTCTCTCTCTTTTCTTTAATATTTTGTCTCATTTTCTCTACTTATCTTATTTTATCATCTTTAAAGTATGATACCAAAAGAAGTAGAGAGAGTTTGGTACATTCTTTAAAGATATAATATTGATATTGATATTTATCCAATGTGTGAATATAACTATTGGGAAAACTTACAAATAATTCAAAAAAATGTATACAAGAATTTTGACTTCACAGGGAAAGGCTCAAGTTCACGTCCACATAATAATAATATAATGGAATAAATTGAGAAGAAGAGAAAGCGAAAAGAGATAACTATTATCACCACTTTGTCTTGTGGGTTCGATAAACAACAGAAAAGAATAAAATATTGTTTTAGTGTGTGTTTGATAAAGAGAAAGGATATCAAAAGAAAATTCCCAAGAAAAAAATGAACCAACTAGAAAGAGAAGATAATAAAAGAAAAAGAACGGCAAAAGAAAGTGAGGCACATCCTTCTTGGCTTTGTCCCGTTTTGTCTATATACAAATACAAATTACAGCAGGCAATTTTTTTTGGTCATTTCTCATTTGTCCTAAAATATTATGTTATATCTAATCTGTTTCTATCATTTCCAAGCACTTCTTTGTCATTTCTCATTTGTCACTTTTCATTATTTATTTGTCAGTATATTTTTCAGAATCTGTCGACAAACAGTGAGGTTACAAATGTTTAAACCTTTTGTTTATTGTGCTCCAATAATGTTCTCACCATTATCAGACAGATGAAAATATAGATTTTTAACACCCAAGTGCCTCGCCGACCAATAAATATTTTTCAAAACAAAACGGAAAAGTCTGTGAAATCCTACGTCAGTTTATTTTTTTTTTAATTTTCCAGAAATTGTCCTTTTATATTTCTCGAATTTGCTAGGAATTTAGAGCTTTCCAGCAATTTTTATAAAATTTTCTAGAAATTGCCCAAAATTGCGATAAGTTTTTTTGTCTTTCGCATTTCTAATTTTTTTTAAATGAATTTTTATTTCGGAAATTTGCTATAAATTTAACTTGCAATGATCAACAATCTGTCTTTCAGTTTTCTGACGTTCTCGTGAATTTCTCAACAGTATTCAAATTACGATAATTTTATTCGATCGCCTAGAATTATTCGGAAATTGTTTTCTCAAGAGATTTCTAGAAATTTCTTTAAGAAGATTGACACTTTACATAAATTTGTCTTCATATTTTTAACAATTTTTCCAGAATTTATTGGCGAATTTTTCATCTAAATTGCGAGTCTAGTTTTCGAGGGATGTATAGTTCTGATATTTCTCTCAAATTTTTAGAATTTGAGATAAATATTAATTAATTAATTTTTGGAATTCTCTAGAAAATTGTCTTCCTAAGTTTTTCTAAGAATTTCTCTTCAAAATTGCGAATTTTCCAAATATTGTTATGCGTTTTCGTATTTAATTTATGTTTAATTTAATCTTATGTGTCTATCTATATATGTATTGTCTAATATTGTAAATTAACAATGTAATAGATCAATAAATTTCAAGTCAATGTAATTCAATTCGTAATTTATAAAATTTTCTAGAAAATTGTTTTCTTGAATTTTTCTAAGAATTTCTCTTGAAAATTGCAAAAATAGTTTGAATATCTACACTTTCTCTTCTTTCTTGAGTCTGCAATCAACAGAAAACAACAGACAGAGAAAAACAGTATAAGTTATTTTTTAAGGATGAGAAGAAGAAAAAGAGTTACAGATATTTTACTCTTACATCGTTTTCTCAATTAATTTGTACTCTCTGTGGGAAGAGAAAAAGATAATTGCGAACAGAGTGCGTAAAGAGAAAAAATAACAAACAAACAAAAAAATAGAGAGAAGCCAACAAAAAAAAACAAAAATTAAATAAATATAGAAAGAAACGAACAAAAGGAGAAAAAAGAAGCAGAAGAAACAAAGACAATAAAAAAATAGAGAAAACGAACAAAAGGAAAAAGGAGAAGCGGAAGAAACAAAGACAATAAACAATAGTGAAAACGAACAAAGGAAGAAAGAGAAAAAGAAGAAACAAAGATAATTAAAAATATATAGAACAAGTCGAATAAAGGGAGCAAGAGAAGAAGAAACATTTTTTTATAAAATTAATAGAAAGAACCAAACAAAGGGAAAAAGATATGAAAACAAAAAAAAATGATAATAAAAGATTGTGTATAGAAAGAACCGAAAGAAGGAAGAAAACACTTTAATTGTGACAGGACAAAGTCATCGTATCTTCTCATAATTAAATAATTTTCTAGAAATTGTCCTTTTATATTTCTAGAGTTTTTCTTTAAATCGTCAATTCAAAATTGCTAGGAATTTAGAGTTTTCCGGCAATTATTCTAAAATTTTTTTGAAATTTTCAAAATTGCGATGAGTTTTTTTCATCATTTTCTGTCGTCTTGTCACATTTCTTTAGGAATTTCTCTTAATTTTTTTCGGAGTAGTAAATTTGTAAATTTTTTAAACCAATTTTTTTCTTTATGGAATTTTCTACAAATTCAACATTCAAATTGTAAAGATCGATAATTTTTCTTGCAGTTTTCTGACGTTCTCGTGAATTTCGATCGAGTTATCGGGAAATTGTTTTTTTCATAAAATTTCTGGATGTTTTTAGAAATTTCTTAAAGAAGATTAAAGTTTGAAATTTTACATACATTTTTTAAATTTTCTAGTAACTAAATCCGGTTTTCAAACTCTAACAATTTTATTCTCTTAATCTTCAATTAATCTGAAATTATAGAGAATCAAAATGTTTCTTAAAATAGCAATAAAAAAATGTTTATAAACATTCAAAATATTGCCGAAATTTGTTTTTGTAATTTCTTATAAAAAAAGTTTTGATTGTTTATTTCATTTTTGAAAACAATTAATTTTAATTTATAAAAGAATCTAAAACCTATTTAAAATCAACAGTAGGAAAAATTTAAAACCTTAAGATTGTGAATTTTCAAAATTTTAAGAATAAAAAAAATCCGAAATTTGAAAACTTTGAAAAGGTCTCTAAAAACAAGTTTTTAAAATAAAAAAGAATGAATAAAGTTAAGCATTCTGAATTCTTAAAAATGATATCATTAAATTCTAAATGTTTAAAGAATGAAAACTATTTTTAAAGATAATCAAAGAAATCGAAAAAATTCTGAATTTTGAAAACATTTAGAATATTGGATTTTTTATAATACCACAAGAAAAAAAACTTCTATATTTTCCAAACGGTTTCAAAATCTAAACATTCAGATCTTTAGAAAACACAAATCAATATAATGAATTTTCAAAAAAGATTATAAAAATTTAATTTTTAAAAATTCTAAAAAAAATTTCAGTACATTAAAAATGTAAAAGTCTAAAGATTCTAAAAACTTTTTATAATCGACAGTAGAATTTATTTTAAAAACAACGGATTAATGAATTTTTAAAATATTGACGAAATTTCAAAAATTATGAAAAGTTCTTCAAAAAACTTAAAAATTAAATAAATATTTTGAATTTAATTCAATTCAATTTTTAATTACGGAATCAATAGACATTATTACATAAATGAATAATAAATTATTATAAAAAATAAATAAAATCATCAAATTCAAAATTTTTAAAATTTTGAATTCAAATTTTAAAAGTGCTGATTGTTTAATCCAGTTTTATAAGATTAAATTTAGAATTTTAAATGAATCTAAAATATCAACAGTGGAAAAAAAAATTAAAAACTTGTAAATTTTCAAAATGTTTTAAAAATCCAACATTTGAAAAATTACAAAAAAACGTCTTTAAAAACAAGTTTTTAAAATAAAAAGGAATGAAAATAGAAAACATTCTGAATTCTTAAAAATGATATCGCCAAATTCTAAATGTTTAAAAAATACAAACCATTTTGAAGGATAATTAAAAAAAAAACTTAAAAATTCTGAATTTTGAAGAAACTTTTAGAATATCGGATTTTTTAATAACTCAAGAAAAAATTTCTACATATATTTTCCAAACGGTTTAAAAATCTAAACATTCATATCTTTAGAAAACAATAATCAATTGAATGAATTTAAAAAAAAAAACTGTAATTCCTCATCGTCGCGCGGTTTGCAATAAAATTAATCACAAAACTTTTTGAATAAAAAAGAAATCAAAAAGGTAAAATTTTTGAGCGAATAAATTAGTAAAAATTTTATGCATGATAGGTGGGCAGACTTTAAATCTAAATTAGATAAGATTAGCTATTCATTTATATTTAAACTTAAATTTTGATTTTGTTTTATTTTTTAATACATAAAGTGTTTGATTGTTTTTAGCAGCAAAATCATCAACGATTTGTAATTAAAGTTATCATGTATATGTAGGGTGGGTGGGTGGCCTCTATCCCACCCTCCAATCAGTAAAACATTCGCGAGGGTTTTAATTAAAAGTTGTAAAATGTAAATAAACATAAAATAATTGCAATTTTTAGGGATTTATTCATACAAATTTTTTAAATCAATTTTTACTTTCCCTATATAGTATATATAGGGGAAGTATTGTTTTCGTGCATGAAAATGTCGGTGGGCGCTGTATCTCAAAAACTAATGATCCTATTGACATATAACTTTAAATTTAAGGTTTTATGATTAAAAACTGGAACTGAAAAGCTTTTGGTGAACACTCATAAACCGGAAGTGGGTGTTTACTCAAGGTGATTTTTGGTTTTTTGTCGATATTTCTTTAAATTTGAAAAATATTACAAAACCATTCAAACAGTAGTTAAAGAGAATGAGAATCTAAACAAGTTTTATTAAAACACGTTTTTTTCATAAAGTTCTTAACCTACGAAAAAATTTAAAATGTTGATATTTTTTGTCTATAGCTATTAACTATAGGCGTTGCATGGAATTTATATAACAAGTAATTGTAAAGAATTAAAAGTCAGCAAATTGTTAAAAATTGCCATTTTGCGCAAACGTCACCCACCCTACATATACATGATTACTTTAAATACTAATCGTTGATGATTTTGCTGCTTAGAAAACAATAAAACCCTGGATGAAATAAAAAATAAAAGAATCCAAATTTACGTTTGAATATAAGACCTATATACTATAGACCTTCTATAGCTAATCTTATCGAAGCTTGATTTAAAGCCTTTCCAAATATCATGTATATAATTGTTATTAATTTATACACTCAAAATTTTACTTTGTCAATTTCTTTTATTCAAATTTTGTAACTAAAGTTATTGCAAACCACGACGCAATCAGTAATTGAAGTTAATATGTATATGTAGGGTGAAAAAGGATTCGTAAAATATTCCACCATTGTTTTATGTCACCAGTAGCTTCTAGGATCTTTCTAGAAATATTGTTTTAGAGCAGTTTTTTTTAGATTTCTAATTTTTTTCAATTTTTCAAAATTGCAAGAATAATCCTCAAAAACATTTGCATGTGTTCTTGAGTTATGTGAAGATTATATTAATAATAAACGCGGTTAAATTAAATTAAAACAGTGAAGAGAGGAATTGAACCGCGTTTATTTTTAAAAACATTGTTTAATTTTAACTGTAGTTTCTTAGAAATTGTCTGTGGCTTCTTCAGGCGAAGAAATGTTATTAAAATATTGTCGGATTATGTATATATACAATGTTTATGGGGGGGTGGCTGTTTCAAAAACAAATTTTTAATTTAACAAAAGGCGAATTTGTTAAGACTGTTTGGTTGTTCAGGAGATGTCTAGTATTTTTTTAACCAATTCATTTTCCAGCAACTTTTCATCTCACCCTAATTGTAAAATATTCTTCAAGAGTTCAGAAATTTCGCGGATTTTATTTTTTATTTTTTAGAAACTTCCATTATTTTTTGTTTTACCTTATTCAAATTTGCTTGATTCTTTTAGAAAACTTCTAGAAACTTCCAAGTAATTTTAAATCCTCATTTTTAGAAACTTGTCTTTATATTCAATATTAATAATAAGTAATAGTTCCCTAGAAATTATTGGGTGTGACATTTTTAACAGTTTTTCTTTCCGGTCTTTAAAATATTCGAGAAGATTTTTCTTCTCACCCTAACTGTAGAATTTTCTTCAAGAATTTAGAAATTCACTGTATTTTACAAACTTTTACAAACTTTATTTAGACTTTTCGAAATATCAAGCCTATTTTTAGATTCGATGAAAAACTCCCCAAATGTTTACTTTAAGGCCCTTAAAAATTTCCACAATTTCTTCCTTTATAAATATTGGAAAATCTTCATAAAATAAATCCTGGAAAATTTTAAAGGTTTATAAGTAAAAATTCAGAATATTGGTAAAATTCTAAACAGTTTCCAGAATTTATGATTAAATCCCTTAAAATTTTATCACAGGTTTTAGAATTTTCTGCATTTTTTTTTCTTTATTTACACAATTTTTTCTAGATTGCATGAATTTTTTTAAGTGTTCTGGAACTTTTCAAAAATAATCTTTGAGACTTTCAGCAGCAGAATTTTCAGCATTTCTTATCTCATCCTAATTTTTCAAGAGTTAATTAATAATCCATAAATAAATAAAAAATAGTAACAAGTAATTTTAAAACCAAATTTTTTCTGGTAATTTCTCATCTATATACCTAATTTCAAACATTTTTTGCTAGATTTCTGGATTTTTTTTTTAATTTTTCGTGTGTAGCAATTTTCGCTCCAATTGTAATCATTCATCAAGAGTTTTTTTTATTTACTTGCTTTGTTTTATTGAAATTCTCTAGGATTTTAATAAAGGTAATGCTTGTTATGCTACATTTTTGATGGAACCGGATGTATAAGTTTGGTGAAGAAAAGCACTTGTTATGTTCCATATTTTTATTTACAGTTTCCTGATACGTGTTACAGGAAACTGTAAATAAAAATATGGAATTTAACAAGTGCTTTTCTTCACCAAAAAACTCTAGGATTTTTACAAGGATACTTGGGATTTCAGTAATTTGAAGTTTCTAATTTCCAAATTAATAGCAATTTGATCGTGAGCTCTCCTTTTAGGAAAAACTGCTACAAAAAATATTATCAGGATTAGCCACGATTTTCTTAGGGGATTCTAGAATTTTAATGTAGTTTAAAGTTGAGATTCCCAGAAAATTTGTCAAAATTTCTATATTTTTTTTTATTTCTAGACTCCTAGAACGTTTATAATTTTTATTCGAGGTTTTTTCTTCAAAATGGTGAAAATTTTCTTTAAGAATTAAAAATTTTTATAGAAAACCTACAAGGGTTCTAGAAATATCGACTAATTTTATGTCCAAGATACCAAGAAATTTTTTCGCAGGTTGTGAATTTGTGAAGCAGTTTTGTTCTATAAATTTCTAGATTTTTTTAGTCATTTTTCTTTTTCAAATTTTCATTAGGTTTTGAAAGGCCTACAATTTTCAACAAAAATAAGTTCAAATTATTTGACGTTGTTGAGGTTTGAGGTTTTTTTAGAAAAAAATTGCATTGTTTCGAAATTTTTTTTTTCAAGAAATATTTTGTTTCAGACTCTTTGATAGAGAGAGAATAATATCTTTATTCGAATATATAGATTTAAAAACATTTACAAATAATATATATATAATATAATAATTATATAGTTACAATAAATTTAAAATAAAATATTACACAAGTAGGTTTTTAAAATCATCATTTAAGAATTCATTGACAGAATAAAATGCTTTCTTACTTAAAAAATGTTGAATAATTTTCTTAAATTTCTTTATTTGCGTGTAAAAAAGAGCACATAAAGGACTGATATTTTTCGGCTACATTAAAGTGATGGAGAGTAGAGGGACAGATTTGACTGAAAAGGATTGCACCATAGTCTATTAGTGATATATGGATTTGTCTATGAATAAAACTATATAGTCACTTTCAAAAATATATTGTAAGACGCTACAATTGTTTCGCCTCAGTGTGGCGAAACAATTGTAGCGTCTTACAATATATTTTTGAAAGTAACTATATAGTTTTATTCATAGTGAAGATGAACTTTCAACATTTATCAGCCTCATCAATCAATTATATGGATTTGTATATCCCAACTGCTGTTTTAGTAGAAATACCTTGGTTTTTATAGGTTAGTGTTCGAAAATGTCGAGCTTTAGTTTCGATCTTGACCTTTATAGCTTGTACCTGGGCTTTGAAGGAGAATTGGGAGTCGAGCAGGATGCCTAGGTATTTACAGGATTAGGTAGAGTAACAGACTCTTAGATTTTCCAGAGTTTCTAGCTTTACTTGCTTTTTCCTATCCGTATTTTTAAATGTTCTAAAATTTTCTAGTTTTAAGTTTTAATTTACATTCCTAGAAATTTCTCTAAAGTTTTAAAATTTACAAAGATTCTTTTTCTAGATATCTAAAACTTTTCCGCAGTTTTATTTACTAATTTTTCACCAATGTGCATGCATTTTCTTGGATAGTTGTAATTTTTTCTTTTATTGTTTTTCAGGATTTTGTTCATCTAATTGTATATCAAATTTACTAGGTTTATAGAATTTTCTAATAATTTTAATTCTAGATTTATTAAAATTTTTAATGTTTTTTCCCTGTAATTTAAAGAATTTCTGGATTTTTTTACAAATTTTTCTTATAAAATTGTAGAATTTTTAGGGTTCCTCGCTTTATCTTATCTGGATCTCCTACTGGATTATTCAAGGGTTACAGAATTTTTCGACGATTATTAAATCCTCTATCGCAGAATACATCATCATCAGTAAAACAAAACAAACAATATTTGTAGGAATGCATCAATTTTAAAGTGCATTTTTTTGTGTTTGTTTACATTTTACAACTTCTAACTAAAACCCTCGCTTATGTTTTACTGATTGGAGGGTTATATAGAGGCCACCCACCCACCCTACATATGATAACTTTAATTGCTAATCGTTGATGATTTTGCTGTTAAAAACAGTCAAACCCTTTTAGTAATAAAAATAAAACAAAATTAAAATTTAAGTTCAAATAGAAATGATTTTCTATAACCCAAGTATCCAATTTTTACTGATTTACTCACTGAAAAGATTATCGTTTGAATTCCTTTTTTATTCAAGTTTTGTAAGAAATTTTATTAGATACAGCGAGACGGTAAGGAATTAATTGTTATGTGTATATGTAGGGTGGGTGGGTGGCCTCTATCCTACCCTCCAATCAGTAAAACATCATCAAACATTATGATGAAAAATTTGTTTGAATTAATCGATAAAATTTTGCAATAATGTTATGATTATTTACGTTTTACAACTTTTAATTAAAACTGTCGCTTACGTGTTACTGATTGGAGGATGGATCAGGGGCTTCCCACTCACCCTATTTAATAATTTTGACATTTCTGTTTGTAATTGCTAATAAATTATAGGAGTTACCACGAATGAAATGTATATAACGAGTATTTGTAAAAAATGCAAAATTGAGAAAATTATTAAAAATAGCCTTTTAGTGTAAACCTCATAGTTTTCGAGAAAAATATAGGGAAAGTATTATGATAGCCACATAACCAATTTTTGATGATGTTTTAGTGATTAGAGGGTGGGATAGAGGCAACCCCCCAGCAGTTTTTGATGTTTTATTGAGTTGATTTGCAATCTGACTCTTGGCGTATGTTAAAATCAGGATAATAAACGGACGTAAGGCGCAGATACGAGGACCGGGAAGATATTGACCGTGGGGCCTTCTCTCCTAACCACCCAACCACCCACCGGGAGGGAAACGCAACGACATGTCCTAATGTCCATCACAGAGCGAGATGGAAGGATAAAGGGGGGCAAACTAGGAGGAGGAGGATGAGGATGAGGAGGAGGTGGAGGAATACACTCTGAAATGGGCGAGGGACGACGACACTGACAACTGGACACCCGCACGTCTTGCAAGAGGAATAGGAGGAGGATGAGGAGGAGTAGGTGGTGGTGGTGGGTCGGTATCCCTGTGCGAGATTGTAATAATACGCTGAATTCACACGTTACACACCCTAGCGCGCGCTCTCCTATTTCCGGTCAACCGGAAACCAATAAACGCGACCCACGTCCGTCGTCGTCCGATATAACCCAACCGAGAGAGGAACGGGAAAACGGGAAAACTAGACACACACACATAGAAGAGTGGGTGGTGGTGGTGTAAAGGCCGTAGGGAAATCGGGAGGGGACTCACCGTACATCTTCCCTTCGTCGCTGAGGATGATTTTCCTTCGTCCGCAGGGCGGGTAGATCGCGAGGGCCTCCTGGAAACTCTGTTCGATGTCCGGACTCCACACACCCTCCGCGTCCGCCGCCGCCATATCCTTCTCGTCCTATAATTACCAACAAAATCAAAAAAAAAAATTATTAAGATTTATTAAAAGAGTATATCAAATGTCATTAAACTGGATGAATGAGGATGTTACTTTTTGAAACATATCACTTAATAAAATACTAACACGGTATACTTAAAACAAAAGAAAACAATTGTGACAGTTGTCAAATGTCAAAAATCGTTATTGACAACGAAAACTGTCAAAGATTCACTAAAATTTGGGTTGAGAAGTATTGTATAATAATAAACTCAACAAAAAATTGATTTCATCATTGTCAAAATTGATTAGAGTAATGAGGAAAGATCTTTAAGTCAAATATATTATTTTGTTTTTGACAATATAAAACGTCACTCATTCTACTTACAATAACAATTAACGAACAGATCAAATTACACTAGATTCACTCAAAATAATTTCTACACTCTAGCTCGGTTCATAATCACCGGTAATGCAATTACAAATAAACAAATTACTATCGTACGCTCCGTACTTATAAACCAATCCTCGTATTTTTTTTTTCATTTACTACCAAAATTCCTCTCCCGCGCATTTGCGTTATGTCTGTCTGGACGTTTGATGAACACACACATTTATTGTTTACAAACAACGTTTTATGTAAACGTAAATTGATACACAGGAACGAAAAACGTTTTGATTGATAACCGTCGTTAATTCTGGGTCATTGCCACTCTGCTGCATTCTTATCAGAGTTTTCCATTCATTATAACGCACGAATTTAAATGGTCTTATCGTCAGTTCGTTTAGAGTTATTTACACCGCGTTTAGAAAAATCGTCTAAATTTAGACGATTTTCGCGAGAGTTAAGACACGTGGATTGCGTCACGCGGACTGTTTTGTTGTTGAGGTTAATTGAGAGTGTTTAAAAATAGTTTTCAGTATTTCCAGAATGTTCCAGATTTTACACATTAATAAAGGTTCTTTCTTATTACAAGTTTAACACGATTCGGGCTAAAATTCTAAATACGTCATTCAAATAAGGTCCTTAATTATTAGCTGCACCTCGTATTTTTTCTAGTGAATATAAAAATTAAAAATTTTGATATTTTTTGCCTACTGCTAATAAAGTATAGATGTTACATGAAATTTATAAAACAAGTAAATCAGTAAAACATTATCAAAAAATATTTTAAAAATTTGTAGGAATAAATCTCTAAAAATTGTAATTATTTTGTGTTTATTTATATTTTACAACTTTTAATCAAAACCCTCGCTTATGTTTTACTAATTCGAGGGTGGATAGAGGCCACCCACCCACCCTACATATACATAACAACACGAATTACTAATCGCTGATGATTTGGCTGATAAAAACAATCAAACCCTTTTTGAAATAAAACAAAATCAAAATTTAAGTTTAAATATAACAGACTTTCTATAGCTAACCTTATCTAATTTAGATCTAAAGTCTACCCACCCATCATATATCAAATTTGTATTAATTTACTCACTCACAAATTTTACCTTTTCAATTTTTTTTATTCAAAGTTTTGTAATTATTTTTATTGAAAACCTCGAGACGATAAGGAATTAATGTTTATATGTATATGTAGGGTGGGTGGGTGGCCACTATCCCACCCTTCAATCAGTGAAACATCATCAAAAATTTAATGAAAAATTTGTTTGAATAAATCTCTGAAAATTGCAATTATTTTATGTTTATTTACATTTTACAACTTTTAATCAAAACCCTCGCTTATGTTTTACTGATTGGAGGGTGGGATAGAGGCCACCCACCCACCCTACATATACATGATAACATTAATTAATAATCGCCGATGATTTTGCTGCTAAAAACAATCAAACCCTTTATGTAATAAAAAATAAAACAAAATCAAAATTTTAGTTTAAATATAAATGACTTTCTATTCACAATCTTATCTTATTTAGATTTAAAGTCTACCCACTCATCATGTATCAAATTTTTATTAATTTACTCACTGTAAAATATTACTTTTTAAATTTCATTTTTATTCAAAAAGTTTTGTAATTAATTTTAATGGAAACCGCGAGACTATCAGTAATTGTAATTTATGTGTATATGTAGGGTGGGTGGGTGTACACTATCCCACCCTTCAATCAGTAAAACATCATCAAAAATCATTCGAAAATTTTCTTTAAATAAATTTTTAAAATTGCAATTATTTTGTGTTTGTTTACATTTTACAACTTTTAATCAAACCCTCGCTTATGCTTTACTGATTGGAGGGTGGGATAGAGGCCACCCACCCACCCTACATATACATGATGACATTAATTACTAATCGCTGATGATTTTGCTGCTAAAAACAATAAAACTCTTTATGCAATAAAAACAAACAAAATCAAAATTTAAGTTTAAATATAAATAACTTTCTATAGTTAATCTTATCTAATTTAAATTTAAAGTCTACCCACCCATCATGCATCAAATTTTTACTAATTTACTCACTCAAAAATTTACCTTTTTAATTCCATTTTTATTCAAAAAGTTTTGTAATTAATTTTAATGGAAACCGCGAGACTATCAGTAATTGTAATTTATGTGTATATGTAGGGTGGGTGGGTGGCCACTATCCCACCCTTCAATCAGTAAAACATCATCACTAATTATTTGAAAAATTTGTATGAATACATCTCTAAAAATTGCAATTATTTTATGTTTATTTACATTTTACAACTTTTAATTAAAATCCTCGCTTATGTTTTACTGATTGGAGGGTGGGATAGAGGCCACCCACCCACCCTACATATACATTAAAACTATAATTAAAAATCATTGTTGATTTTGCTGATAAAAACAATCAAACCCTTTTTGAAATAAAAAATAAAACAAAATCAAAATTTAAGTTTAAATATAAATGACTTTCTATAGCTAACCTTATCTAATTTAGATCTAAAGTCTGCCCACCCGTCATATATCAAATTTTTATTAATTTACTCACTCAAAAATTTTACCTTTTTAATTTCATTTTTATTCAAAAAGTTTTGTAATTAATTTTAATGCAAACCGCGAGACTATCAATAATTAAAATTTATATGTATATGTAGGGTGGGTGGGTGGCCTCTATCCCACAATCCAATTAGTAAAACATCATCATAAATTATTTGAAAAATTCGTATGAATAAATCGCTAAAATTGCAATTATTTTGTGTTTATTCATGTTTTACAACTTTTAATCAAAACCCTCGCTTATGTTTTACTAATTGGAGGGTGTATAGAGGCCACCCACCCACCCTACATATACATGATAACTTTAATTGCTAATCGTTGACGATTTTGCTGATAAAAACAATCAAACCCTTTTTGAAATAACAAATAAAACAAAATCAAAATTTAAGTTTAAATATAAACGACTTTCTATAGCTAATCTTATCTTATTTATATTTAAAATCTGCCCACCCATCATGCATTAATTTTTTTCTAATTTACACACTCAAATATTTTACCTTTGTAATTTTTTTTTGTTCAAAAAGTTTTGTAATTAATTTAATTCGAAACCGCCAGACGATAAGGAATTGAAGTTTATATGTATATGTAGGGTGGGTGGGTGGCCTCTATCCCACCCTCCAATCAGTAAAACATAAGCGAGGGTTTTAATTAAAAGTTGTAAAATATAAATAAACATAAAACAATTGCAATTTTTAGAGATTTATTCATACAAATTTTACAAATAATTTTTGACAATGTTTTATTGATTGTATCATATGTAGAGTGGGTGGGTGATATCTATACATATATGGCATTTTAATTGTTATTGCAATTGTAAACCGATTTTAACGATCGACTTCAGGAATACGAATATAATAGTTTTGCGTAATTAAACACATCGTACTTTTATTTCCTTTCGTTCTGGATAGATGGACGCCGTACAACAATAATAATAATAAAGAAAATGGACGAATAAATGGGTTTCCGCTGTTAATTAAAATTTAATAGAACGCCGCCAATGTTTATGCACGCGTGTGTGTGTTGTTTATACGTGTGTAGGTTTTACGCGGTTTGATTAGCTCGGGCATTCGACTGGAAAACGCTACCGAAACGCCGTTGTTATCTCGTGAATTCGATGTAAACACATAACAGTAGTCTATATTATACAGGGTGTCCCAAAATATAGTTTATATTTCATTTCGGAGCGTTTTGATGCCTGAATTGAAAAACTTTCTTGGCTATAAACAAAGAGCATCGTTGTTCCAACAGGACGGAGCAACGTCACACACGTCCAACACGTCTTTGCCTGATAAAATTTATAGCATAAATTATCCCTCACGCAGTCTTGATGTTTTTTCCTGTGGGGTTATCTCAAATCTAAAGTTTACACCAATTTTTTTGGTGCTCCCTTAATCGATTATTCTTACGTTAGTATTTTTAGAAAATAAGAATATTTTTTTTTAATTTCATTGAAAAAGTTTTGTAATTAATTTTATTGGAAACCCGAGAGGATCAGTAATTGAAATTTATAAGTATATGTAGGGTGGGTGGGTGGCCACTCTCCCACCCTCCAATCAATATAACATAAACGACGGTTCTCGGGAAATTTTTTATATGAGAATAATCTTATTTTTATAACTAATTTTGCATCTTCCATACGTATCCATTAATACATACACGCTTTAATCGAGCGTACTCTTGACCTACCTCAACAGTTAATACATTGTATAGGTTAGGAGTACGCTAGGCTAATGCGCAGACTGTTGGGGTAGGTCAAGAGTACGCTAGCGAAAAAGCAGACTATCCGACAAGGTCAAGGGTAATCTATAGACGGTTGGAAAAGGTCAGGAGTACGCTAGGTCAACATATAGACTGTTGGGATAGGTCAAAAGTACGCTAGCACAATGAGTAAACTATCGTGTAAGCTATGTTAATATATTTAAACTATAGGGAAGGTCAGAATAATGCTAGATTAAATCGTAAAAAATTGTAAAAAGTCAGGAGTTGATTAAATTATAATAATAATTTTTGGGTAAGGTCAGAAGTGAGCTCCGGTCAAAGCGTATACTATTAAATAAGGTGTGAGATTGTTAATATAAGTTAATATATGACATATGACAAATAACAGATGACATTTGACAATTTGACAGATGACATTTGACAATAAATAACGTTTGATAATTGAGAAGTTTGGCAGCTAACAAGTTGACAATTAATATTTAGAAGATTACATACGACAAATAACAAATGGTCATTGATTGTTGATAATTAATATTTGACAAATATCACTTGATAATTTGTCTAATGACAATTGTCATACAGTTTATAAATTAACAGAGTTGAAAAGTAATATCTGACACATAACAGTTGGCAGATAAAAAGGTGGCTGTTGATGGTTGAAAATTGATATTTTGTAGATGACAGTTGACATTTTATAAGTGGCAAAAAATATATGAGTGTTGGTAATAACATTTGACATTTAGCAGAAAATAGATACTATTTGACAGATGACAGTTGAGACACAATATATAAACTTTGAGATTTGAGAAATAATACAATTTGACAAATGACAGTTGACATTTCAAAATTGAAAAATAGCAAATGATCATTCGTAATTGCCAATTGACATGTAACACGTTTAGCACGATGATCGTTGATAGAATCTATTAATATTAGATACATGACATTTAACAGTTAGCAAATAAGAGACGATCACTGAGAGTTGATAGTATGGCAGTTAACAGATTGCACACACAACATATAACCTTTGATAGTTAGAAAAGTAATAATTGACAAATGACAGTTGACATTTGGAAGTTAGAAAATAATAGATCATTAATCATAATTGACAATTAACATTTGACAGATAGCAAATAATAGTATGATGATTAATTGTTGTCAATTGATATTTGACAGATGATAGTTGACACTTGACAGTTGGCGGATAACTTATGATAATGATTATTGAAAATTGATTTTTGACAGATAACAATTGACATTTTATAACTGGCAGGTAATAAGTGAGTGTTGATAGTTGGCAATTACTATTTGACAGATGACAGTTGACATTTAGAAGTTGAAGAATACCAGATGATCGTTCATAATGGACAATTAAGATTTGACAGATTCAATTTTGATGGACGATATTTGACAGTTGCCACCAAATAAATGATTAGAATTACTAATTTACTTAATATATTCGATTGTATATTAAAATTGATATTTGACAGATGACAATTGACTTTATTTAATTAGCAAATAATAGGTGAGTGTTCATAGTTGGCAATTATTGTTAGACAGATAACATTTGACAAATAATAGATTACCATTTATAGATGATTAATAATATTTGACAGATGACATTCAATAATTTGACAGATGACAGTTGACATCTGACATATGACAGAAGATATTGATGGTTGAAAATTAATATTTAACAATTAACAGTTGACTAAGTCGATAAATGATATTTGACAATTGGAGATAAAATAATAGATGATCATTGATAGTTGTCAATAAATATTCGATTTGACAGATAACAACTGACATTTTCTAATTGGCAAGTAATACGTGAGTGCTCATAGATAGCATTTATTATTTGAAAGATAACATTTGACATTTGTCATTTATTGGAAGTTGTAAATTGGCATTTGACACAATATTAATATTCGATAATGACATTTGACTGTTTGCAAATACGAGATGATAACTGATAGTTGATGATATAACACCTAACAGTTCGCACACAACATTTAACCTTCGATAGTTGAGAAATAATATTTGACAAATGACAGTTGAAATTTGAAACTTAGAAAATAATAGATGATTAACCATAATTGGCAATTTTGACAGATGGCAAATAATAATATGATGATTGATTGTTGTCAATCGATGTTTGATGGATGACAGCTGATAGTTAAGAAATAATATTTGACAAATGACAGTTGACATTTGAAAGTTAAAAACTAATAGATGATTAACCATAATTTACAGATTGCAAATAATAATATGATGATTAATTGTTGTCAATTGATATTTGACAGATGATAGTTGATACTTGACAGTTGGCGGATAACATACGATAATTGATTATTGAAAGTTGATATTTGACAGTTGACATTTTATAATTTGCAAATAATGGGTGATGACAAATGCTAGTATCTACTAATATTGGAAAGTTGGAAAATAATAAATCACTGCTAGTAGTCAATCAATATTTGACAGATGTCAGCTGTTATTTGACAGTTGACAGATAACAGATATGACCGTTGACATTTTATTATTAGCAAGTAATGGCCGAATGTTGATAGTAATTATTATTTCACAGATGACATCTGACAATTTGACAAATGACAGTTGACATTTGACAGCTACTACACGACATATTTATAGTTGACAATTAACAATTAACAGATGACCTAAATGACAAATAACAAATGTTCATTGACAGTTGATTGATAAATAACATTTGACAGATTTAATTTGATAATATGATATAGTTGACTGACAAAATATAACTTTTGATAGTTTGAGAATTGACAAATGACAGTTGATATTTGAACTTTAGAAAATAGTAAACGATTATCCATAACGGACAATTAACATTTGATTAATGTTAATCAAATTAATATTTGACTGATGACAGTTGACGATTTATTGTGGAAAATTGATGACAGTTGACATTTTATAATTGGCAAACAATAAATGTGTGTGTGTGTCGATAATTGCCAATTATTATTTCATATTTGGCAGATAATAGATTACTATTCATATATTTATGATAAATAATATTTGACAAATGACATCTCTTAATTTGGCAGATGACAGTTGGAACACAACAACGTATTAATAATTGAAAATTAATATTTGACGAATGACAATTGACATTCAAAATTGGAAAATGGTAAATTATCGTTTATAATTGACGTTATATTTGACAGACCATAAAATATTAGATAGTTGACATTTGACAGTTGTGATCTAATAATTTGACCGATGACAGTTGACAGTTAGAACACAACAACATATTGATAATTGAATATTAATATTTGACGAATGACAATTGACATTTAAAAGTTGGAATGTTCACTTATAATTGACGTCATATTTAACAGACAGCGAATTGACCGTTGATAGTGTCTATTAATATTAGATAGTTGACATTTGACAGTTTTGAAATAATAGATACTCATTGATAGTAGCCAATTAATATTTGACTGTTGACGATTGAAAATTGATAATTGGCAGATGACATTTTATAATTTGCAAACAACAGGTTTCTAATTAATGTTTGACAGATAACATTTGACATTTGTCAGAAAATAGATTATCATTAATTGAAGATAAATAATATTTAACAAATGACATCTGATAAATTGACAGATGACAGTTGACAGATGTCATTTGAAGCATAGCAAATGATCGTTCATAATTGACAAATAATATTTGACAGATAACATTTGACATTGGGCAGATAATAGATTACCATTGATAGACGATGAATAATATTTGACAGATGTCATTTGATAGTTTGACAGATGACAGTTGACACAAAACATATAACCTGTCATAGTTGTCAATTAAGATTTGATGATGGTGGTGACAGTTGACATTCGAAAGATGGAAGGTAAAATGCAAATGATCGTTCATAATTGACATTCGATTAACAGTTGACAAATGTTGTTTGACAGATAATAAAATAAGTAACATTTGACAGTTTGCAAACAACAGACGACCATTGAAAGTTGATAAATAATATTTGACAGATGACAGTTTGCACACAACATACAACTTTTATTAGTTAAGAAGTAATTAATATTTGACTGATGACAATTTTGACATTTGAAAGATAACATTATTTATATGTATGATAAATAATATCTGACAGATGACATATGATATTTTGACAGATGACAGTTGGCACACAACATATAACCTTTGATGGTTCAGTAAGTAATAACTGACAAATGACAGTTGATATTTGATAGATAACAAGATGACAGTTGATAGTGTCAATTAATATTTGTTAGATGACAATTGACAGTAGGCAAATAATAGATGCTCGTTGACAGTTATCAATTAATTTTTGACAGTTGATTAATGTTTGACAGTAGGCATTTTTAACATATTACCGTTGACATTTTATATATTATAAACAATAGGTGACCCTCGATAGTTGATAATTAATATTTGACAGATGATATCTAATAATTTGACAGATGACAGTTGACATCTGACAACTGAAACGCAATATAATTTGACCTTTTGACAGATAATAGATTGGTTTTCATGTATATTTATAATAATAATATTTGACAAATGATATCTGATAATTTGACAAATGACAGTTGACATCTGACAGCTGGCACGTAATATATTGACAATTGAAAATTAATATTTAACATACGACAAATTAACATTTTGAAGTTTTAAAAATGGCAAATGATCGTTCACAGCTGTCAATTTTGTCATTTGACAAATGACATTTGACGAAATAATAATATTTGGCAGATAACATTTGACCTTTTAACAGATAATAGATTACTGTTTATGTGCATAAATGATAAATAATATTTTACAGATGACATCTGATAATTTGACAGATGACAATTGACATCTGTCAACTGACACGTAATATATTGATAATTGGAAATTAATATTTAACATATTAATATTTTGAAGTTTTAAAAATAGCAAATGATCGTTTACAGTTGTGAATTTTGACATTTGACAAATGACATTTGACAGAATAATAATATCTGACCGATAACATTTGACCTTTTGACAGATAATAGATTACTATTCATGTATATTTATGATAAATAATATTTGACAGATGATATCTGATAATTTGACATATGACAGTTTACATCTGACAGCTGGCACGTAATATATTGACAATTGAAAATTAATATTTAACATATGAAAATTAATATTTTGAAGTTTTAAAAATGACAAATGATCGTTCGCAGCTGTCAATTTTGTCATTTGACAAATGACATTTGACGAAATAATAATATTTGGCAGATAACATTTGACCTTTTAACAGATAATAGATTACTGTTTATGTGCATAAATGATAAATAATATTTGACAGATGACATCTGATAATTTGACAGATGACACGTAATATATTGATAATTGGAAATTAATATTTAACATATTAATATTTTGAAGTTTTAAAAATAGCAAATGATCGTTTACAGTTGTGAATTTTGACATTTGACAAATGACATTTGACAGAATAATAATATCTGACCGATAACATTTGACCTTTTGACAGATTATAGATTACTATTCATGTATATTTATGATAAATAATATTTGACAGATGATATCTGACAATTTGACATATGACAGTTGACATCTGACAGCTGAAACGCAATATATTGATAATTGAAAATTAATATTTAACATACGACAAATTAACATTTTGAAGTTTTAAAAATGGCAAATGATCGTTCACAGCTGTCAATATTAACATTTGACAAATTACATTTAACGGAAAAATAATATTTGACAGATAACATTTGACATTTTGACAGATAATAGATTACTATTCATGTGCATAAATGATAAATAATATTTGACAGATGACATCTGATAATTTGACAGATGACATCTGATAATTTGACAGATGACAGTTGACATTTGACTGCTGACGCGCGATATATTGATAATTGAAAATTTGATATGTAACATATGGCAATTAATATTTTAAAGTTTTACAAATATTAAATGATCGTTCGCAGTTGACAATTTTGACTTTTGACAAATGACATTTGACGGGATAATAATATTTGACAGATAACATTTGACCTTTTGACAGATAATATGTTGCCATGTAATTGGGATTTTTTCCTGTAGGGTAATAAATATATATTTATTTATTTATTTATTTATTTATAATAAATTACTATTCATGTATATTTATAATAAATAATATTTGACAGATGATATATGATAATTTGACAGATGACAGTTGACATCTGACATATGACAGTTGGCACGTAATATATTGACAATTGAAAATGGATTAAACATATGACAAATAATATTTTTCAAAAATAGCAAATGATCGTTCGCAATTGTCAATTTTGACATTTGGCGGAATAATAATATTTGACAGATAACATTTGACATTTAGAAGATAATAGACTACTATTAATTTATATGTGATTAATAATATTTGATAGATGGCATATGTTAATTTGACAGATGACAGTTGGCATACAACATCTAACTTTTGATAAATGACAGTTGACATTTGACAGTTGGCAAATAATAGATGATCATTGATAGTTGTTGATTATATTTGACAGATGACATTTGGGATAGGTTCTTATTGATTAAAGTGAAGTATGAAGTGCGGTACTTACATCGCTCATGTCCCCAACGTCGAGGTTCTTGGTGTCCGGACCCGGGCCGTTGGAGTCGGCCGCGGGGCCGGTTACTGGAGTCCACGGTGAGGAAATTGTGCTTGGACTTACTATACTACCTGAAACAATAACATAAAAATAAAATGAATTAAATTGTAACATTAATATTTCAGACAAGGATTTTTATTTTTAAAACACACCTCGTATACTGTTTTTTTTTTTAATTTTTAAGATATCGATTTGAAATTTTGTGGGGTTATACTATCGGTAATTTGGAGTTTAGTGACCATTCAAAATGTTTAGTTGTAGGTTGTAATTTTTTTGTTTATATATTTAGAAAGTCTTTTTATACATAATTTTCAGGTAAAAATCAAATTGTCGCTTTTTTCTGGAAATTAATCATGCATCAAGATGGCTTTTACCACCTACTATCAATTGTTTCGTGCCGTAGATTTATATAAAAACAAAATTATCCATTTTTATACCATAGTTTATTCAGTGCATTATAATTAGATCATTTGGTTTTTGTTTAAAGGCTAATTCTAATAAATAAGAATATAATTAATTACATAATTAAAAAATTAGATCTATTTATAAGAAATTAGAATTCTGCCTTCCTCAATAATAATAATAATAACAATCGAGGCAAATATTTTTCTAAATGAATAAATCATCAGTTTATCAATCGAGTGGCGTGTTTGTTTTGTGATTAACCATTATCCAATCGGATGACGAGTCGCGTCGTTCCCTCCTTCTCTAAACACTCGACAATCGGACTTGCCTTCCGACAGTCGATTGTCTCCGGCACAGTCTGCTAAAGCTATACGTAAAAAAAAAATGAGCAGTGACAGCTGCCGCAAGCGGATCAAAGTAGGCAAGGCATCGGGTACTACATATGTATTTATTATATAGCATACACACACACACATACACACTAAACTCTCGCTGGAGGTTCCGAGCGGAGAGAAACGGGTTTTTGGTGTGACTCACACACAAGCCCTAGATGGGGGGGGGGTGAAAGGAGGCAACGCCGGCAACGTCGCGCCCCACACCGATGACCATTTGAACTATCAAACGCGGACACTGTGTGATCTTTTTCTACATATGTATGTGTGTGTGTGTGTGTACATGTGAGCGATTTATCTACCGAGATGAGTCCCCACCAGTAAGGAAATCGAGCGCACGTGACAACACCGCGCGTACCGTAAAGTGGTACCCACCTTTCCAAACAGAAAACCGAGCGTTCGCTTAAATCATCACCAACACCAACAAGTTAAAAAAAAAACGGATTATAATTTCAATCAATTGATAATTATCAATCAGGAATTAATGCAAAATTTAGTACCGAAAATTTTGAAGTACTTTTTTTTTCTCCTACAAAACCAATAGTCTATAAACCCTAAAACAAAAATGTTTATATTTTTACTTTATAGGTTACGTAGTGTAAGTAGTGTTAGAATAAAAATCAAAGTTGGCGTTGGATTTACCAAGTAGTACCCTCACTATCATCACACAAGTAGAATTTTGATTTTCCAAAAATTCTGTTGCAAGTAAAATCTATATAAAATAAAATTTAAAAAAACCATTAGGATTATGTTAATAAGCATTTAAAAACTTGGGTACTTTTAATTAATGTAATTCCCTATTTTCTTCGAAAAGGTGCCCCCTTTCCTCCTTCTTAACGGGACAATTCAATAAGCGCCGACCGTTTCCCGCCCAATTTACATTTTGATGCGACGCCTCTCCGTCCTTCCACACCCCACCACCACCCCAAGCGCCGTAAAGGGGGGTTGGAAAGGTTTAGCCCTCGTCCCGGTTTAGCATAATGCGGTCTGATGTGTCCAGCGTGTGTACATTAGATTGTTTTGTGTATGTGTGTGTGTGTGAGTCCAATGGCGTCGCCGACACAAGGGTTTGTCCCACTCAGCCGCCCCACATACCCACATTCCCTTCCGCCTCCTGCCGCTGCCGCCGCCGCCGCGTATGATATTAAGGGGGCGCATTCCTAGCCGTCAGCCCCCGTCATTACGAGGTGAATTTACAGCCGTGGCCGCCGAAACTGCCGCCGCACACGCGACGTACCGGCGGGCCCGCGCTCTCCCTCCGGCCGCCCCCGCCCACCCCCTTTTATCACCTGTTAATCCAATACAATCGTCGAAAAATTTTCGAGCGCTTCATTTCCTTTCCTATTTTTTTTTTTGTTGATGAACGAACACTGGCACGAGGAAGAGCAACGGCGGCGACGACGAGTACTCGACACGCAATCGTTGCATTATTCTTAGTTAAATCCAGTAGGCGGAACATTAAAAATACACTTCCTTCTTTACATATTTATTCGGAAACACAATTTATGCATTTATTTAAAAAATTAATAATGATGGAATTTTTTTTATTGATAATCCATAAAGCTACACTAATACTTAATTTGTTGGTATAGTTTTATTCATTTGTTTCTATTAACGTGGAATCTATGGAGGTGTTTCTGCGAAAAAGTCGAATTTCATTCATCAAAAGTTTATCCATTTTTTATTAAATAATGATGGAAAAATTTTGATTGATAATCTACGAAGCTACATCAATTATCAATATGTTTTTATAGTTTCATTCATTTGTTTCTATTACCGTAGATTCCACGGAGGTGTTTATGTAAAAAAGTCGGATTTCATTCATCAAAAGTTTAGTTTCCATCGTCGCCATTTTTTTATTGAATAACGTTGGAAAATTTTTCATTGATAATCCAGAAAGCTACACTAATTATTAATACCCTAGCATAATTTTATTCATTTGTTTCTATTAACGTGGAATGTGCGAAAATGTCGAATTTCATTCATCAAAAGTTTGATTTCCATCGTCGCCATTTTTTATTAAATAAAGTTGGGAAAATTTTGATTGATAATCCACGAAGCTACACTAATTGTCAATACACTGGCACGGTTTCATTCATTTGTTTCTATTAACGTGGAAACTACAGAGGTGTTTCTGCGAAAAAGTCGAATTTCATTCATTAAAAGTATAGTTTCCATCGTCGCCATTTTTTATTAAATAACGTTGGAAAAATTTTGATCCATAATTCACGTAGCTACACCAATTGTTAATATGCTGACACAGTTTCATTCGTTTGTTTCTATTAACGTAGAAACTACGGAGGTGTTTCTGTGAAAAGGTCGGATTTCATTCATCAAAAGATTAGTTTTTATCATCGCCATTTTTTATTAAATAACGTTGGAAAATTTTTGATTAATAATCCACGAAGCTACACTAATTGTTAATATGCTGACACAGTTTTATTCAATTGCTTCTATTAATATGGAATCTATAAAGGTGTATCTGCAAAAAAGTTGGATTTCATTCATCAAAAGTTTAGTTTCCATCGACGCCATTTTTTATTAAATAACGTTTGAAAAATTTTGATTGCTAATCCTCGAAGCTACACTAATTGTTAATCCGCTGGCACAGTTTCATTCATTTGTTTCTATTAACGTGGAATCTACAGAGGTGTTTTTAAGAAAAGGTCGGATTTCATTCATCAAAAGTTTAGTTTCCATCGTCGCTCTATCCCACCCTCCAATCAGTAAAACATCATCAAAATATATTTGAAAAATTTGTATGAATAATTCTCTGAAAATTGCAATTATTTTGTGTTTATTTATATTTTGCAACTTTTAATTAAAACCCTCGATTATGTTTTACTGATTGGAGGGTGGGATAGAGGCCACCCACCCACCCTACATATACATGACAACTTTAATTGCTAATCGTTGATGACTTTGCTGTTAAAAACAGTCAAACCCTTTATGAAATAAAAAAATCAAACAAAATTTAAGTTTAAATATAAATGACTTTCTGAAGTTAATCTTATCTATTTTACATTTAAAGCCTGCCCACCCATCATGCATTAAATTTTTATTAATTTACTTACTCAAAACTTTACTTCTATAAACGTGGATTCTACGAAGGTTTTTCTGCGAAAAAGTTGGTTTTCATTCATTAAAAGTTTAGTTTCCATCGTCGCCATTTTTTATTAAATAACTTTGAAAAAATTTTGATTGATAATCCACGAAGCCACACTAATTAATAATAAGTAGGCACAGTTTCATTCATTTGTTTCTATTAACGTGGATTCTATGGAGGTGTTTCTGTGAAAATGTCGGATTTCATTGATCAAACGTTTAGTTTACATCGCCGCCATTTTTTATTAAACACAGTTGGAAACATTTTGATTAATAACCTACAAAGCTACACTAATTGTTAATATGCTGGCACAGTTTCATTCATTTGTCTCTATTAACGTGGTATCCACGGAGGTGTTTCTGCGAAAAAGTCAGATTTCATCTATCAAGAGTTTAGTTTGCATCGCCGCCATTTTTTATTAAATAACGTTAGAAAATGTTTGATTGGTAATTTACGAAGCTACACTAATTGTTAATATGCTGACACAGTTTTATTCATTTGCTTCTATAAACGTGGATTCTACGAAGGTTTTTCTGCGAATTCATTCATCAAAAGTTTAGTTTGCATCGTCGCCATTTTTTATTGAATAACATTGGAAAATTTTTGATTAATAATCTACGAAGCTACACTAATTGTTAATACGCTGACACAGTTTTATTCATTTGTTTCTATTAACGTGGAATCTGCGAAAAAGTCGGATTTCATACATCAAAATTTTAGTTTCCATCGTCGCCATTTTTTATTAAATAACGTTGGAATTTTTTTTATTGATAATCTACAAAGCTACACTAATTGTTAATATGCTGGCTTAGTTTCATTCATTTATTTCTATTAACGTGGAATTTACAGAGGTGCTTTTACGAAAACGTCAGATTTCATTAATCAAAAGTTTAGTTTGCATCGTCGCCATTTTTTATTAAATAACGTTGGAAAAATTTTGTTTGATAATCCACAAAGCTACACTAATTGTTAATACGTTGGCACAGTTTCATTCATTTGTTTCTATTAACGTGGAATCTACGGAGGTGTTTCTGCGAAAATGTCGGATTTCATTTAACAAAAGTTTAGTTTCCATCGTCGCCATTTTTTATTGAATAACGTTAGAAAAATTTTGACTGATAATCCACGAAGCTACACATATTGTTAATTTGCCGACACAAGTTTATTCATTTGTTTCCTATAATGTGGATTCTGCGTGGGTATTTCTGCGAAAAGGTCGGATATTTCATTCATCAATAGTTTATTTAGTGTATATATTTAGGACAATGGGAACGTGATTAAAAATTCAATTGTTGTTTGCGTGGAATCCCGATAATGAGCTTGAATAAACGTGAAACTAGCGCAATTTCGCGCTGCGGCGTTGCGGAATCCGGCGGGCAAGCCAGCAATAGGGGGGTCGTAGGACGTGGGCCCCTCGCGCACATGCAGGCACACAATGAGGGCGGTCCAAACAATGGGGCGGCTTTAATAACTGGCGGCCGTTAATAACTGGGAATCACTATATCACCTCGGCGAGCTTTTGCACTTTCATATCACTCGGGGCCCGCGCTATCATCGGCCCGAGTGCCCAAGTGACGCGTCCGTTGTCTGCCCCTGATATTTATTGCCTAATTACCGCGCCGCCGGAAATCTGCACGGTAATATCCGTTAAAGGCCAAGAGGGGTGTGAGGTGGTGGCAGGGTTGAATGGATGTAGGGAACACCGCCACCCAACCCCTTGGAGATATGCATGTATGTGTGCGGACCTTGAAAATTTTTTCAAATATTAATGCCTCTGGTTTTGTGGAAATGTTTACTTAATTGTTGGCAAATACAAGTGAAAACGAGCAAGCGGCAGAACGCCAATGACTCACACACACACACGACTTCGTGTTGTTTACACGTCTCCACGTGAATGAGTAACTCTTGCTTTTAAAGATCCAAAATTACGTTTCGACTTAATTCCTGGAAAACGCAAAACTGATTTCTACATTAATTCAAACGGAAATAAATTACTTAGATGCTTATAATCAAGACGAAAAGAAGCTCAAAAATCAATCGATATTTCGAAATTTCAACGTTTAGAAACTGCAGCACTGTAAAGAAAGTAATAAATTTATTTTTCTTTTACGTTATAAATGCGTGTTCGAAATTGATGGCGCGTAATAAACCTGATGAGGATATAAAATTCGTTCGCACAGATTCGAATTACGCCGGTGACGGCGGCTCGAAATGAAAGGGCGCCGCGACGCCTACCGCCGCCCCCCACCCCAACCCTATCCGCCTCGCTACTTGTTTAAGAGAAAATCCTAGAGGCGGATTGTTTGTTGTTTAAGAAGTTGAAAGCAGGCGAACGAACGTGGGGGGTGGAGGGGGGTGGTTCTCGTTCGCTTTGATGGTTCCGGTGGGTAGACAGGCAATTCCGCGTATCCTCTGCTCCTCCGCGCCGCCCCTCAACCCCCACATTCATAAGTAATTACGAAAGAAAGGGGGCGGCGGCGGCGGTTGTTGGTGGCGGTCGGTTTCGGGAAAAGTTGCCTCTCGGTTTTAATTTCCTCCGCGAAATAATAAGACACCCCACGCTGCCGCCGCCGCCGCCGCCCGGAGGTTAAAGGTAACTTTAACAGCCAAAGCGGTGTTTTCAATTAATAATGGAGAGAAGAAGAAGAAAAAACGAAAACAAAAGCGTTTACAACCCATTATTAAAAACTTTCAAAGGTTGGAAACACATTTTTTTGGGGAACATTAAAATTATAAAGGCGTAATACCACTAAAAAAAATTCCATCATTATTTCATAGAAAAAGTTTTGATGAATAAAATCCGACTTTTTCGCAAAAACACCTCCATAGTTTCCATATTAATAGAAACAAATGAATAAAACTGAGTCAACATATTAACAATTAGTGTGTCTTCTTAGATTATCAATCAAAATTTTTCCAACGTTATTTAATAAAAAATGGCGACGATGGAAACTTAACTTTTGATTAATGAAATCAGACATTTTCGCAGAAGCACCTCCGTAGTTTCCACTTTAATATAAACATATGAATGAAACTATGCCAGTGTATTAACAATTAGTGTAGCTTCGTAGATTATCAATCAAAATTTTTCCAACGTTATTCAATAAAAAATGGCGAGGATGGAAATCGAACTTTTGGTGAATGATATCTGACTTTTTCACAGAAACACCTACGTAACTTCCACATTAATAGAAACAAATGAATGAAACTGTGCCAACATATTAACAATTAGTGTAGCTTCATGGATTATCAATCAAAATGTTTCCAACTTAATTTAATCCAATTTAATAAAAAATGGCGACGGTAGAAACGAAACTTTTATTGAATGAAATACGATTTTTTCGCAGAAACACCTCCATAGATTCCACGTTAATAGAAACAAATGAATGAAATTGTGCCAGCGTATTAACAATTAGTGTAGCTTCTTAGATTATCAATCAAAATTTTTCCAACGTTATTTAATAAAAAATGGCGACGATAGAAACTAAACTTTTGATGAATGAAATCCGACTTTTTCGCAAAAACACCTCCATAGTTTCCACGTTAATAGAAACAAATGAATGAAACTGTGCTAGCATATTAACAATTAGTGTAGCTTCGTAGAGTATTAATCAAAAAATTTCCAACGTTATTTAATAAAAAATTACGACGATGGAAACTAATTTTTTGATGAATGAAATCCGACTTTTTCGCAGAAACAGATCCGTAGAATCCACGTTAATAAAAACAAATGAATAAAACTGTGCCAGCATATTAACAATTAGTGTAGCTTTGTAAATTATCAATCAAAATTTTTCCATCATTATTTAATTAAAAAAATGGCGACGATGTAAACTAAACTTTTGATGAATGAAGTCCGACTTTTTCGTAGAAATACATTCTTAGAATCCACTTTAATGGAAACAAATGAATGAAACTGTGCCAGCCTATTAACAATTAGTGTAGCTTCGTATTTTATCAATCAAAATTTTTCTATCATTATTTAATAAAAAAATACGTCGATGGAAACTAAACTTTTGATGAATGAAACCCGACTTTATCGCAGAAACACCTCTATAGATTCCACGTCAATAGAAACAAATGAATGAAACTGTGCCAGCGTATTGACAATTAGTGTAGCTTTATGGATTATCAATCAAAATTTTTCTATCAGGATTAAATAAAAAATGGCGACGATGGAAACTAAACTTTTCCTACTTTTTTGTAGAAACACCTTCGTAGATTCCACGTTAATAGAAACAAATGAATAAAACTGTGCCAAAATATTAACAACTAGTGTAGCTTCGCAGATTATCAATCAAAATTTTAGCAACGTTATTTAATAAAAAAATGGCGATGATGGAAATTACATTTTTGATGGATGAAATCCGACTTTTTCGCAAAAACACCTCCGTAGAATCCACGTTAATAGAAACAAATGAATGAAACTATGCCAGCGTATTAACAATTAGTGTAGCTTTATGGATTATCAATCAAAATTTTTCCATCAGGATTAAATAAAAAATGGCGACGATGGAAACTTAACTTTTGATTAATGAAATCTGACGTTTTCGTAAAAACACCTACGTAGAATCCACGTTAATGGAAACAAATGAATGAAACTGTGCCAGCGTATTAACGCGTAAGTGTAGCTTCTTGAATTATCAAACAAAAATTTTCCAACGTTGTTTAATAAAAAATGGCTACAATGGAAACTAAATTTTTGATGTATGAAATCTGACTTTTTCGCATAAACACCTCCGTAGATTCCACATTAATAAAAACAAATGAATGAAACTGCGCCAGCGTATTAACAATTAGTGTAGCTTCGTGGATTATCAATCAGAATGTTTCCAACAGGATTTAATAAAAAATGGCGACGATAGAAACTAAACTTTTGATTAATGAAATCCGACCTTTTTGTAGAAACACCTCCGTAGACTCCACGTTAATAGAAACAAATGAATGAAAGTATGTCAGCGTATTAACAATTAGTGTAGCTTTCTGGATTATCAATCAAAATTTTTCCAACGTTATTTAATAAAAAATAGCAACGATTGAAACTAAACTTTTGATAAATGAAATCTAACATTTTCGTAGAAACACCTCCGTAGTTTCCAGGTTAATAGAAACAAATGAATAAAACTGTACCAGCGTATTAACAATTAGTGTAGCTTTATGGATTATCAATCAAAATTTTTCCATCAGGATTAAATAAAAAATGGCGACGATGGAAACTTAACTTTTGATTAATGAAATCCGACCTTTTTGTACAAACACCTCCGTAGATTCCACGTTAATAGAAACAAATGAATGAAACTATGCCAGCGTATTAACAATTAGTGTAGCTTCGTAGATTATCAATCAATATTTTTCTAACGTTGTTTAATAAAAAATGGCATCGATGTAAACTAAACTTTTCCTACTTTTTTGTAGAAACACCTTCATAGATTCCACGTTAATAGAAACAAATGAATAAAACTGAGTCAACATATTAACAATTAGTGTAGCTTTCTGGATTATCAATCAAAATTTTTTCAACAGGATTTAATAAAAAAATGGCGACGATGGAAACTAAACTTTTGATGAATGAAATCCGACTTTTTCGTAGAAATACATTCTTAGAATCCACGTTAATGGAAACAAATGAATGAAACTGTGCCAGCCTATTAACAATTAGTGTAGCTTCGTATTTTATCAATCAAAATTATTCCAACGTTATTTAATAAAAAATGGCGACGATGGAAACTAAACTTTTGATGAATGAAATCCGACTTTTTCGCAAAAACACTTCCATAGAATCCACGTTAATAGAAACAAATTAATGAAACAGTGCCAGCGTATTAACAATTAGTGTAGCTTCGTAGATTATCAATCAAAAAATTTCCAACGTTATTCAATTAAAATGGCGGCGATGGAAACTAAACTTTTAATGAATGAAATCTAACTTTTTTACAGAAACACCTCCATAGAATCCACGTTAGTAGAAACAAATGAATGAAACTGTGCCAGCGTATTGACAATTAGTGTGGCTTTTTGGATTATCAATCAAAAATTTTTCAACGTTATTTAATAAAAAATGGCGTCGATGTAAACTAAACTTTTAATGAATGAAATCTGACAATTTCGCAGAAACACCTTCGCAGAATCCACGTTAATAGAAACAAATGAATAAAACTTTCCCAGCATGTCAACAATTAGCAAAGCTTTGTGGATTATCAATCAAAATTTTTCTAACGTTATTTAATAAAAAATGGCGACGATGGAAACTAAATTTTTGTTAAATGAAATCCGACTTTTTCGCAGAAACACCTCCGTAGATTCCACGTTAAGAGAAACAAATGAATGAAACTATGTCAGCGTATTAACAATTAATGTAGCTTCGTAAGTTATCAATCAAAATTTTTCCAACGTTATATAATAAAAATTGGCGACGATGGAAATTAAAGTTTTGATGAATGAAATCCGACTTTTTCACAGAAACACCTCCGTAGTTTCCACTTTAATAGAAACAAATGAATGAAACTGTGCCACCGTATTAATAATCAGTGTAGCTTCGTAGATTATCAATCAACATTTTTCCAACGTTATTTAATAAAACGTGGCGACTATGGAAATCAAACTTTTGATGAATGAAATTCGACATTTTCGCACATTCCACGTTAATAGAAACAAATGAATAAAACTATGCTAGGGTATTAACAATTAGTGTAGCTTTCTGGATTATCAATGAAAAATTTTCCCAACAGGATTTAATAAAAAATGGCGACGATGGAAACTAAACTTTTGATTAATGAAATCCGACCTTTTTGTACAAACACCTCCGTAGATTCCACGTTAATAGAAACAAATTAATGAAACTATGCCAGCGTATTAACAATTAGTGTAGCTTCGTAGATTATCAATCAAAATTTTTACAACTTTATTTAATAAAAAATGGCGATGGTGCAAACTTAACTTTTGATGAATGAAATCCGACTTTTTCGCAGAAACATCTCCGTATATTCCACGTTAATAGAAACAAATGAATGAAACTGTGCTAGCATATTAACAATTAGTGTAGCTTCGTAGTTTATTAATCAAAAAATTTCCAACGTTATTTAATAAAAAATTACGACGATGGAAACTAAACTTTTGATTAATGAAATCCGATTTTTTCGCAGAAACACATCCGTAGTTTCCACTTTAATAGAAACAAATGAATGAAACTATGCCAGCGTATTAACAATTAGTGTAGCTTTGTGAATTATCAATCAAATTTTTTCCAACGTTATTTAATAAAAAATGGCGACGATGGAAACTAAACTTTTGATGAATGAAATCCGACTTTTTCGCAAAAACACCTCCATAGATTCCATATTAATAGAAACAAATGAATAAAACTATGCCAGCATATTAGTAATTAGTGTAGCTTCGTGGATTATCAATCAAAATTTTTCCAACGTTATTTAATAACAAATGGCGACGATGCAAACTAAAATTTTGATGTATGAAATCCTACTTTTTCGCAGATTCCACGTTAATAGAAACAAATGAATAAAACTGTGTCAGCGTATTAACAATTAGTGTAGCTTCGTAGATCATTAATCAAAATTTTTCCAATGTTATTCAATAAAAAATGGCGACGATGCAAACTAAACTTTTGATGAATTAAATCCGACTTTTTCGCAGAAACACCTCCGTAGATTCCACGTTAATAGAAACAAATGAATGAAACTGTGCCAACATATTAAAAATTAATGTAGCTTCGTGGATTATCAATCAAAATTTTTCCAACAGGATTTAATAAAAAATGGCGACGATAGAAACTAAACTTTTGATTAATGAAATCCGACCTTTTTGTAGAAACACCTCCGTAGACTCCACGTTAATAGAAACAAATGAATAAAACTGTGCCAGCGTATTAACAATTAGTGTAGCTTTATAGATTATCAATCAAATTTTTTCTGCCATTATTTAATAAAAAATGGCGACGATGGAAATTAAATTTTTGATGAATGAAATCCGACTTTTTCGCAAAAACACCTCCGTAGTTTCCACGTTAATAGAAACAAATGAATAAAACTGTACCAGCGTATTAACAATTAGTGTAGCTTTATAGATTATCAATCAAATTTTTTCTGCCATTATTTAATAAAAAATGGCGACGATGGAAATTAAATTTTTGATGAATGAAATCCGACTTTTTCCCAGAAACACCTCCGTAGCTTCCACGTTAATGGAAACAAATGAATGAAACTATACCAGCGTATTAACAATTAGTGTAGCTTCGTGGATTACCAATCAAAATTTTTCCAACGTTATTTAATAAAAAATGACGGCGATGGAAACTAAACTTTTGATGAATGAAATACGACTTTTTCGTAAAAACACCTACGTAGAATCCACGTTAATGAAAACAAATGAATGAAACTGTGCCAGCGTATTAAAAATTAGTGTAGCTTCGTAGATTATCAATCAAAATTTTTCCAACGTTATTTAATAAAAAATGGCAACGATGAAAACTAAACTTTTGATGAATGAAATCCGACTTTTTCGCAGAAACACCTCCGGAGTTTCCACGTTAATAGAAACAAATGAATGAAACTTTGCCAGGGTATTAACAAATAGTGTAGCTTTGTGAATTATCAATAAAAAAATTTCCAACGTTATTTAATAAAAAATGGCGACGGTAAAAACTAAACTATTGATGTATGAAATCCAACTTTTTCGCAGATTCCACGTTAATAGAAACAAATGAATGAAACTATGCCAGCGTATTAATAATTAGTGTAGCTTCGTGGATTATCAATCAAAATTTTTCCAACGTTATTTAATAAAAAAATGGCGACGATGTAAACTAAACTTGTGATGAATGAAATCCGACCTTTTTGTAGAAACACCTCCGTAGATTCCAAGTTAATATAAACAAATTAATGAAACTATGCCAGCGTATTAACAAATAGTGTAGCTTTCTGGATTATCAATCAAAATTTTTCCAACGTTATTTAATAAAAAATGGCGACGATGAAAACTAAACTTTTAATGAATGAAATCCTACTTTCTCGCAAAAACACCTCCGTAGTTTACACGTTAATAGAAACAAATGAATGAAACTATGTCCGCGTATTAACAATTAGTGTAGTTTTCTGGATTATCAATCAAAATTTTTCCAACAGGATTTAATAAGAAATGGCGACGATCGAAACTAAACTTTTGATGAATGAACTCCAACATTTTCGCAGAAACATCTCCGTAGAATACATGTTAATAGAAACAAATGAATGAAACTATGCCAGCGTATTAACAATTAATGTAGCTTCATAGATTACTAATCAAAGTTATTCCAACATTATTTAATAAAAAATGGCGACGATGGAAAGTAAACTTTTAATGAATGAAATTCGACTTTTTCGCGAAAACACCTCCGTAGTTTCCACGTTAACAGAAACAAATGAATAAAACCATGCCAACGTATTAACAATTAGTGTAGCTTCGTAAATTATCAATCAAAATTTTTTCAACGTTATTCAATAAAAAATAGCGTCGATGTAAACTAAACTTTTGTTGAATGAAATTCGACTTTTTCGCAGAAACACCTCCGTAGATTCCACTTTAATAGAAACAAATGAACGAAACTGTGTCAGCGTATTAATAATTAGTGTAGCTTCGTAAATTATCAATCAAAATTATTCCAACGTTATTTAATAAAAAATTGCGACGATGTAAACTAAACTTTTGATTACTGAAATCCAACTTTTTCGCAGAAACACCTCCGTAGAATCCACGTTAATAGAAACAAATGAATAAAACTGAGTCAACATATTAACAAATAGTGTAGCTTTATAGATTGTTAATCAAAATTTTTCCAACGTTATTTAATAAAAAATGGCGATGATGAAAAATTTTGATGTATGAAATCCGACTTTTTCGCAGAAACACCTTTGTAGAATCCACGTTTATAGAAACAAATGAATGAAACTGTGCCAGCATATTAACAATTAGTGTAGCTTCGTTGATAATCAAGCAAATTTTTTCCAACGTTATTTAATAAAAAATGGTAACGATGGAAACTAAACTTTTGATGAAAGTAATCCGACTTTTTCGCAAAAACACCTCCGTAGATTCCACGATAATAAAAACAAATGAATGAAACTGCGCCAGCGTATTAACAATTAGTGTAGCTTCGTAGATTATCAATCAAAATTTTTCTAACATTATTTAATAAAAAATGGCGACGATGGAAACTAAACTTTTGATGAATGAAATCCAACATTTTCGCAGAAACACCTCGGTAGTTTCCACGTTAATAGAAACAAATGAATGAATCTGCGTTAGCGTATTAACAATTAGTGTAGCTTATTAGATTATTTATCAGAATTTTTCCAATGCTATTTAATAAAAAATGTCGTAGATGTAAAGTAAACTTTTGATGAATAAAATCCGACTTCTTCGCAGAAACACCTCCGTATGTTCCATATTAATAGAAACAAATGAATAAAACTGTGTCAACATATTAACAATTAGTGTAGCTTCGTAAATTATCAATCAAAATTTTTCTAACGTTATTTAATAAAAAATGCGGCGATGGAAACAAAACTTTTAATGAATGAAATCCGACTTTTTCGCAGAAACACCTCCGCAGATTCCATATTAATAGAAACAAATGAATAAAACTGAGTCAACATATTAACAATTAGTGTAGCTTCTTAGATTATGAATCAAAAATTTTCTATCAGGATTTAATAAAAAATGGCGACGATGGAAACTAAACTTTTGATTAATGAAATCCGACTTTTTCGCAGAAACACCTCCGTAGATTCCACGTTAATAGAAACAAATGAATAAAACTCTGCGAGCGTATTAACAATTAGTGTAGCTTCGTAAATTATGAATCAAAATTTTTCCATCATTATTTAATAAAAAAATGGCGTCGATGAAAACTAAACTTTTGATGAATGAAATCCAACATTTTCGCAGAAACACCTCCGTAGAATCCACGTTAATAGAAACAAATGAATGCAACTATGCCAGGGTATTAACAATTAGTGTAGCTTCGTAGATTAGCAATAAAAAATTTTGCAACATTATTTAATAAAAAATTCCATTCAAATACACATACATGTATATTCGATTTACCCCTTGGCCCGGCAGTTTTCATTTACCTGCCCTAACCGGACGACCCTCGAGCAAACCCCCGGGTTGTTGAAATGTATGCGGAGGTGCGTGTGCACGAATTTAATATTGTTTTTTTTTTCCTGCTGTTTGTGTGTGTGTGTATGTGTGGAATGAATGAATTCATGTGAAATTCGACGGAACGGGCGCGCATATATATATACACACAACAGTGTATCGAGAGGGTGTGTGTTGGCGGGGAGGGCAAGGGGGTGTGCGCCGCCTCCGCGCTGATATTTTAATTGAATCGTGCACGTCCTCAAAAGGGAGATTAATTAAACTGGCCGAACATAATCCACCCCCCCAGGATATGTGCTACCTATGCCCTCAATTTAATTCATTACAACAAACGGCCGTTGATAACTGCGCGCCCACCCCTTTCGGACGCAATTGTTAACGAATTAACGGGATGGATATGAATTTATGGACAACGATAAATACCCCAGCACTGATTATTACCTATAATCCTGTTTAGTAATTGGAATTATTTTCACGCTAATATTTCATTGGACTTAATATTATAAGTTTATTTTTGATACGTGTTTCGAACAAGATGGAGCAATCACTAATTACCCAATTCTCGATTCTCGATAATCAACACCTGTACATCGATTATGAAATGCTTGCACGTGTTTTTCTTTAATCTTTCCATCATTTTTTTTCCTTTTCATCATCACCTTAATTGTCGGAATGATTTCGCGTAATCGTGCATGTGGGGCAATTGTATCATACGAGCTGGTCAGCTTATAATCTTTGGTAGTGCGAAATGGTGAAACTGACCGATGGTACGTAAACGAGGAGAGATGATGCGAGTTGCGTTGCACAAAACGCACCATAATCTGTTGCAATTTTAATTGCATAAGAATCGTAACAATAATGATAATCCAGATCGAGTGGATTTCTAATTAATTAATTAATTATATTAATATTATTAATAATAAGGTATTCCCCCCCAAGGATCCATCTTATCACCTCTCGTATATATGATTATGCTAATTACTATTATAAACTTACTGTTTAACATGAACAACCAATGGTCGGGTCGCGTTCAGATCCTAATTCATCGGAGGCCTGTCCTGCACGCCTTCCTGAAAACAAAAGAAGAAAAAAGATCAAATCAATTCCAACATCTCCTCTCCGCTATTGCATTACAGTATCTATTGAATGCGACAGGTTGTTTCTTTTGATGGTTATCACGAGGGGAGATATGGATGATGTTCTCGGAAATGGTTGACCGCGTGTATAATCATTCCGTTTCATTTAACCGACACACACACACATAAAAAAAAAATTGAACATCGGTAGGTCGCCCCGCACATAAAACCGTCAACGGTGAGGGTGGGGGGGAAAGGGCGATTCGATTTTATTGTCCACGATCTGCCGCATACAACACACATATCTGTAACTGTATATTGGTATACACAAATTGTTTGAGTGTAATATCAAAAATTTATTAATTGAGGATGGATTTTGAAATTTTGAAACTAATCCTAGTGAAGGTGGATTTTTTACAATTTTTCTAATCACCGAAACAATTTGATTTTACAAAATTTGAGTTTCGAGCGTCGCCATTTTGTTTCCAGCTGTGATACTTCAATTGTTTAACTGTAATATCAAAAATGTGTTAATTGAGGATGGATTTTGAAATTTTGAAACTAATCCTAGTGAAGGTGGATTTTTTACAATTTTTCTAATCACCGAAACAATTTGATTTTTCAAAATTTGAGTTTCAAGCGTCGCCATTTTGTTTCCAGCTGTGATACTTCAATTGTTTAATTGTAATATTAAAAATATGTTAATTGAGAATGGATTTTCAAATTTTGAAACTAATCCTAGTGAAGGTGGATTTTTTACAATTTTTCTAATCACCGAAAACAATTTGATTTTCCAAAATTTGAGTTTCAAGCATCGCCATTTTGTTTCCAGCTGTGATACTTCAATTGTTTAACTGTAATATCAAAAATGGGTTAATTGAGGATGGATTTTGAAATTTTGAAACTAATCCTAGTGAAGGTGGATTTTTTACAATTTTTCTAATCACCGAAAACAATTTGATTTTCCACAATTTGAGTTTTGAGCGTCGCCATTTTGTTTCCAGCTGTGATACCTCAATTGTTTAACTGTAATATTAAAAATGTGTTAATTGAGGATGGATTTTAAATTTTGAAACTAATTCTAGCGAAGATGGATTTTTTACAATTTTTCTAATCACCGAAAACAATTTGATTTTCCAAAATTTGAGTTTCAAGCGTCGCCATTTTTTTTCCAGCTGTGATACTTCAATTGTTTAACTGTAATATCAAAAATGTGTTAATTGAGGATGGATTTTGAAATTTTGAAACTAATCCTAGTGAAGGTGGATTTTTTACAATTTTTCTAATCACCGAAAACAATTTGATTTTCCATAATTTGAGTTTCGAGCGTCGCCATGTTATTTCCAGCTATGATACTTCAATTGTTTAATTGTAATATTAAAAATATGTTAATTGAGGATGGATTTTGAAATTTTGAAACTAATCGTAGTGATGGTGGATTTTTTACAATTAAATAATTATCTGAATCAATTTTAAAAATATGATTATGATGTGTGGTAATTCGAAACAATTGAGAGCGCGCTCGCGCGCTGCTTCCCGTGGGTGTCGTCGCTGAAAATTATGTTAAAAAAAATTGTACTCTCATCCGGTGTGCGTGTGTGCTCCAAATTCACCGCCCCCGAACGTCAGCAACAAGTGCACCTCCATTCCGCAGTAAACAATTGATTACACACACACACACACACACACGAACAAAAAAGAACAAATGCTGGAGGGTTGTATCGGCGTTTAATATAAACTGCAAATGAACATAACCAATGAGAATTCCAGGTGAATGCCGAAGTTATTCCCGTGCGGATATGCAAACAATGCTCGAATTATTATCACTCTAAATACACAAACCGGCCGGTTGCGCTGCCGCTGCCGCCGCCGCCCGCGCCGCCCCCCTCGTCCGCCGGCCGCCAGACCGCCCTCTCCACGCCGCCACCGCGCACAAATAATAAACCCCGCCGCTTCGAAATCCATACAGCCACCGCCACTACACCACCGCCGCCTCCGCCACTGATAACAACAACAACAACAACAATACAACACACCGCGCCACCGCCAACCAAACAAAACCGGATACTATGCGAGAATTCGATTGCCGGTGATCGTAAACGAAACGAAATCAAGATTGCCGATGCTCAATTATTACTATACAACAAATGACTTTGTTTTGTTTATATAAACATTTATATAACAGATTAATAATTAACAGATGAAAAATGACATACAGATGATGGTAACTAACAAATTGCAAAAAATATAGATGATAATCTAATAGATGGATTTTTACAGAAGTGAATAGATCCACAAATGATAGATGATAGATCGACACATATAATAATAATAATAACAATCTGTCAGCTGTCAATATATTTCCAGATCTATCGTCTGTCTTCTATCATGCCTTAATGCATCAAATGAAGTGCATTAAGGCATGACAGAAGACAGACGACAGATCTGGAAATATATTGACAGCTGACAGATTATAAAATGATAGATGAAAGAAGATAGATTAACAGATTTATTGTTTTACAAATTAATACATAACAATAATTGATTGATAAGTTACAGATCGACAGATAAAATATTGACACTTGATAGAATGATAGATGATACATCACAGATTTACAGATATTTTACAGATGACACATTAACACGTGCCAGACGACAGATTGATAATCTGTTTGATCATGTTTTATCTATTAATCATCTAACATATATAAATTTGTATCTATCTATGATAGATTAACAGATTTATAGATTGCAAATTTATATATGATAGATGATAGACAGACAGATAACAAGAAGAAACTATAAAAAAAATACAGTTGATAGATTACCATGTGACACATAAAACACGTCAAATTTTTATTATAGATTAGTATACGACAAATTATTGGCTCACAGAGAATAGATTGATAGATGGCAGATGAGATCAAAGATCATTAGACAAGATAAAAATAATTTTATAGATGACAGAAACGAACACAGCTTGTGGTACGACTGACAAATTACAAAATGAAAGATGATAGATTGGCAAATTTATAATGTGCAAATACATAGCTGGCATATAATAGATTAACGAATAAAAAACTGACAGATGACATAATAAATCAGAGAACGTAAAATAGAAGATTAATATTTTTACATACAGTTGAGAGATAGTCAGCAAATTTATAAATAATATATTGCCAGATTACAAATTAATAGATGACAGAATAATAGCTTGTAGATTAATATATTGACAGGATGATAGAATTTATTTATATATTTTTTATAGATATGACACATTAGGGATGGCCGATTAGATTCGAAAATGATAGATGTAAGTTTTTAAGAATAATATTTTTAATATTAATGATAGAATAATAGATGAGAGGTAGATTAATAATTTTATAGATGACAGATTGGCATATGGCAGATGTTAGATTTAAATGATAGATTTTCATTATTTGACAAATTACAAAACGATAGATGGCAGATGATAGAATGCAAGATTTGTAGATGATAGATAACTAGACTGTCAGCTAACAAGTTAACAGATGAGAGATAACAGAGTAATAATTTTTACAAATGACAGATAATGACGAAAATAAAAATAAAAACAATTGAAAGTGTTATAAAAACAGAAAAAAACAATTGAAAGTGTTTAAAAAAACAAAAGAATATCGAAATAAAAAAAAACATTAATAAAATTGACAAAATTAAAACTAAACAAGTTTGTAATAATAATAATAATAATTTATTTATTTAACGGAGGCCATTTCGAACAGTAACATACATATAAAAACAATTGAAATTCGAATAAATAAAGTGTAAACAAATAAAGTGTAAACAAATAAATACAATTGAAAATCGAGAAAAAAATTATAATTTTAATGAAAAAGAAAAAACAATTTGAAAATTGATTAAGAGTGTAAATAAAAAATACAAAAAACAATTGATCATTGAAAAAAGCAATATTAGAAAAATTTTGGCAACAGAAAAAAAAAATATTAAAAAGTTTTGATCAAAAATATTAAAAAGTTTGTAACGAAAAAACAATTGAAATTCGAAGCAATAAACTGTCAACAAATAAAAACAGTTGAAAACTTCTAAAAAAAAGACATAACTTAAAAAAAACAATTGAAAATCGAAAAAAACTTTTTAAACTCGAAAAACTGTAATGTAATTTTTAATGAAACTTGAAAAAAAAAACAAAAACATCGAAAAAAAGATTTATTACAAAAAATAAACAATAATTTTCATATCCAAATTTGTTTTTAAGTTTTGACCAAAAAAAGGCCACAAGTTTGTAACGTAAAAAACTGATTTTAATTCGATTGAATAAACTGTATAAAAATTGAAAATCGCGAACTTAGTAATTTTTGATGAAAAAAAAACAATTGAAAAATTGTAAAGCACAACAAAAAACAACTGAACATCGAAAAAACAAGAAGAAATTATTAGAAAAATAAACATAATAATTTTGGCATAAAAATAAAACACTTGAAATCAACAAAAACTTTTTGCAATTAATTACATGAATATCCAAACAAAACAAAAAAACACATGACATACAAAATAAGTTGGTTTTTGATGAAGGAAAAAAGAGGAAATTGAAAATTGATTAAAATTGTAAAACCGAAACAATTGAACATCAAAAAAATAAACAATAATCTCGACAAAAGTGTAAAAGTTTTGATTGAAAAAAAGCGATAAGTTTGTAATTAGAGAAAACAATTGAAATTCGATTGAATAAACTGCAGATAAATAAAAACAATTGACAACTGCAAAAGACGCATAACTTTAAAAAAAAAATGTATTTTATTTTATCCATTACATTATATTTTATTTTTTCTGATGATGTTTAGATGTTTAGTAGTAGTAGATATAATTTATGACAAAAAAAAAAACAATTGACAATCAATAGAGAGAGAAAACAGTTGAGAGTTGACAGAAGATATTAATAAATAATTTGAAGAGTTCTTGATGAAACGGCAAAGAAAAAACTAAACAATTGAACATCGAAAACAAATCTATTAGAAAAAAAAGTAAAAATAATAATTTAGACAAGAAATAAAACATTTAAAATCAACAAAAACAGTTGAAAATAAAACCTAAAAGTTTAGACCACAAACAACAATCGAAAATAATTGTTGCAAAAAATAATTATAATTTAGACAAAAAAAAATATTGAAAAATAACCTAAAAAATTTGACCAAAAAAAAAGAATATGAAATTTGTAAAAGAAACGTTTGAAATTCGATTAAATAAAGTGTAGAAAAAGAGCAAATGAAAAATATGAAAACTTACATAACTTAAAAAACAACTGAGACAAAAGTCGAGAAAAACATTGTATTTTTTATGAAGGAAAAAAAAACAATTGAAAATTGAAAAAAAAAAAACATTTGAGCATCGAAAAAAAAAAACTAATAGGAAAATAAACAATAATATTGAAAACAAAATTGTTAATAAGTTTTGACCAAAAAAAGCAACCGGTTTGTAGTAAAAAACATTTAAAATTCTATTGTATAAAGTGCAAACAAATAAAAACAATTGAAAAAAACTAATATTTGATGAAAACAAAAACAATTGACCATAGAAAGAAAACTATTCGAAAAATAATCAATAATTTTGACAATGAAAAAATGGGACATATTTGTAATAAAAAACAATTGAAATTCGATTAAAAAAACTGTTAACAAATAAACACATTTGAAAACTGCACAATTGAAAATCCGGAAAAACTTTGTAATTTTAATGGAAAAAAAACAGAAAATTCATTAAAATGAAAAAAAAAAAAAAAATCGAAAAAAAAATTTTGACAACAAAAAAAGTTACTAAGTTTAGATAAAAAACGGACAAGTTTGTAATAAAGAAAAACAATTGAATTTCGATTGAATAAAGTGTAAAAAAAATTGAAACCGTGAAAAAAAATGGCTTGTAATTTTTGATGTAACATAAAACTGAAAATTGTAAAAAAAAGCGACAAAGTTGAAACTGTAAACAAATAAAAGTCGACTGTAATTTTGAATGAAAAAAAATTAATTGAAAATTTATTAAAATAGTTAAAAAAAAACTATTGAACGTGAAAAAAATACTGTTAGAAAAATAAACAATAATTTTAACCACAAAAAAGTAGTTACTAATTTTTGACGAAAAAAGCGACAAGTTTGTAATAAAAGAAAACAATTGATATTCGATTGGATGAACCATAAATAAAAACTGCAATTGAAATAATAATTGCAAAACTCCATAAAACAATTAAAGATCGACAAAAAAATGTAATTTTCGATGAAAACAAAAACAATTGAAAATTGATTAAAATTATATAAAAGAAACAATTGAACACCTAAAAAAAAACTATAAGACAAATAGGCAATCATTTGCACAAAACAAGATGTGTAAAAGTTTTCACCAAAAAATTAAAAAAACTAATTGAAATTTGATTGAATAAACAAATAAAAACAATTGACATCTTCGAAAATGACGCAACTTATAATAAAACAGTTGAAAATCAAGAACTTTTTGTAATTCATTACTTGAACATCCGAACAAAACAAAACAAAGAAAACGACAGATAGGATTTAAAGATAAGTTATGACTTAAGAAAAACAATTGACGATAGAAACTATTTATAAATGCATTCAAAATCAGTCGACAGACGATTTTAATAAATAAAATATACAACTTTTGCTTAAAACAATTGGAATCTGCAAAAAAAAACTGATAACACAAAATTAATAAAAACTGTTAAGACAATCGAACATAAAGGTTATGACAAAAAAGAACAATTGAACTTCGAAAAAAGTAACTATTAGAAAAATAAACGATTTCGTCAAAAAAAAATTGAACATGAAGATTGTAACAAAAGAAAAATCAATTGAAATTCGATTAAATAAACTCTAACAAAAACAATTGAAAACTGTGAAAGAAATACACAATCCAAATAAAAAACAATTGAAAATTGAGAAAAACTTTGTAGTTTTTTATGACAATTGAAAATTGATAAAAATTGTACATCAAAATAAAATGCAAATAAGCAAAAATGTTAACAAAAAAGCGTTTAGTTTGTAATAAAAAAAAACAATTTAAATTCTATTGAATAAACTGTAATTAAAAACAATTGAAAACTTCGTATAATGCGTAACTTAAAAAACAATTGAAAAGTTATCATGAAAAAAAAAATTGAACGTTGATTTGCAGAAGATATTAATACATAAACTATATTTATTTTAGTAAAACATTTAAAACCTGTAAAAACTGTGAAAACTGCAAAAATATTTGGAAATTGATAAAGAAAAAATTGTAAGCATGAAGGTTATGACAAGAAAAAAACAATTGAACATAGAAAAAGGAAACAACTGAAAATATAAACATAACAGATTTGACAACAACAACAAAAATAGTTGATATCAACAAAAACTTAACTGAAAAAAATTGAATATTAAGATTGAAATATCGGCGGACGATTTTAATAAAAAAATATATAATTTTTTATTGAAATAATTAAAAACTGTAAATTTTGTGAAATTGTATGACAAAAAGATAATTGAAAATTGATTTTAAAAAAATTGTAAAGAAAATCAACAGGAATGTTGTGTTAAAAACAAAAACAATTTACCATCGAAAAAGGAAACTATTAAAAAAATAAATAAAACAGTTCTGACACAAAGTAAGACAGTTGATATCAAAAAAAAAATTGACAAATTAAAATTGAATATGAAGTTTGTAACAAAAGAAGAAAAAGCAATTGAAATTCGATTAAATAAACTCTAAAAGAAAAAAAAGCAATTGAAAACTGTGAAAGATGCATATATTAAAAAGTGAATTAAAAATCGAGAAAAACTTTTTTGGTGAAAACAAAAAAAAACAATTGAAAATTTATATATAAAGTTTGAAGAAGAAAAAAAACTATTAAAAACATAAACAATAATTTTGACAATAAAAACGTTAAAAAGTTTAAACCAGAAAAAACGTAATAGAAAACAATTGAAATTCGATTGAATCAACTGTAAACAAAAAAATAAGAAACAATTGAAGACTGAGAAAAAGGTATAACTTAAAAAAACAATTGAAAATCTAGAAATACTATTGGAAATTAATTAAAATTGCAAAAAAGAAACAATTAAACATAAAAAAAAAAAAAACTATAAGACTAAAAGCAAAAAAAGCGACAAGTTTGTAATAAAAAAACAATTGAAATTCGAATTAATTAAAAAATAAAAACAATTGAACGTCGACTGACGATTTTAATAAAAGAAAATATCGGAAACTGCGAAAAATTGATAACACAAAAAACAATAAGAATTAATTAAAATCACTGAACAAAGAAACAATTGAACATCAAAAAAAAAAAACTATAAGACAAATAAATCATAATTTTGACAAAAAAAAAGAAGTCTAAAAGTTCTGACCAAAAAAAAAGCGACAAGTTTGTAATAAAAAAAAAACAATTAAAATTCATACGAATAAACAAATAAAAACAAATGAAAGTCGACAGATGATTTTAATAAAAAGTAAATTATTGGAAACTGCAAAAAAAACTGCGAAAAATTGGTAACAAAAAAACCAATTGAAAATTGATGCATAGAAAATCAAACAGGAAGTTTATGACAAAAAACAATTGAACATCGATAGAGTAAACTATTAGAAAAATAATCAAAACAGTTGACCAACAAAAATTAAATATGAAGATTGTAACAAAAGAAAAAACTATTGAAATTAAAAATAAACAATTGAAAACTGTCAAAAAAATTATAACCCAAAAAAAATTGAACGACTTTGTTCAATTTGAAAATTGATCCCAATATAAAAAATAAAAATAAAAACAATTGAGCATCTAAATAAAACGTAAATAAAAATTGTTAAGTTTGTAATAAAAAAAATCAATTGAAGTTCGATTGAATAAACTGTAAATAAAAACAATTGAAAATGCATAACTTAAAAGACAATTGAAAAGTTATGCTGAAAAAAAATAATTAAACGTTGATTGGCAGAAGATAAAAACAGTTTTGTCAAAAAAAAGACAGTTGATATCGGCAAACAGTTGACCAACAAAAAAATGACTATGAAGATTGTAACAAAAGAAAAAAACTATTGAAATTAACTCTGAAAAAAAAAACAATTGAAAACTGTGAAAAAGTGCATAACCTAAAAAAAATAATTGAAAATCGAGAAAAACTTTCTAATATTTTATGAAAATTGAAAATTGGTGCAAAAACAATTGAACATCTAAATAAAACGCAGATAAAAAATTATTTTAACGAAAAATCGATAAGTTTGTAATAAAAAAAGATCAATTGAAATTCGATTGAATAAACTGTAATTAAAAACAACTGAAAACTTCGAAAAAAATATGCATAACTTAAAAAACAATTGAAAACTTATGATGAAAAAAATAATTGAACGTTGATTGGCAGAAAATGGAAACAGTTTTGACAGAAACAGACAGTTGATATCTGCAAACAGTCGACCAAAAAAATTATTGAATATGAAGATTTTAACAAAAGAAAAAAAAAAAACTATTGAAATTAACTAAAAAAAATTGAAAGCTGCGAAAAAGTGCATAACTTAAAAAAAACAATTGAAAATCGAGGAAAAACTGTAGTTTTTAATGACAATTAAAAAATTGATGAAAATTGTCAAAAAAAAAAAAAAAATTGGGCATCTAAATAAACCGCAAATAAACAATAATTTTAACGAAAAAAATGTTTAGTTTGTATTAAAAAAAAATCAATTGAAATGCGATTGAATAAACTGTAAATAAAAACAATTGAAATCTTCGAAGAAATGCATAATGCAAATGCATTACTCAATAAAACAATTAAAAAGTTATGATGAAAAAAAAATGAACATTAATTGGCAGATTTTAATACATAAAATATACATTTGTTTTTAATAAAAACAATTTAAAATTTTAAAAACTGTGAACAATACATAAGACAAAAATACTTGAAAATTGATTTAAAAAAAAAATTGTAAGTAAGAAAATCAAACATAAAGGTTATGACAACAATAAAAAAATCAATTGAACATCGAAAAAAAGGAAACGAATTGAAAAATAAACATAACGGTTTTGACAACAAAAAAAAATGGTGTTATCAAAATTAAAAATAAACAATTGAAATTCGAAACTATGCAGCAATTTGTTCTGATTAAAAAGAAAATAAATTTGTAAATATAATATATACAGGGTGACTGACGAAAAACCTTTGGTGCTGTATCTCGCTTATTTTTGATCCGATTTTAATAAATAAAACATCAAATTAAATGATTTTTAAAAGACTTTAATATGAACTGTACTGATATTTTTTCTTGCATCCAGTTTTTGACAAAAGACGATCAACTTTTTTTTTCAAATTGCACTGTATATATATTTTTTACTGATCCGCAAGGAGATTTTTTTCTGAATCTAAATTTGTAAACGATTTTATCGATTCATCAAACCAAAGTCGAGAAATTGAGGATTAAAAAAAAAATTAAAAATCAAATACCCATAGTAAACAATATACAGAGCCTATTCCAAATGTCAAAAGTGACAGTGTCAGTCATTGGTAAAATACTGCAACGATTTTTAATAATTTCATAATAAAAATGTTGCAAGATTTCAAAAACTAAAAAACGATTTCTGTAGAAGCACAAAATTCTAGAACAGTGTTTGAAATATTGCAACATTTTAATTATGAAATAATTAAAAATCGTTGCAGTATTGTATCAATGGCTGTCACTGTCACTTTTGACATTTAAAATAGGGTCTGTATATTGTTTACAATGGATACTTGACATTTTATTTATTTTTTTAATCCTCAATTTCTCGACTTAAGTTTGATGTATGGATAAATTTGTCTACAATTTTATATTCAGAAAAAAAATCTCCTTGCGAATCAATAAAAATATATATACGGTGCAATTTAAAATAAAAATGTTGATCGTATTTTGTCAAAAATTTGGTGTTAGAAAAAATAACAGTTCAGGTCCTATTAAAGTCTTTTAAAAATGGTTTAATTTGATGTTTTATTTATTAAAATCGGATAAAAAATAAGCGAGATACAGCACCAAAGGTTTTTCGTCAGTCACCCTGTATAATAAAAATTCTGGGAACGAAAATTGAAAGTTAAGAAAAAAAACTGTGAAATAATAATCTAAACGATAATACGAAAAAAAAAATCGATAAAAATGTTTAACAGTTGAAAACTAAAGAAACTAGTTACAACAAAAAAATATGCTTCTAATTTAAAAAAAAAAAAATTGACAAAAAATATAAAAGAAAATAATAAAACAATCGAAATCAAAGTTAAAATAAAATTCTGGAGACGAGAAACAGTTGAAAGTCGATAGAGATTGTTAAAATTTTTAAATAATCTATATTTCCATGTTTTTTCGTTGTCAGAATCTTTATGGTTATGATTCAGTGAAAAAAAAAATAGCTGAGACTGTCAAAAACTTTAAAATAAGAAAATTATTGGTTATGATAAAAAAAAATTGAAAATTTTATTAAGAATACAGAAAACACTTTTACTTTTTTAATCGAAACTAGTCACTAAAAAATAAATTTTAAAGTGGTATAAAAACAGTAAAAGTGTTTTCTTTATTCTTAATATCGAAATGTTCAACGAATTGATAATTTTATCTTTTTATATGAATTATCAGTCAATTCGAATTCATCATCGTCATCATCAACATCATCACGTATAGTTTTGCACTTGACGTTAAGTACGTCTCATATTCTATTATTAGTATTATTATTAGTATTAAGACCTGGTTGGTGGTAATAAACGTTAATTTCGTTTTTGGCGATTAGATCTAAATTGGCGCCGCCGAATTTGCGAGCGTAAATTGAAAGTTTACGACCGTCCGTCTGTCCGTGGTCCTTGAACGCGAAAGTCTTGCTCGTTTAGGGAACGACCCCTACAACCAACAAGTCATTAAGAATGGAAATTACAATTATTAATAATATTATCGTGTCCATTAAAACGTCTAAATGACACACATCGTAAGAAAAGCGGTTTAGAAATTTTCGAAAAATAAATAATTACAATCAATTAATATGATACCACAATAGTATAATCGATTCGTACATTAAGCAACGATGATTTCAATAATTAAAAAAATATACAGGGTGAGTTTTTTTAGATGTTCTTTATGGGAATCTCGGAAACTATAGGTTCAATGGCGAAAGAAGTGTAAATTTACGAGACGAATAAAATTCCGCTTTCAAAGTTTTCAAAAAAGTCAAGGGTGACTTTGATATTTTGAAAAAAGTAAAAACTGTCAATTTTTTCAAATCAATATATCTCGGTTATATACAGGGTGACTGACGAAAAACCTTTGGTGCTGTATCTCGCTTATTTTTGATTCGATTTGAATAAATAAAACATCAAATTAAACCATTTTTAAAAGACCTTAATAGGATCTGAACTGTTATTTTTTCTCGCACCCAGTTTTTAACAAAATACGATCAACATTTTTTTTTTTTAAATTGCACTGTATATATATATTTTTATTGATTCGCAAGGAGATTTTTTTTTCTGAATATAAAAATGTAGACAAATTTATCCATACATCAAACTTAAGTCGAAAAATTGAGGATTAAAAGAATAAATAAAAAGTCAAGTATCCATTGTAAACAATATACAGACCCTATTTTAAATGTCAAAAGTGACAGTGACAGCCATTGATACAATACTGCAACGATTTTTTAATTATTTCATAATTAAAATGTTGCAATATTTCAAACACTGTACTAGAATTTTGTGCTTCTACAGAAATCGTTTTTCAGTTTTTGAAATCTTGCAACATTTTTATTATGAAATTATTAAAAATCATTGCAGTATTGTACCAATGACTGACACTGTCACTTTTGACATTTGGAATAGGCTCTGTATATTGTTTACTATGGGTATTTGATTTTTAATTTTTTTTTAAATCCTCAATTTCTCGACTTTGGTTTGATGAATGGATAAAGTCGTTTACAAATTTAGATTCAGAAAAAAATCTCCTTGCGGATCAGTACAAAATATATATACAGTGCAATTTGAATAAAAAAAAAGTTGATCGTCTTTTGTCAAAAACTGGATGCAAGAAAAAATATCAGTACAGTTCATATTAAAGTCTTTTAAAAATCATTTAATTTGATGTTTTATTTATTCAAATCGGATCAAAAATAAGCGAGATACAGCACCAAAGGTTTTTCGTCAGTCACCCTGTATATATATCGAACACTTCTATTAATTTTATAAAACAAATGAATTTACGTAATTAAAAAATTTAAAAAAATTATATACGAAACAAATATCTTATTACGATAAAGTACATACCAATAAAACACGTTAATATTCCAAGTCAAAAATTCACTAATCAACATAACGACGACAACGAGAAAGACGCACCGCGAAACACACAAAACAACAACAACCGGCGTGCGCGCACGTTACAATCTGAAAAATGCGAAATCCGCATTCAATATTTTCAAAACGGAAAGAAAAGTATAATTCTATATAAAAAAAAAGCAAAACAATCGAACATAACGGAAAAAAATAAAATACAAAAAAAAGCGCTGACGTAAGCGGGACGAGTCGCGAAACATTCGAAACGCGTCGCGTTATCTCCTCCGCGAAGGTCAGTTTGTGCCGCATACTACAGTGAACGAAGTGCAGCGGTGGTGTGCGGGGGGTGGTGTGGTGTGTTTAAGTTGCGGGCGCTGTTATCGCAACGGTCGTTATCAGCAGAAATGCATAGGTCAGTGAAGAGAGAGAGTGAGAGAGAGGCGACGTCGTCAGAGGCGATAACGAGGCCCGACAGGTAGTCAGTTAGGTTGGTGGGTGGGTAACTGCGTGCGCCATCAATTACTGTAAGGTAAAAAAAAGGAGCTGCAGGTGGTGGACGGACCAGGTATACACGAGAAAAGTCGAAAGTTATGAATGAATGAATGGATTCACCTTTACGTGATTTTGTGAATTAGTCATTCATCTTAAAATTGTTTTAACAAATATTTTTGTGTTAAAGCAGTTTATTCAAAAGAAAAAAAACAAAAAAGCAAATTGTTTATTTCATTACAATACATTTCACTCAATCCGAAGTTTAGTAATTATTTCCTATCTAATTTGTTTATCCTGTATAATTAATTTTAATAGAAACGTTTGTTAATGTTAAAGGATTGAAGGGTAGGATAGTGGCCACCCACCCACCCTACATATACATTGAATTTCAACCACTATTACATGTTTGGTTTCCCCAAAAAACAATAATAATTCTAGTGTTGATGTTAAAGAATCAAAACGTAGGGTTTTAGTTTAAGTTTCAATGTATATGTAGGGTGGGTGGGTGGCCACTATCCCACCCTCCAATTCATTAACATTACCATGATTTGATTTAATTTTAAATGCATTAACCAGACTAACCAATTAATCCTCACATATTTTTTTGTCTTGTTTAATTCATTTTAGATAAATCGTTTGCTAATGTTAAGAAATTGGAAGATGGGATAGTGGCCACCCACCCACCCTACATATACATTGAAACTTAAACTAAAATCCTACGTTTAAATTCTTTATCATCAACACTAGAATTAATGTTATTTTGTAAGGAAACAAAACGTAAAATAGTGATTGTAATTTTTTGTATATGTAGGGTGGGTGGGTGGCCACTATCCCACCCTCCAATCACAACACCATCAACAAGAATTTGCTGTTGTAAAAAGCCAGAAACACCCAAGATTTCATAATTAAATTTTTTATTTCTTACAATTCCTTAAAAAATTTTATTTATAATTGTAGCGTAATTCTGACCTACTCAAATAATTTGTATGATGAACTAATAATAAATAATTGAAAAATAGCTTTAGTATAAAATTAAATTAATACACTTTAAATTGAAGTGTAAAACGTGCAGAATATTTAATAATGATTTCAAATTTCACGCAATAATTATATAAAGAAATAGTGTTGATGGTAAAGAGATTGGAAGGTGGGATAGTGGCCACCCACCCACCCTACATATAAAAATAATTACAATCACTATTTCTCGTTTGGATTCCCACAAATATTAAATCAAATCTTACGTTGATGTTAAATATTTAAACGTAGGATTTTCGTTTAGGGTTCAATGTATATGTAGGGTGGGTGGGTGGCCACTATCCCACCCTCCAATTCCTAAACATTAACAAAATAAATTGATTTAATTTTAAAAGCATTAAACAGTCATCAAATCAATTATTTTCCACGTATTCTGTTCGCCTTGTTTAATTAATTTTAGCAAAATCGTCTGTTAATGTTAAGAAATTGGAGGGTGGGATAGTGGCCACCCACCCACCCTACATATACATTGAATTTCAACCACTATTACACGTTTGGTTTCCCCAAAAAACAATAATAATTCTAGTATTGATGTAAAAATAAATTAAACACAGTTTTTAGCTTAAGTTTCAATGTATTTGTTGGTGGGTGGGTGGCCACTATCCCACCCTCTAATTCCTTAACATTACTATGGTTTGATTTAATTTTAAATACATTAATCAGACTAATCAATTAATTCCCAAATATTTTTTGTCTTGTTTATATAATTTTAGATAAATCGTTTGTTAATGTTAAGGAATTGGAAGGTTAGATAGTGGACACCCACCCACCCTACATACACATTGAAACTTAAACCAAAAACCTACGTTTAAATTCTTTAACATCAACATAAAATTTGATTTATTTTTTTGGGAAAACCAAACGTGAAATAGTGATTGTAATTATTTATATATGTAGGGTGGGTGGGTGGCCACTATCCTACCCTCCAATTCCTTAACATTACCATGATTTGATTTGATTTAATTTTGAACGCATTGACCAGACTAATCAATTATTTTCTACGTATTTTGTATATCTTGTGTAATTAATTTTAGAAGAATTGTTTGTTAATGTTAAGGGATTGGAAGGTAGGATAGTGGCCACCCACCCACCCTACATATACAAATAATTACAATCACTATTTCACGTTCGATTTCCCTAAAAAAATTAATTAAATCTTGTGTTTATGTTAAAAAATTTAAATGTAGGGTTTTGGTTTAAGTTTCAATGTATATGTAGGGTGGGCGGGTGGCCACTATCCCACTCTTCAATTACAAAACAATTAACAAGAGTTTGCTATTGTAAATAGTCAGAAACAACTGAAATTTTAAAAATAAATTAAATTAAAGTTTGGAATTTCGTGTAATAATTATTAAATAAAAATAGTGTTGATGGTAAAGGGATTGGAGAGTAGGATAGTGGCCACCCACCCACCCTACATATACATTGAATTTTAACCACTATTACACGTTTAGTTTCCCCAAAAAACCAAAAATTATTCTAGTATTGATGTAAAAGTAAATTAAACATACTTTTTAGCTTAAGTTTTAAATGTATGTGTAGGGTGGGTGGGTGGCTACTATCCCACCCTCCAATTAAAAAACTATCAACAAAAATTTACTATTATAAATAGTTAGAAACAAGCAAAGTTTTATAATTAAAATTTTCATTCATACATTCAATTCTTTAAACAAAAATTATTTGATTGTATCGTATTTCTGACCTATTTCAATATACTATGCAGTTATAGAGTGAACTAATAATCAATAATTTAAACAAAATTTAAATATAAACTTATAAATTATAATTTAAAACGTGCAGGATATTTTATAATTGTTTTGTAATTTCGTGTAATAATTATCAAGTAAAAATAGTGTTGATGGTAAAATTATTGGAGGGTAGGATAGTGGCCACCCACCCACCCTACATATACATTGAATTTCAACCACTATTACACGTTTGGTTTCCCCAAAAAACAATAATAATTCTAGTATTAATGTAAAAATAAATTAAACATAGTTTTTAGCTTAAGTTTCAATGTAATTGTAGGGTGGGTGGGTAGCCACAATCCCACCCTCCAATTCATTAACATTACCATGATTTGATTTGATTTTAAATGCATTAATCAGACTAATCAATTAATTCGAACGTATTTTTTTTTGTCTTGTTTAATTAATTTTATCGTAGATAAATCGTTTGTTAATGTAAAGGAATTGGAAGATGTGATAGTGGCCACCCACCCACCCTACATATACAAATAATTACAATCACTATTTCACGTTTGGTTTCTCCAAAAAAATCAATCAAATTTTGTGTTGATGTTAAACAATTTAAACGTAGGTTTTTGGTTTAAGTTTCAATGTATATGTAGGGTGGGTGGGTGGCCACTATCTCACCCTCCAATTACAAAACTATCAACATGAGTTTGCTATTGTAAATTGTCAAAAACAAGCAAAGTTTTACAATTAAATTTTTCATTCATACATTCAATTCTTTTAATAAAATTATTTGATTGTATCGTATTTCTGACCTATTTCAATATTCTATGCATTTATATAATGAACTAATAATCAATAATTTAAACATAATTTAAATATTAACTTTAAATTATAATTTAAAACGTGCAGGATATTTCATAATTGTTTTGTAATTTCGTGTAATAATTATCAAGTAAAAATAGTGTTGATGGTAAAGGGATTGAAGGGTGGGATAGTGGCCACCCACCCACCCTATATATACATTGAAACTCTAATTACAAACAGTGTTTTAAGTTTGCAGAAATTAGAAATGCAAAAAGTGTGAATGTTGTTTAGAAATAAATTAAAAACAGTGTTTCAATTACAGTTTAAATACATATGTAGGGTGGGTGGGTGGCCACTATCCCACCCTATAACCACAACACTATCAGGAAGAATTTGAAGCCAGAATCACGCAAGAATTCATAATTAATTTTTTTATTTCCTACAACGCTTTAAACAATTTTTTTTTGTAATTGTAGCGTAATTCTGACCTACTTAAATGATTTGTCTGATTAACTAATAATAAATAATTGGAAAATAATTTTAGTATGAACTTAAATTAATAAACTTTAAATTGAAGTGTAAAACGTTGTTTATAATAATTTGTAATTTCGTACAATAATTATTAAAAAAAAATAGAGTTGATGGTAAAGGGATTAAAGGGTGGGATAGTGGCCACCCACCCACCCTACATATACAAATAATTACAATCACTATTTCACGTTTGGATTCCCCAAAAAATTCAATCAAATATTGTGTTGATGTTAAAGAATTTAAACGTAGGTTTTTGGTTTAAATTTCAATGTATATGTAGGGTGGGTGGGTGGCCACTATCCCAACCTCCAATTACAAAACTATCAACAAAAATTTACTATTATAAATAGTTAGAAACAAGCAAAGTTTTATAATTAAATTTTTCATTCATACATTAAATTCTTTAAACAAAAATTATTTGATTGTATCGTATTTCTGACCTATTTCAATATACTATGCAGTTATAGAGTGAACTAATAATCAATAATTTAAACAAAATTTAAATATAAACTTATAAATTATAATGTAAAATGTGTAGGATATTTTATAATTGTTTTGTAATTTCGTGTAATAATTATTAAGTAAAAATAGTGTTGATGGTAAAATTATTGGAGGGTAGGATAGTGGCCACCCACCCACCCTACAAATACATTGAATTTTAACCACGATTACACGTTTGGTTTCCCCACAAAACAATATCAAATCTAGTGTTGATTTTAAAGAATTTAAACGCAGTGTTTTAGTTTAAATTTCAATATATGTAGGGTGGGTGGGTGGCCACTACCCCACCCTCCAATTCCTTAACATTAACAAAATAAATTGATTTAATTTTAAATGCATCAAACAGTCAAATCAATTATTTCCCACGTATTCCGTTTTTCTTGTTTAATTAATTGTAGAATAATCATTTGTTAATGTTAAAGAATTGGAGGGTAGGATAGTGGCCACCCACCCACCCTACATATACAAATATTTACAATCACTATTTCACGTTTGGTTTCCCCAAAAAAATTAAATCAAATCTTGTGTTGATGTTAAAGAATTTAAACGTAGGTTTTTGGTTTAAGTTTCAATGTATATGTAGGGTGGGTGGGTGGCCACTATCCCACCCTCCAATTACAAAACAACCAACAAAAGTTTGCTATTGTAAATAGTCGGAAACAAGGAAAGTTTTACAATTAAATTTTTCATTCATACATTCAATTCCTTAAACAAAAATGATTTGATTGTATCGTATTTCTGACCTATTTCAATATTTAATGCGTTTATATATTGAACTAATATTCAATAATTTGAACATAAATTAAATATAATCTTTAAATTATAATGTAAAACGTGCAGGATATTTTATAATTGTTTTGTAATTTCGTGTAATAATTATTAAGTAAAAATAGTGTTGATGGTAAAATTATTGGAGGGTAGGATAGTGGCCACCCACCCACCCTACATATACATTTAATTTTAACCACTATTACACGTTTAGTTTCCCCACAAACGAACATTAAATCTAGTGTTGATGTTAAAAATTTAAACGTACTTTTCCAGTTTAAGTTTCAATGTATATGCAGGGTGGGTGGGTGGCCACTATCACACCCTCCAACCACAACACCATCAAAAAAGTTTGCTATTGTAAAAAGCCAGAAACAAGCAAGATTTCATAATTAATTTTTTTTTATTTCTTACAATTCCTTAAACAATTTTTATTATAATTGTAGCGAAATTCTGACCTACTTAAATAATTTGTCTGATTAACTAATAATAATTAATTGAAAAATAATTTTAGTATGAACTTAAATTAATTAATTAACTTTAAATTGAAGTTTAAAACGTGCAGGAATGTTTATAATGATTTGTTATTTCGTATAATAATTATTTAAAAAAATAGAGTTGATGGTAAAGGGATTAAAGGGTGGGATAGTGGCCACCCACCCACCCTACATATTCAAATAATTATAATCACTATTTTACGTTTGGTTTCCCCAAAAAATTAAATCGAATCTTGTGTTGATGTTAAAGAATTTAAAAGTAGGTTTTTGGTTTAAATTTCAATGTATATGTAGGGTGGGTGGGTGGCCACTATCCCACCCTCCAATTACAAAACTATCAACAAGAGTTTGCTATTGTAAATAGTCAGAAACAGCAAAGTTCTACAATTAAATTTTTTATTCATACACACAATTCTTTAAACAAAAATTATTTGATTGTAGCGAACTTCTGACCTATTTCAATATTCTATGCGTTTATATAGTGAACTAATAATAAATAATTTGAACATAAATTAAATATAAACTTATAAATTATAATTTAAAACGTGCAGGATATTTCATAATTGTTTTGTAATTTCGTGTAATAATTATCAAGTAAAAATAGTGTTGATGGTAAAGGGATTGAAGGGTGGGATAGTGGCCACCCACCCACCCTACATATACATTGAAACTCTAATTACAAACAGTGTTTTAAGTTTGCAGAAATTAGAAATGCAAAAAGTGTGAATGTTGTTTAGAAATAAATTAAAAACAGTGTTTCAATTACAGTTTAAATACATATGTAGGGTGGGTGGGTGGCCACTATCCCACCATATAACCACAACACTATCAGGAAGAATTTGAAGCCAGAATCACGCAAGAATTCATAATTAATTTTTTTATTTCCTACAACGCTTTAAACAATTTTTTGTAATTGTAGCGTAATTCTGACCTACTTAAATGATTTGTCTGATTAACTAATAATAAATAATTGGAAAATAATTTTAGTATGAACTTAAATTAATAAACTTTAAATTGAAGTGTAAAACGTTGTTTATAATAATTTGTAATTTCGTACAATAATTATTAAAAAAAATAGAGTTGATGGTAAAGGGATTAAAGGGTGGGATAGTGGCCACCCACCCACCCTACATATACAAATAATTACAATCACTATTTCACGTTTGGTTTCCCCAAAAAATTAAATCGAATCTTACGTTGATGTTAAAGAATTTAAACGTAGGATTTTGGTTTAGGTTTCAATGTATATGTAGGGTGGGTGGGTGGCCACTATCCCACCCTTCAATTACAAAACAATCAACAAGAGTTTGCTATTGTAAATAGTCAGAAATAAGCAAAGTTTTACAATTAAATTATTCATTCATACATTCAATTCTTTTAATAAAATTATTTGATTGTAGCGTATTTCTGACCTATTTCAATGTTCTATGCGTTTATATATTGAACAAATATTCAATAATTTGAACATAAATTAAATAGATTCTTTAAATTATAATGTAAAACGTGCAGGATATTTTATAATTGTTTTGTAATTTCGTGTAATAATTATTCAGTAAAAATAGTGTTGATGGTAAAGGGATTGGAGGGTGGGATAGTGGCCACCCACCCATCCTACATATACATTAAATTTTAACCACTATTACACGTTTGGTTTCTGAAAAACACAATAATAAATCTAGTGTTGATGTAAAAATAAATTAAACATTGTTTTTAGCTTAAGTTTCAATGTATTTGTAGGGTGGGTGGGTGGCCACTATCCCACCCTCCAATTCATTAACATTACCATGATTTGATTTGATTTTAAATGCATTAATCAGACTAATCAATTAATTCGAACGTATTTTTTTTGTCTTGTTTAATTAATTTTATCGTAGATAAATCGTTTGTTAATGTAAAGGAATTGGAAGATGTGATAGTGGCCACCCACCCACCCTACATATACAAATAATTAAAATCACTATTTCACGTTTGGTTTCCCCACAAAAATTAAATCAAATCTATGTTGATGTTAAAGAATTTAAACGTAGGTTTTTGGTTTAAGTTTCAATGTATATGTAGGGTGGGTGGGTGGCCACTATCCAACCCTCCAATTACAAAACTATCAACAAGACTTTGCTATTGTAAATTGTCAAAACGAGCAGAGTTTTGCAATTAAATATTTCATTCATACATTCAATTCTTTAAACAAAAATTATTTGATTGTAGCGTATTTCTGACCTATTTCAATGTTCTATGCGTTTATATATTGAACTAATATTCAATAATTTAAACATAAATTAAATATATTCTTTAAATTATAATGTAAAACGTGCAGGATATTTTATAATTGTTTTGTAATTTCGTGTAATAATTATCAAGTAAAAATAGTGTTGATGGTAAAGGTATTGGAGGGTGGGATAGTGGCCACCCACCCACCCTACATATACATTGAATTTCATTCACTATTATACGTTTGGTTTCCTCAAAAAAATCATATCAATTCTAGTATTAATGTGAAAATAAATTAAACATAGTTTTTAGCTTAGGTTTCAATGTATTTGTAGGGTGGGTGGGTGGCCACTATCCAACCCTCCAATTCATTAACATTAACAAGATTTGATTTAATTTTAAATGCATTAATCAGACTAATCAATTAATTCCCACGTATTTTTTTGTCTTGTTTATATAATTTTAGATAAATCGTCTGTTAATGTTAAGGAATTGGAGGGTGGGATAGTGGCCCTCCCATCCTACATATACATTGAAACTTAAACTAAAACCCTACGTTTTAATTCTTTAACATCAACACTAGAATCAATGTTATTTTATGGGTAAACCAAACGTAAAATAGTGATTGTAATTATTTGTATATGTAGGGTGGGTGGGTGGCCACTATCCCACCCTCCAATTCCTTAACATTACCATGATTTGATTTGATTTAATTTTAAATGCATTAACCAGACTAATTATTTTCTAATTACTTTCTTTATATTGTGTAGTTAATTTTAGAAGAATTGTTTGTTAATGTTAAGGAATTGGAGGGTAGGATAGTGGCCACCCACCCGCCCTACATATACAAATAATTACAATCACTATTTCACGTTTGGTTTCCCCAAAAAAATTAAATCAAATCTTGTGTTGATGTTAAAGAAATTAAACGTGAGGTTTTAGTTTAAATTTCAATGTATATGTAGGGTGGGTGGGTGTCCACTGTCTCACCCTCCAACCACAGTACTATCAACAAGAATTTGCTATTGTAAATAGTCAGAAACACGCTAGAATTCATAATTAAATTTTTTATTTCCTACAACGCTTTAAACAATTTTTTTGTAATTGTAGCGAAATTCTGACCTACTTAAATAATTTGTCTGATTAACTAATAATAAATAATTGAAAAATAATTTTATTATGAACTTAAATTAATTAATTTACTTTAAATTGAAGTGTAGAACGTGCAGGAATGTTTATAATAATTTGTAATTTCGTACAATAATTATTAAAAAAAAATAGAGTTGATGATAAAGGGGTTAAAGGGTGGGATAGTGGCCACCCACCCACCCTACATATTTAAATTTAAACGTAGGTTTTTGGTTTAAGTCTCAATGTATATATAGGGTGGGTGGGTGGCTACTATCCTACCCTCCAATTACAAAACTATCAACAAGAGTTTCCTATTGTAAATAGTCAAAAACAAGCAAAGTGTTACAATTAAATTTTTCATTCATACATTCAATTCTTTAAATAAAATTATTTGATTGTATCGTATTTCTGACCTATTTCAATATTGTATGCGTGTATATAGTGGATTAATAATCAATAATTTAAACATAATTTTTGCATAAGCTATAATTAATGTTTAAAATTTGCAGATTGTTTTATAATGATTATAATTTATAATTTCGTGCAATAATTATTTAAAAAAATAGTGTTGACGGTAAAGGGATTGGAGGGTGGGATAGTGGTCACCCACCCACCCTACATATATAGTCAAACTCCAATCACAAATAGTATTTAAGTTTGCAAAAATTGAAAATCTAAAAAGTATAAGTGTTTTTTTAAAAATAATTTTAAAACAGTGTTTCAATTAAAGTTTAAATGTATATGTAGGGTGGGTGGGTGGCCACTATCCTACAATTCAACCACAACACCATCAAAAAGAGTTTGCTGTTGTAAAAAGCCAGAAACACGCAAGATTTCATAATTGATTTTCTTATTTTATTCAATTCCTTAAACAGACATTATTAGATGGTATCGTATTTCTGACTTATTTCAATATTCTATGCGTTTATATAGTGAACTAATAATCAATAATTTAAACAGATTTTTAAATATAAAATTTAAATTATAATATAAAACGTGCAGGATATTTTATAATTGTTTTGTAATTTCATGTAATAATTATTAAGTAAAAATAGTGTTGATGGTAAAGGGATTGGAGGGTAGGATAGTGGCCACCCACCCGCCCTACAAATACAAATTATTACAATCTCTATTTCACGTTTGGTTTCCCCATAAAAATATATCAAATCTAGTGTTGATGTTGAAAAAATCAAACGTAGATTTTAGTTTAAGTTTCAATGTATATGTAGGGTGGGTGGGTGGCCACTATCCCACCCTCCAATTACAAAACTATCAACAAGAGTTTGCTATTGTAAATAGTAAGAAACAAGCAAAGTTTTATAATTATTTTTTTTATTTATACATTCAATTCCTTAAACAAAAATTATTTGATTTGCATCGTATTTCTGGCCTATTTCAATATTCTATCCGTTTATGTAGTGAATCAATGATCAAAAATTTAAACATAATTTTTACATAAGCTATAAATTAAAGTATAAAATTTGCAGGTTGTTTTATAATGATTATAATTTGTAATTTCGTGCAATAATTATTTAAAAAAAATAGTGTTGATGGTAAAGGGATTGGAGGGTGGGATAGTGGCCACCCACCCACCCTACATTATACAAACTCCAATCATAAACTGTGGTTTAAGTTTGCAGAAATTGGAAATCTTAAAAGTGTTAATGTTGTTTGAAAATAAATTAAAAACAGTGTTTCAATTAAAGTGGGTGGGTGGCTACTATCCCACCTTTCAACCACAACACCATCAAAAAAAGTTTGCTATTGTAAAAAGCATTTCTTACAATTCCTTAAACAATTTTATTTACAATTGTAGCGAAATTCTGACCTACTTCAATCATTTAAACTTAATTTAAATATAAATTAATAATTATTTAATAAAATGGTGTTGATGCTAAAGGGCTTGAAGGGTGGGATAGTAGCCACCCACCCACCCTACATACTTATTTAAACTACAATCACAAACAGTGGTTTAAGTTTGCAAAAATTGGAAATCTAAAAAGTGTTAATGTTTTAATTAAATTTTAAATATATATGTATGGTGGATGGGTGGCCACTATCCCACCCTCCAACCACAACACTATCAGTAAGAGTTTACTGTTGTAAAGAGCCAGAAACATGCAAGATTTCACAATTAAATTTTTTATTTCTTACAACTGCTTAAACAATTATTTATAATTGTAGCGTTATTCTGACGTACTCGAATAAATTGTGCAATTTTTTATAATAAATAATTTAAACATAATTTTAGAATATACTTTTTTGGAGTATTTAGAATATTAAGAAAATTTAGTATCTATAGAATTTAATTCTTACAGGTACTAGAATCTTTAGCTGCTTTAAAATCTTTTTACCTTTAAAATATCTTTAGAATATTTAAAATTTTAGACTTTTTCCTTTCTATAGAATTAATAAAATTCTTACATTTTTTTTAAATTTACAAAATCTTTAGAATAATTGAAATGAAACAAATAATAACATCATATTCAGACACTTTCATTTCTATATAATTTCAAAAATTATTAAAATTTAATTTTTAGAATCTTTACAATCTTTTGAGTGTTTGGAATTTTTAAATTCTATTAAACAATTTTTTAAAACTGTACAGTTAAGAAATTTTACATTAAAAAATTATTAAAATATATATTGTGGAATTTTTAAAATGTTTAGAATTTGTAGAATCTTTTTAGAATCACTGAAATTCTATAGCTTCTAGAACGTTCAGATTTTTTAATATCATTAGAAACAAATTATTAAACTTGATATAATCTTTTTTAATTTTCAGAATCTTTTTGGATATTTAAAATTTTCAGAGTTTGTTAATAAAATCTTTAAAATGAAAACCTGTAATTTTTTTCGAAACTTCGGAATCCTTACATTCCATTAAATAATAATAGTATCTTTAAAATTTTTAGAATTTTTTTAATTCCTTGGAATCTATAGTATTTGTAGAATATTTCTTTATTTTTCGAATTTTCAGAATCCTTATTTATAATTCAATTTTATGACTGAAGTATTGAATCTTTAGAACATTACATTTTAAAAATCTTTAAAACCTTTAGTATACTTAGAATTGGTTATTCCTTAAGACATTTTAGAATATATAAGATCGTAATTTTTGTTATATATTTGTTTATATTATATATCTGCTTATATTATATTTATTTATTTATGTATGTAGTTCTGTCAAAGAGGAAAAATAAATTTATTATTATTATTATTATTATTATTATATTTAAAATATTCAAAAAATTGAAAACTTTAGAATATATATAACTTAACTAAAATCGTTAGATCTAATCATAAAATTCTATAGAATTTCTGAAATGCTTATATTAAAAAAAATATAGAATCTTCAGAATTTTTAATTTTTTTAATATATTTACATAATTAAAAGATTGGGATTTTGATTGCAAGAACCAAGAGAAACGTTAGAATCTTTAGACTTTAAATTTTATAGGATATTAATAATGAATTTTCTATTGAGTTGTTAGAATTTTCAAATTCTAAATTCTAAACAGTTTTTGTTAATGTTTAACTTTTTAAATGTCTTTGGAATAATTAGAATTTTTAAAACTTGCAAAATCTTTATTTGTATAATCTTTGGAATCCTGAATTTCTTGTTCCTTGGAATCTGGGTTTTTAAATTCTCTACCACTTTTAATATTTTGTAGAAATTTTGGTTAGAATCTTCACTCTTATATTTTCATAGAATTTTTAAAATGTATTGATTTCTCAGAATAATGAATATCTCTATAATCCTCCGAATTTTTTCAACTATATTGAATGGTTAGCAAATATTAAAAATTGAAGATTTAGAAAATTTAGAATCCTGTCAGTCACTATAATCTTTTTGTTTGTTAAAGTCAAAGAACTGGAGGGTGAGATAGTCTAGATAGCTAAAACATTTAGAAACTTTAGTATCTTTAGAGTTTAAAATTATAGATACTTTAAATTTTATAAAATTTCAAGGCAATTATTAAAATTGTTAGAATATTTAGAATTTTCAGAATCCTTACAATCTCTTGAATCTATAAATTCTATAGAATTACTAATCTCTTTTAAAGGAGTTTAAAATCTCAGGCAGAATGTTTGGAATTTTTAAAATCTATAAAATAATTGGAATCTTTAAAATGTTTAGGATTTGTAAAATCTTTAAAATTTTTATAAATATCCTCTATAATTTTTAAATAAATTTTTTAATTAAATAATCTTAAGAATCTTCAAACGGTTTTTCTTAAAAATCTTTGCATTCTCAGAATTTAAAATCTTTCGAAATTGTTAGAATTTCTGTAATGTAAAGATAATTTAGAATCTTAAGGATATTTAATTTTTTTTAGCATCTTTTGATCTTTTATAATTTTCCGAATTTTTTAAATACTAACAATCTGTATAATCATCGAAATTCCTAAATTCTTTTGAATACTCATTAGGATCTTTAGAATCTTTTCATTTTTTTAATCTTTGAAATCTTTAGAATTTGTAGAAAATTCCTTACGTTTATTTATTTAAATATCTGTTATTATTATTTTTTTAATGTTGAACTTAGAATCTTTATAACCCTCACAGACTCTATAAAATAGAAATGTTGAATCGTTAGATTTTTAGATAGAATATTTAGAATTTGTTACGGAATTTTTGTAATTTTTAGAAAATTTAGAATCTTTACGAACTTTTACGAATCTTTAGAAAGTCTAAAATCTTTGGATTTAAACTCTATAGGATTTCTAAAATTCTTATATTAAGAAAATAATAATTGAATCTTTGACATTTAACATCCGCTAGAATGTTTCTTTACTTGTAAAGTTTTTGTGTAGAGTGGCTATTGTGAATAAAGATTACTTACTTACTTACTTTGGAATCCTTAAAGTAACTATAATAAAAATAGCATATGTATAATCCTTGAAATTCTATACATCTTCAAGATTATAGTTCTTGAAGATGTATTGGTAGAATCTTCTAAAATTTCTAAAATTTTGAGAATCTTTGGTAATCGGAAATTGTTAGAATCTTTTCCAGTATATTCAGTATCTTCATAAACTTTTCATTATTTGACATTTTTAGAGTTTGTTGAAAGATCTTTAAAATCTCTAGAATAATTAAAATCTGCATAATCTAATCGAATTTTCAAAATCCCTAAACTCTGTTGAATAATTCATGATGATAACTTCAGACTCTTCTGAACTTTATGTGTAGAATATTTCTTTAAATTTTCAAAATTAATTCTGTTTTAATTTTAGAATCATTGTAATCTGTACAACACTCTCTAAATTGAAATATTGAATCGTTAGAATTTTTTAATTTTCAAAATTTGTTGAGTCTTTAGAATATTTAGAATTTTTTTAAAAATTAAGAATCTGTAGAAACCTTTATGATCGCTAAAATCTTTTATTTTTATTTTTTTTAATGTCAATGTATTGCATCGTTAGATCTTTAGATTTTGTTTTAATCTTTGGAAACAGAATTTTTAAAATTTGTCGAATCATTATAATTTTTGAAAAATTTAGAATATTTATACAACTTACAAATCTTTATAATCTTTAGAAATATTTACGATCTCGTTAGAATCTTCAAAGGATTACTAAAATGTTTATTTTTGAAAAAAAAAAAAATAGAATGTTTAGAATCATTAAGATAACAATAATAATAATAATATTAACTTTTGTATAATCCCTAAAATATTTAGACGCTTTAAATTTTATACAATTTCGAGAATTATTAAAATTGTTAGAATATTCTGAATTTTTAGTATTATCATATCAATCATGTTAATCTTCGGAATTTTCAAATTCTATTGAATAGAAAAATATGTATAAAAGATTTAGAGATTGGAAACTTTTGGGAATCTTTAGAATTTATAAACTAATTAAAATCTTCAATATGTTTAAAATTTGTAGAATCTTTAACATCTTTAGAAATTCTAGAATCGCCTATAATCTTTGAATTTTCAAAATTTTGAGATCTTAGAAGTTGTAGAATTTAAATTATATTGAATTATTAGATCTTTAGATTTTTTTAATCTAGAAAATTTGGAATCTTCAAATTCGATTTATACTTTAAATTTAAAACAAAAATAATAACAACATTTGAATATTTAAAGAATTATTATATTCAGGCAAATTCGAGTATTATTAACATTGTTAGAATCTTTGCATTTTTAGGATTTTCAGAATCTTCAAATTCTCCAAAATCTTAAGAATATTTATTAAAGATTCTGGAAATCTTAACATTCGAATTTTTAGAATATAAAGAATTTCAGAAATTTAAAGAATAGAATATTAAGAATATTTAATTTTTATACAAATATAAGAACTATTAAAATTGTTAGAATCTTTTGAATTTTCAGAATTATCAGAATCTTTATATTTTATTGAATTTTTAAAATTGTTAATATTTTCAGAATATACCGAAACAATTTTTTTTTAATTATAAAATCTTTTTAAAAATGTTAAAATTTCTAGAATTTTTAGAATATTAATAATTTGTTACATTTCTAGAAATGTTAGAATCTTTATAGTGTTTAAATTATATTTAATCGTTAATTATTTATATTTTTTTTTAAATCTTTACAACTTTTAGAATTTATTGATTTTTAAACTTTGTTTAGTATCTATAGAATCTAAAAAAATCTTGAATTTTGGAGGTGTTCACTTCGAAGTACATTTTGAATGAATAATAATTTAAAACAATCTTTATAACTTTTAGAATATTTAACATCTCTAGACTTTCTAAAATCTTAAAATATTTAGCAACTATATAATCTTAAAAATCGCCAAACTCTTCAACAAATTCTACAATAACTTTAGAATGTCTAAAATTTTTAAAATCTTTGGAATCATTAAAGTAATAATAATAATAATAACTCCTTGAAATATTTTAAATTCTATTTAATTTTGAGCACTATTAAAATTGAATTTTCAGAATCTTTACGATCTTTTGAATCTTTAAATTTTATTAATTAGTTAGATTTTTTAAAATTTGTAGGTTTAGAAACTCAGAATCTTTTGGCTTAAGACATACAATTTCTAAAATTTTTAGAATTTGTAAAATAATTAGAATCTTTGAAAAGTGTTTAGTTTTGTTGTAGAATATTTTAAAATAAAAACATCTATAATATTTCTAGAATCATTAAAATATCTATAACCTTTAAATTTTTAAAATTCAGCGATAATTTTCAGAATTGTTTAAATATGTACAGTTTTTCTTCAGAATCTTACAGTTTCTAAAATATTTAAAAAATATATATTGTACAATTTCTGGAATCTAAAAAACAATTAGAATCTTTCGAATTAATTTCACCATCCAGATCTCTTTACCACCTACATAATATTTAGAATTTGTCAAATAATTAGAAACGTTAAAATTTTTTGAACCAATAGAATCTTTTTAGAATCAATAAAAACTCTATGACCTTAAAATATTTATATATATTTTTTAAATTTAATAAACTTATAGTTTTTTTCTTGCAAATCTTTAAATTCTTTAGAATGCTAAAAGGATTTTTAATATCATTGAAATACGTAGAATTTCTGGAACCTAAGAATATTTAGAACGTATACATTTCCGATCTTATCAATAAGCCAATATATTAAAGTAGCAAATTCCTAACAATTCTCATTTTTCTACGTACTTGAGCTTTCCCAATGGTCTATAAATTACCTTAGTATACATTTGCGCTTACCAAACAGTCCACCTAATATTTTAGCGTACTCTTGACCTTCCCCAATAGTCTACGTATTGACCTAGCATACTCCTAACCTATACAATGTATTAACTATTGGGGTAGGTCAAGATAACGCTACAGTAATGCATTGGAAATTGTAGTTTAATAATATTATTCATAAAATGAAAGTCTCTACGGTATGACTTGCGTGAAATATAATTGACATTTCAATAGACAAATTAGGTTCAACTTTCATCGCTGCTCATAATATAGAGGTAACTTTTTCAATTTCGACCAATAAGATATGTATATATAATACGATTTTACACTCCATCGAGCAAATGTATGTGCGCGCTTGCACTCGATGGTGAAAGGTCAGGAACTACTTTCCTAGTTCCAGATGAAACGAACTACTCCACTACCACTACTACTGCTGCCTGGTTGGTCCGACTCGCGACCATTCGAGCGTAACGGTCGGTCGGCGTACACATCATAAGCAAACTACTGTTCTACACACGGGAGCGAACAAAATACACACGTGTATGTATAGTGTGTGTACATGTGTGCACGTGCATCTTTCAGGTTGATTATAAGGAGCTGAAGGGAAAGTGGTATGGATCACGCTTGAGTGGTTTCATACATACACACATACACACACACACACACACATATACACGACGTAATCGCTAGCTCGCTTGCGCCTGCCTACCTCACCTCTACTATACTTCTCAACTTCTCGACTTATCTAAATTAAATCGTTCCGCACACATCACCCTTTCTCGACCGGCCGAAAACGGTCTATCGTTTACCTGTTGCGAGGGTCCGTCAAGAAAAACCTACATACCTGAACGAAGACGAAACGTATAAATCACAAAAAACCTTAACTATTCTTCAAAGGAAAAATAACACGGCCAAAGGACCTACAATAAAATACTGCCACTACTTTTTGCAACAATTATAATTTTATAATAATTTAACAGATACAGTTTAATTTTAATTTAAAATTGACTTTACATCTCCACTTCAAATAATTATAAATTCAATCAAACTTTGGTTTATGTTTTATGGGTTGGAGGGTGTGATAGTGGCCACCCACCCACCCTACATATACATTTTTACTTTAACCACTGTCACTGTTGAAGTTTCCCAAAAACTACACCAGTGTTGCTATATATGTTTTTTTTTAAATATATATACAGTGTTTCTGATAAGGTGCATATGTATATGTAGGGTGGGTGGGTGGCCACTATCACACCCTCCAATCAGAATAAAATAAACGACTGTTCATCAGGAGAAATATTTACAAGAAAACCCACAGCAATAAATTTATTTTTATAATTAAGTATACAATCAGTAAAATCCTCGTGGATATTTTACTGATTGGAGGGTGGGATAGTGGCCACCCACCCACCCTACATATACATATGCACCTCATCAGAAACACTGTGTATATATTTTTAAAAACATATACAGCAACACTGGTGTAGTTTTTAGGAAACTAAAACAGTGATAGTGTAAAAAATTTAAATGTATATGTAGGGTGGGTGGGTGGCCACTATCCCACCCTCAAACCCATACAACATAAACGACGGTTTCTTGCGATTTTTTTAAAATGAGAATAATCTTATTTGCTTATTTTTATAATTATATTATTTCATGCTTTTCCAATTATACATGCATTCATCGAGCGTACTCTTGACCTACCTCAACAGCTAATACGTTGTATAGGTTAGGAGTACGCTAGGCTAACGCGTAGACTGTTGGGGTAGGTCAAGAGTACGCTAGCGAAATATGCAGACTATCCGACAAGATCAAGGGTAATCTATAGACTGTTAGGAAAGGTCAGGAGTACGCTAGGTCAATACATAAACTGTTGGGATAGGTCAAGAGTACGCTAGCAAAATGTGTAAACTATTGGGTAACCTAGGTTAATGTATAAACTATAGGTAAGGAATGAATAATGCTAAATTGATTGGTAGAAAATTGTAAAAACTTTTGGGTAAGGTCAAAAGTGTACTCGGTCAACGCATATACTATTAAATAAGTTGTAACATAAACCACATGCATGTTCGAATCATTTGTTTATTTTTTAATAAATAATCTTTCTTTTTTTTGTAAATTTATATTTATATTATGTAAGTTGAAAGAAGACGAATTAAAGTTATAAAAAGTAATAATTTTATGGATTGGAGGGTCGGATTGTAAAAATTCTTGCACTGATGGTTCGCTAATGTCGCATATTTATTGTAGGAGTTAAAAACGAAAATTCGATTTTCATTTGTTTTTCTTTTTTTTAACATAACTTCTAGACGAAATGTCAGATTTTAAAAATTCTTGCACTGATGATTCACAAATGTCGCATACTTATTGTAAATGTTGAAAACGAACATTCGATTTTCATTTGTTTTTCGTTTTTTCGCTATAACTCTAGAACGAAAGATCGAATTTTAAAAATTTTTACGCCCAGGGTTTACAAATGGCGCATACTTATTGCAAACGTTGAAAACGAAAATTCGATTTTCATTTGTTTTTTCTTTATTGGTTATAACTCTTGAACGAAATGTCGGATTTTAAAACTTTTTGCGCTGATGATTCACAAATGTCGCATACTTACTGTAGGAGTTAAAATCGAAAATTCGATTTTCATTTGTTTTTCATTTTTTGAACATAACTTTTAGACGAAATGTCGAATTTTAAAAATTCTTGCACTAACGATTCACAAATGTCGCATATTTATTGTAGGAGTTGAAAACTAATATTCGATTTTTATTTGTTTTTTTTTTTTGAACATAACTTCTAGACGAAATGTCAGATTTTAAAAATTCTTGCACTGATGATTCACAAATGTCGCATACTTATTGTAAATGTTGAAAACGAACATTCGATTTTCATTTGTTTTTCGTTTTTTCGCTATAACTCTAGAACGAAAGATCGAATTTTAAAAATTTTTACGCCCAGGGTTTACAAATGGCGCATACTTATTGTAAACGTTGAAATCGAAAATTCGATTTTCATTTGTTTTTCCTTTATTGGTTACAACTCTTGAACGAAAGGATGAATTTTACAAATTCTTGCACTGATGGTTCACAAATTTCGCATACTTATTGTAGGAGTTAAAAACGAAAATTCGATTTTCATTTGTTTTTCTTTTTTTGAACATAACTTCTAGACGAAATGTCGGATTTTAAAATTGTTTGCACTGATTGTTCAGAAATGTCGCATACTTGTTGTAGGAGTTAAAAACGAAAATTCGATTTTCATTTGTTTTTCTTTTTTTGAACATAACTTCTAGACGAAATGTCGGATTTTAAAATTTTTTGCACTGATTGTTCAGAAATGTCGCATACTTGTTGTAGGAGATAAAAACGAAAATTCGATTTTCATTTGTTTTTCTTTTTTTGAACATAACTTCTAGACGAAATGTCGGATTTTAAAATTTTTTGCACTGATTGTTCAGAAATGACGCATACTTATTGTAGGAGTTAAAAACGAAAATTCGATTTTCATTTGTTTTTCTTTTTTTGTACATAACTTTTAAACGAAAGATCAAATTTTAAAAATTTTTGCACTGATGGTTCACTATTGTCGCATACTTTTTGCAGGAGTTAAAAACGAAAATTCTATTTTCATTTGTTTTTCTTTTTTTGAACATAACTTCTAGACGAAATGTCGGATTTTAAAATTTTTTGCACTGATTGTTCAGAAATGTCGCATACTTGTTGTAAGAGTTAAAAACGAAAATTCGATTTTCATTTGTTTTTCGTTTTTTCGCCATAACTTTAGAACGAATGATCGAATTTTAAAAAAATTTACGCTCAGGGTTTACAAATGTCGCATGTTTGTTGTAGGTGTTAAAAACGAAAATTCGATTTTCTTTGTTTTTCCTTTAATTGGTTATAACTCTTCAATGAAAGGACGAATTTTAAAAATTCTTGCACTGATGATTCACAAATGTCGCATATTTATTGTAGGTGTTAAAAACGAAAATTCGATTTTCTTTGTTTTTCCTTTAATTGGTTATAACTCTTGATCGAAATGTCGGATTTTAAAAATTCTTGCACTGATGATTCACAAATGTCGCATACTTATTTTAAACGTTGAAAACGATTTTCATTTGTTTTTTCTTGTTTTGTTCATTACTCTTGAAAGATTGAAGTTTAAAGTTTTAAAAAGATATAATAATTTTTATACATTGATTTTAAATTCATTTCCATTTCGGTGGAATAATTAAATTTTCAATCAAAATCTCGCTAATGTTGTTTTGATTGGAAGGTGTGATAGTGGCCACCCACCCACCCTACATATATCTTTGTACATAAAGTAGAAACAGTCGATTTGTTTTCAAAAATTTAAACCAAGAAATTTACGAAATTTCAACAAAATAAAATCACTAATGGAGTTAATGTAATTAATAAATATGTAGGGTGGGTGGGTGGCCACTATCACACCCTCCAATCAAAACAACATCAGCGATAATTTGATTTGTAATTCCGTTAATTTGTCCCAAATGAGAAATTTATAAGCTGTTTATTATTATTAATGTGACTAAGAAATAGTTTAAGCTATGACTTGACCATGTTTAACGGATTGGAGGGTGGGATAGTGAACATCCACACACCCTACATATGTATAATTTACATCAACTACGATGGTGATTTTAATTCTATTTATCTTCTATAAAATTTTGCTTAATTAATTCAGGCAAACTAAACGACTGTTTGTAGTTTATGTGCAAAAATATATGTAGGGTGGGTGGGTGGCCACTATCCCACCCTCCAATCCGTAAAACATAAGCAACTGTTTGTGTGGAAATTATTTTACACGACAATAAGCATATTGATTTATTTTTATAAGTAATCGCGTATCTTTCGTACTTTAAGAGAAAAAAAATACATTCACTATTCGAGCGAACTTTTGACCTACCTCAATAATTAATACATACAATAACGCTGGATACAAAAAGAAGCTCGATGTATGAGTGCCACACAAAAGAAAACTTCCGAATTTCCATCTGCGAATCGCAACAAAATCGATTGGTTGGTGGTGATGAAAAGTAGATCACTTACAGCAACGTCAAGCGAAAACAGTGAAGGTTTTGCTGAGTGTTTGATGATATCGGCAGGAAATTAACTACTACCCAATGCGAAAACTCATAATTCAGAACTGTCTTGTTAAAAATTTGACCATCTGAAGGAAGCAATCGCCAAGAAGCGGCTAGTTTTGACCAATAAGAGAGTAATTATGTTCAATCAGGACACACATCGATAGTTACTCGCTAGAAGCTTTTTTTGGGAAGTTCTTATACATCCACCTTATAGTCCGGACCTGGAACCAAGTGATTACCATCTGTTCCTGTCACATGGAGATCAATCGCTTCATAAGAGGCTTAAGAAAATCGATTCTCTCAATTTTGAATTGAATGAAAATTGTAATATTTTTTATGATTGTATATTTAATGTCAATTGTTGCGCACTCATTTGTCTCTCGATATTTTTACTTTTACCCGCCGTCGCGATTGCGACCAATTATTTTAATTCACCGCGGGTCCGTGGCCTACTTTGCGCGCGTTCTTTCTCGAAATAAAAAGAAGAAAAAAAATACGAACCTGGGTAAGGAGGAGGAGGAGGAGGAGTGGATGTATATCCGAAATGGAGAGGAGGGCTTATGAGTATTTTGACTGGGAGCAACTTGTTGCTGCCCGGGACACGGATGGTCGGCATTCAAGTTTTATAAAGTTTTCGTCCGCGACGGCACACACAATCGAAAACGACGATGACACGCATTGTGTCTGTGCCTGTTGTCTGCGCCGAGGTGTGGTGGTTGTTCTGATGATTGTCATTATTCGTAAACACCGTTAGTTCAGCTCATTAGCATAGAGTGAAAGGCGCGCGCTGTATTTTAAAGACAATCCCTCAACGTTGCGCGTTTATATATTTTATATTAAATTACGAGGGAAATGTATAAATGGTAAAAAGCCCTCCATTCTCTTAATAAAACGAAAATGATAAATTCGAAACATGCCAGGAATGTCGCGAACGTTTCGTGCAATCCGGGATGAATATTTTTGTATCCCCCGTCGTCGTTTCTTTTCAGTATTTTTTTTTTCATTCCCTCCGCCTCGCCTCTTCTTTCTTGGTCGTCTCGTCTTCATCGAACACGGGTTGTGACAATAAGCGCCGCCGAGGACGAATGGTCGAATGGTCAAGACGCAGGCGTCGCGACGGTCATCCTGGATATCGATTTGCATGTTGTGTCCATCTTGTCCGTCTTGGCTCCCGTTGCACGGGGCAAAGGGGGTGGCGGAAAGTACGAGAGAGAGGGAGGGAGGCGCGAGGAGCGGTGAAAAAAAAATCCACCCCCCTACCTTCAGTGTGGGGTATCACAAAAGCGCTTTCATCCGTTTGAAAAAGCGAAAATAAACTCCTGGGGAAAATTTTATACGCGCCGACGACGGCGAGACAAAGGGCGCGCGCGGGCACGACAAAGCCCTTTGTCATCTGTAATTGAAGCCGCGGAGATAGAGCGGTGGGCCGGCGGCGCTGTGGCAGTAGCGCGGGGAGCGGTGAAGGGGGGATGAAATTGTTGCCGGCACGTTCCCATTAATTGCCCTCCTTGCGGCGCCCGCAATGATTCGGGACGACGGCGTCACTTGATCTTCCCTTTAAGTCAGAACTTGCCGCACAAACTAACTTTTCAAACGACGTTCACAATTCATCACCGGCTTTAAACAATCGGACAAAACTATACCCTCCAAAACATCATCTACGATTAATAATGTTAATTACTTACATAATTATGCAATAAATGGGAAGATTTCTTCGGTCCATCAAGAGTTATGGCCAAAAAACTAAAAACAAATGAAAACCGAATTTTCGTTTTCAACGTTTACAATAAGTATACAACATTTGTAAACCCTGGGCGCGAGAATTTTTAAAATCCGACCTTTCGTTTAAAAGTTATGGCCAAAAAAAGAAAAACAAATGAAAATCGAATTTTCGTTTTTAACTTCTACAATAAATATACAACATTTGTGATCCATCAGTGCAAGAATTTTTAAAATCCGACCTTTCGTTTAAAAGTTATGGCCAAAAAACGAAAAACAAATGATAATCGAATTTTCGTTTTTAACTCCTACAACAAGTATGCGATATTGGTGAACAATCAGTGCAAGAATTTTTAAAATACAATCTTTCGTCTAGAAGTTATGTTGAAAAAAAGAAAAACAAATGAAAATCGAATTTTCGTTTTTAACTTCTACAATAAATATACGACATTTGTGAACCATCAGTGCAAAAATTTTTAAAATCCGACCTTTCGTCAAGAAGTTATGCTCAAAAAAAGAAAAACAAATGAAAATCGATTTTCGTTTTTAACTCCTACAACAAGTATGCGAAATTTGTAAACCATCAGTGCAAGAATTTTTGTAATCCGATATTTCGTTCAGGAGTTATGACCAATAAAAGAAAAACAAATGAAAATCGAATTTTCGTTTTTAACTTCTACAATAAATATACGACATTTGTGATCCATCAGTGCAAGAATTTTTATAATCTGATCTTTCGTTCAGGAGTTATGACCAATAAAGGCAAAACAAATGAAAATGGAATTTTCGTTTTCAACTTCATCAATAAGTATGCGACATTTGTGAACCATCAGTGAAAGAATTTTTAAAATTTGACCTTTCGTTCAAGAGTTATGATCAAAAAAAGAAAAACAAATGAAAATCGAATTTTCGTTTTTAACTCCTGCAACAAGTATGCGAAATTTGTGAACCGTCAGTGCAAAAATTTTTAAAATCCGACCTTTCGTCTAGAAGTTATATTCAAAAAGAAAAAAAACAAATGAAAATCGATTTTTCGTTTTTAACTTCTACAATAAATATATAACATTTGTGATCCATCAGTGCAAGAATTTTTATAATACGATCTTTATTTCAGGAGTTATGACCAAATAAAGGAAAAACAAATGAAAATCGAATTTACTTTTTCAACGATTACAATAAGTATGCGATATTTGCTAACCTTCAGTGCAAGAATTTTTAAAATCCGATCTTTCGTTCAAGAGTTATAACCAAAAAAAGAAAAACAAATAAAAATCGAATTTTCGTTTTTAACTTCTACAGTAAATATGCGACATTTGTGAACTATCAGTGCAAGAATTTTTAAAATCCCATTTATCGTTATAGAGTTATAATCAATAAAGGAAAAACAAATGAAAAATGTTGCATAGTTATTGTAAACGTTGAAAACAAAAATTCGATTTTCATTTGTTTTTCTTTTTTTTGATTATTACTCTTGAACGATAGATCGAATTTTAAAAATTCTTGCACTGATGGTTTACAAATGTCGCATACTTATTGTAAACGTTGAAAACGAAAATTCGACTTTCATTTGTTTTTCGTTTTTTGAACATAACTTTTAAACGAAAGGTCGGATTTTAAAAATTCTTGCTTCTAGGGTTTGCAAATGTTCTTTACTTATCGTAGAAGTTAAAGACGAAAATTCGATTTTCATTTGTTTTGCCTTTATTGCTTATAACTCTTGAACGAAAGATCGAATTTTAAAAATTCTTGCACTGATAGTTCACTAATGTCGCATACTTATTGTTAACTTTGAAAACTAAAATTTGACTTTCATTTGTTTTTCTTTTTTTTAATATAACTTTTAAACCAAAGGTCGGATTTTAAAAATTCTTGCGCCCAGGGTTTACAAATGTTGTATACTTATCGTAGATGTTAAAAACGAAAATTCGATTTTCATTTGTTTTTCCTTTATTGGACATAACTCTTGAACGAAAGATCGGATTTAAAAAATTATTGCACTGATGGTTCACAAATGTCGCATACTTATTGCAGGAGTTAAAAACGAAAATTCGATATTCATTTGTTTTTCGTTTTTCGGCCATAACTTTTAAACGAAAGGTCGGATTTAAAAATTTCTTCCACCTAGAGTTTACAAATGTTGTATACTTATTGTAGAAGTCAAAAACGAAAATTCGATTTTCATTTGTTCTTCCTTTTTTGGTTATAACTCTGGAACGAAAGATCGAATTTTAAAAATTCTTGCACCGATGGTTCACAAATGTCGCATACTTATTGTAAACGTTGAAAACAAAAATTCGATATTCATTTGTTTTTCGCTTTTTGAACATAACTTTTAAACGAAAGGTCGGATTTTAAAAATTCTTGCGCCCAGGGTTTACAAATGTTGTATACTTATCGTAGATGTTAAAAACGAAAATTCGATTTTCATTTGTTTTTCCTTTATTGGACATAACTCTTGAACGAAAGGTCGAATTTTAAAAATTCATTCACTGATGATTCACAAATGTCGCATACTTATTGTAAACGTTGAAGACGAAAATTTGATTTTCATTTGTTTTTCTTTTATTTGTTATAACTCTTGAACGAAAAATCAAATTTTAAAAATTCTTGCACTAGGTAATGGTTCACAAATGTCGCACATTTATTGTAGAAGTCAAAAACGAAAATTCGATTTTCATTTGTTTTTCCTTTTTTTGGACATAACTTTTGAACGAAATGTCGGATTTTAAAAATTCTTTCACTGATGGTTCACAAATGTTGCATACTTATTGTAGAAGACAAAAACGATCATTCGATTTTCATTTGTTTTCCTTTTTTTTGTTATAACTTTTAAACGAATGGTCGACTAAAGTCGCATTCTTATTGTAAATGTTAAAAACGAAAATTCGATGTTCATTTGTTTTTCGTTTTTTGATCATAACTTTTAAAGGAAAGGTCGAATTTTAAAAATTCTTGCACTCATGGTTCACAAATGTCGACCACTTATTGTAGAAGTCAAAAACGAAAATTCGATTTTCATTTGTTTTTCTTTTTTGGGTTATAACTTTTAAACAAATGGTTGTATTTTAAAAATTCTTGCGCCCAGGGTTTACAAATGTTGTATACTTATCGTAGATGTTAAAAACGAAAATTCGATTTTCATTTGTTTTTCGTTTTTTGAACATAACTTTTAAACGAAAGGACGGATTTTAAAAATTCTTGCACCCAGTGCTTACAAATGTTGTATACTTATTGTAAGAGTCAAAAACGAAAATTCGATTTTCATTTGTTTTTCTTTTATCGGTGATAACTCTTGAACAAAAGATCGGATTTTAAAAATTATTACACTGATGGTTCACAAATGTCGCATACTTGATGTAAACGTTGAAAACGAAAATTCGATTTTCAGTTGTTTTTCCTTTTTTGTACATAACTTTTAAACTAAAGGTAGGATTTTAAAAATTCTTGCGCACGGGGTTTACAAATGCTGTATACTTATTGTAAACGTTGAAAACGAAAATTCGATTTTCATTTGTTTTTCTTTTTTTTTTGGACATAACTTTTAAACGAAAGGTCGGATTTTAAAAATTCTTGCACCCAGGGCTTACAAATGTTGTACACTTATCGTAGAAGCCAAAAACGAAAATTCGACTTTCATTTGTTTTTCTTTTATTGGTGATAATTCTTGAACGAAAGATCGGATTTTAAAAATTCTTGCACTAATGGTTCACAAATGTCGCATACTTGTTGTAAACGTTGAAAACGAAATTTCGATTTTCATTTGTTTTTCTTTTTTTGGTCATTACTCTTAAACGAAAGGTCGAATTTTAAAAATTCTTGCACTCATGGTTCACAAATGTCGCACACTTATTGTTAACCTTGAAAACTAAAATTCGACTTTCAGTTGTTTTCCTTTTTTTGGACATGACTTTTAACACGTTAACGACGGCGGGTACCACCGGTGGTACACGAGTTTTTACGCTTTAGGTACGCCACTGATTACTTCCATGGTGACAATAAATAATTTTATCGCGCATCTAGGACTTCAGTTACGTCCATGGCAACCATAACAACCATAGGCGTGCGAGCCAAATTTTGTCATTTTAAATGAATAATTGTAGGGTACAAAAACGCCGGCGTCAACGTGTTAAACGAAAGGTCGGATTTTAAAAATTCTTGCTTCTAGGTTTTACAAATGTTGTATACTTATCGTAGAAGTTAAAAACGAAAATTCGATTTTCATTTGTTTTTCCTTTTTTTGGCTATAACTTTTAAACGAAAGGTCAGATTTTAAAAATTCTTGCACTGATGATTCACAAATGTCGCATACTTATTGCAGGAGTTAAAAACGAAAATTCGATTTTCATTTGTTTTCCTTTTTTTGGACATAACTTTTAAACGAAATGTCGGATTTTAAAAATTCTTGCGCCCAGCGTTTACAAACGTCGCATACATATTGTAGAAGTCAAAAACGAAAACTTGATTTTCATTTGTTTTTCCTTTATTGGTGATATTACTCTTGAATGAAAGATCGGTTTTTAAAAATTCTTGCACTCGGGCAAACATCCAATCCTCCCTCTTCTCCTCCGTCTACCGTCGTCGTCGTCTCAAGAGAGATCCGAAAGCCTTGGCGTAATTAACGGCGCGGTATGCCGCGCGTACGCTCGTAAAAACGCCGCCATTGTTCGTTCCTCCGTCCACATAGCATCGCTTGTCGCCATTGGAATCCCTGAATGCTTTTCTCGAAACCGGCCCATTTTTTTGTTTAATCTTTATTTTTTTGCCCTTCCAAGAATTCAAAAGTGTTGCGATTGATCAAAATACGACAGAAGCGATAATCAATTGTTTTTTGTAGTGATAATCCATTATTTACACCTACAAATAATTATATTTTAATTGTTTTCAAAGTAATCAGTGTTTGTTTTGGCTTTGGCAATTATTATATTTCAAGAGTTGTTTAGAGAGAAGTCAATAAATAATTTTGACTGCCTTTGAACTGATGTGTTAATTCAGTCCATTCTTGGATCACACCCTTCCTAAGTGCTTTTGATGGCCTACTTGTAAAGAATTCTTCCGATCATGATGATGGCAGCTCCTTCCCTTCCGTAGTAAGTACATCGGAATCTTCATCACCTATTATACTTGTGTGGCCTGGTATCCACAGTATAGTAAGCTTGTTGTCCTGGTTCAATTGTTTCATACCCTGCTTATAGTTCCAAATAGGTTTGGAATTGAAGTTCTAAAATGCAGGCTGCCTATCCAAATTTTTGTATAAACCTGAGCACAATTTTCTAAAGTTATTATTGTTTCAACCTATAATACATCGTTTTACTACATGCTTACTCATTTATATTAAATTATACGTTAATAACAATCGCTTTGTATACAAATCGTAATAATATTATTAATAAAAACAAACGATAACTATAATTTCATTAGCAATAACAATCAAGCCAGTTTATGCACGTAATGTTTTACAATCGCGTTTTACCATATCCTTTGCATAATTGTATGACCGACGCGCTTTATGGAAATTGCGGGCGGTGTACGAGTGAGTGAGTGAGTCATCATCATCACCATCGTTGGAGGGAACTCTCTTGCGCTCTCTTTCGTAACGCTCATCGAGAATATCGGTTTCGCACACATTTTGCGATGGCAAAAAAAAACCGGTAAAATACTTGCACAATCAATTGCGGCGAAAAAATTGCGCGGCCGGGCAATCGATTCTCCGTAGCTGCCGTTGCCACCACCGGACGCGAAGAAGTTGTTGGTTGAGGTATCGACAACAACTCGCGGCGGTATTATTCTCCTCACCTTCTCTTCCGAGAAGAACGCGTTTTGAAAGGAAACGGTGGCGATGAAGTAAAATCGCAGACAATCGCAAAATGCAGAAAAAGACGGGATTGAATGAACTGGTGTTGATGATGCAATTTATTCAGATTATTCTATTTCTTTATTATTAATCCACCACAAAATAATTGTTATAAAGTGACTGGAAACAAAACAGCAACGTTTCAAAACTTGAATTTGAGGAAAACGAAAATTACATCTCGTGATTTAAAAAATTCTAAAAAATACACCACGCGAGGGATTAGTGCAAAAATTTGTAAATACAATCAGAATGAACGTATTATTAACCCACCAGAAAATAGTTGGTGTGAAGTGATTGGTAACAAAACAGGAATGTTTCAAAACTTGAATTTTAAGAAAATGAAAATTTCATCTCTTGATTTAAAAAATTATAAAAAATACACCACGCGAGGGATTAGTGCAAAAATTTGTAAATACAATCAGAATGAACGTATTATTAACCCACCAGAAAATAGTTGGTGTGAAGTGATTAGTAACAAAACAGCAACGTTTCAAAACTTGAATTTTAAGAAAATTAAAATTGAATCTCTTGATTTAAAAAATTATAAAAAATACACCACGCGAGGGATTAGTGCAAAAATTTGTAAATACAATCAGAATGAACGTATTATTAACCCACCACAAAACAATTGGTGTGAAGTGATTGGTAACAAAACAGGAACGTTTCAAAACTTGAATTTTAAGAAAATGAAAATTTCATCTCTTGATTTAAAAAATTGTAAAAAATACACCATGCGAGGGATTAGTGCAAAAATTTGTAAATACAATCAGAATGAACGTATTATTAACCCACCACAAAACAATTGGTGTGAAGTGATTGGTAACAAAACAGCAACGTTTCAAAACTTGAATTTTAAGAAAATGAAAATTTCATCTCTTGATTTAAAAAATTATAAAAAATACACCACGCGAGGGATTAGTGCAAAAATTTGTAAATACAATCAGAATGAACGTACAATTAACCCACCACAAAATAGTTGGTGTGAAGTGATTGGTAACAAAACAGCAACGTTTCAAAACTTGAATTTGAAGAATATGAAAATTTCATCTCGTGATTTAAAAAATTATAAAAAATACACCACGCGAAGGATTAGTGCAAAAATTTGTAAATACAATCAGAATGAACGTATTATTAACCCACCACAAAACAATTGGTGTGAAGTGATTGGTAACAAAACAGCAACGTTTCAAAACTTGAATTTTAAGAAAATGATAATTTCATCTCTTGATTTAAAAAATTATAAAAAATACACCACGCGAGGGATTAGTGCAAAAATTTGTAAATACAATCAGAATGAACGTATTATTAACCCACCACAAAATAGTTGGTGTGAAGTGATTGGTAACAAAACAGCAACGTTTCAAAACTTGAATTTTAAGAATATGAAAATTTCATCTCGTGATTTAAAAAATTATAAAAAATACACCACGCGAAGGATTAGTGCAAAAATTTGTAAATACAATCAGAATGAACGTATTATTAACCCACCACAAAACAATTGGTGTGAAGTGATTGGTAACAAAACAGCAACGTTTCAAAACTTGAATTTTAAGAATATGAAAATTTCATCTCGTGGTTTAAAAAATTATAAAAAATACACCACGCGAAGGATTAGTGCAAAAAATTGTAAATACAATCAGAATAAACGTACAATTAACCCACCACAAAATAGTTGGTGTGAAGTGATTGGTAACAAAACAGGAACGTTTCAAAACTTGAATTTTAAGAAAATGAAAATTTCATCTCGTGATTTAAAAAATTATAAAAAATACACCACGCGAAGGATTAGTGCAAAAATTTGTAAATACAATCAGAATGAACGTATTATTAACCCACCACAAAATAGTTGGTGTGAAGTGATTGGTAACAAAACAGGAACGTTTCAAAACTTGAATTTTAAGAAAATGAAAATTTCATCTCGTGATTTAAAAAATTATAAAAAATACACCACGCGAGGGATTAGTGGAAAAATTTGTAAATACAATGAGAATAAACGTACAATTAACCCACCACAAAATAGTTGGTGTGAAGTGATTAGTAACAAAACAGCAACGTTTCAAAACTTGAATTTTAAGAAAATGAAAATTTCATCCCGTGATTTAAAAAATTATAAAAAATACACCACGCGAGGGATTAGTGCAAAAATTTGTAAATACAATGAGAATAAACGTACAAATAACCCACCACAAAATAGTTGGTGTGAAGTGACTGGTAACAAAACAGCAACGTTTCAAAACTTGAATTTTAAGAATATGAAAATTTCATCTCTTGATTTAAAAAATTATAAAAACTACACCACGCGAGGGATTAGTGGAAAAATTTGTAAATACAATGAGAATAAACGTACAATTAACCCACCACAAAATAGTTGGTGTGAAGTGATTGGTAACAAAACAGCAACGTTTGAAAACTTGAATTTTAAGAAAATAAAAATTTCATCTCGTGATTTAAAAAATTATAAAAAATACACCACACGAGGGATTAGTGCAAAAAATTGTAAATACAATCAGAATGAACGTATTATTAACCCACCACAAAACAATTGATGTGAGGTGGCTGTAAACAAAACAGCAACGTTACAAATTTGATTTGGAGGAAAATGATATTTACAATTGACGTAAAGTGTATGTATCTGAAGTAATAAAAAGCTATTCTTATGTTTACTTTTTAATTTTTCAACACAAATAGATATTTAAATTGTGAATGTGTGTGTGTAGTGCAGTGGAGCATTAGAAGCAAAGCGCGTTTCCTCGTGAAATTAATTTCGCGCGCCGTTAATTGTCCCTTTCACCGAACGAACGCCGACAGGCAGGCAGGCAGCAAGAGAGCAACAGAGCAGCGTTGCCAACTGATTTTACTGATTTTCGCGCTTAATTATAGTTCGGATCGGCGGCAATTAGTCAGGGGAAAGTCCAGAGGAGCGCGCGGCGGCGTCGCGACGCATCCCTATAAATAAGCACGCGCGCCCCAACACACACACACACACACACAAACAGTAGCGCAACTTCTTTATACACACATATATATATATTTAAAGTGTGACTCGTAATACACAGCGGGCACGTTTAAAAATAATCCTTCTCCGTTAGTCGGATGGGATTTATAATTGGGATGAGGAGAGTGCGAGAGGAAGGACGACAATTTCTCCGCGTCTAATAATAAACAATGCGATTAGATGGAGAGAAGTGTGTGGAATAAAACCGTTCTTGCTCTAGGGGTTTAGGTTAGGCTATAAAAGCGGTTGACGGATCCGTCGGCCAAGATTCCGTTCCAGTGAGCGGCGGCGATAAAAATAATTACGCGCGGACAAATAATCGAAATTGGACGCGCATAAAAGTTATACACGACACTGCTGTTATTCAATACACATTAAAATCTTGACCTTATTTTTTTTTCTCTCTCAAATCAAAATCGACATCATCTGTCAAATACAAATCGTTTAATCTATCAAATTATTAATAATAATAATAAAAATAATAACGCGAATTACCTAATCTTAATAAATGCAATCGTAGAAATTTATTGGTGTTGGAATTTTTCAAAACGGAGCATTATTTCAAAAGTTATGGCATTAAACGTAAAAAACAATTGACTAATGAAATTCTATTTTTAGTGTCATTCGAATAAATAGAATCGTAGAAATTCATTACTGTTGGAATTTTTCAAATCCGAGCATTATTTCAAAAGTTATGGCATTAAAAGTAAAAAACAATTGAAGAATGAATTTCTGTTTTTCGTGTGATTCGAATAAATACGATTGTAGAAATTCGTTGCTGCTGGAATTTTTCAAATCTGAGCATTATTTCAAAAGTTATAGCATTAAAAGAAAAAACAATTGAAAAACGATTTTTAGATTTTTACGTGATCTTAATAAATTTAATCGTAGAAATTCATTGGTGTTCAAATTTTTCAAATCCGAGTATTAGTTCAAAAGTTATGGTAATTAAAAGAAAAAAGAATTGAAGAACGAATTTTTGTTTTTTACCTAATCTTAATAAATTCATCCGTAGAAACTCATCGGTGCTGGTATTTTTCAAATCCGAGCATTATTTCATAAGTTATAGCATTAAAAGTAAAAAACAATTGACTAATGAATTTCTATTTTTAGTGTCTCTCGAATAAATAGGATCGTAGACATTCATTACTGCTGGAATTTTTCAAATCCGAGCATTATTTCATAAGTTATAGCATTAAAAGAAAAAAACAATTGAGGAACGAATTTCTGTTTTTCCTGTGATTCGAATAAATACGATCGTAGAAATTCGTTGCTGCTTTAATTTTTCAAATCGGAGCATTATTTCAAAAGTTATAACATTAAAAGAAAAAAACAATTGAGGAACGAATTTCTTTTTTTTGTGTGATTCGAATAAATGCGATCGTAGAAATTCGTTACTGCTTGAATTTTTCAAATCTGAGCATTATTTCAAAATTTATAGAATTAAAAGAAAAAACAATTGAAGAACGAATTTCTGATTTTTACATGATCTAAATAAATTTGATCGTGGGAATTCATTGGTGTTGGAATTTTTCAAATCCGAGCATTATTACAAAAGTTATGGTATTAAAAGAAAAAAACAATTGAAGAACGAATTTCTGTTTTGTATCTAATCTTAATAAATTTATCCGTAGAAACTCATCGGTGCTGGTATTTTTCAAATCCGAGCATTATTTCATAAGTTATGGCATTAAAAGTAAAAAAACAATTGAAGAACGAATTTCTGTTTTTTGTGTGATTCGAATAAATTTGATCGTGGAAATTCATTGCTGCTGGAATTTTTCAAATCCGAGCATTATTTCAAAAGTTATAGCATTTTAAGAAAAAACAATTGAAGAACGAATTTCTGTTTTTCGTGTGATTCGAATAAATATGATTGTATAAATTCATAACTGTTGGAATTTTTCAAATCCGAGCATTATTTCAAAAGTTATAGCATTAAAAGAAAAAAAACAATTGAAGAACGAATTTCTGTTTTGTATCTAATCTTAATAAATTTATCCGTAGAAACTCATCGGTGCTGGTATTTTTCAAATCCGAGCATTATTTCATAAGTTATGGCATTAAAAGTAAAAAAACAATTGAAGAACGAATTTCTGTTTTTTGCGTGATTCGAATAAATACGATCGTAGAAATTCGTTGCTGCTTGAATTTTTCAAATCCGAGCATTATTTCGAAAGTTATAGCATTTTAAGAAAAAAACAATTGAAGAACGAATTTCTGTTTTTAGTGTCATTCGAATAAATAGGATCGTAGACATTCATTACTGCCGGAATTTTTCAAATCCGAGCATTATTTCAAAAGTTATAGCATAAAAAGAAAAAAACAATTGAGGAACGAATTTCTGTTTATTGCGTGATTCGAATAAATGCGATTATGGAAATTCATTACTGCTTTACTTTTCCAAATCGGAGCATTATTTCAAGAGTTATCGAGTTCAAAGAAAAAACAATTGAAATTGAAAATAAACAGATGAATAAATAGAGAAAAAAAACGTATCAGTGGACAAATTAAAGATAAATAGATAAATAAACAGATGAACAAGTTACTTCTACATAACTGCCATCTATCAAAAACAAATTAATATTTTTGAGTTGATTGATAACCGTCGGCAGATTGTCAGATGATAGATTGACAAATGGCAGATGATTGTCTAAAAGATAATAACTCAATAAATGACAGATGCTGGTTTGTCAGCGGTCACATGTCACTTTTTTCTTGTCATCATTCACCATCTGTCACTTTCGTATCATCTGTCAACTGGTCAACTGCCATTCATCACTTTTTATCTGTCACTTGTTTCTGGGCATCTGTCAACTGTCATTTATCGAATCATCTGTCACATGTTAATAGTCACCCGTTTCTTGTCGTCCGTCAACTATCGTTTATCATTCTTCATCTATCACATGTCAATAATCACTTGTTTCCTGTCATCTATCATCATCATTCATCATCTGTCACTCGTTTTTTGTCATCTGTCAATGTGCCAACTATCTCAATAGTCACTTGCTTCCTGTCTTCTATCAACCGTTCAACTGCCATTAATCATTCATCATCTGTCTCTTGTTTCTGGTCATCATTAATCAACTGCCATTTATAATTCTTCACCTGTCACATGCCAATAATCACCTGTTTCTTGCCACCTGTCAACTATCATTCACCATTTTTTATCTGTCACTTGTTTCTGGTCATCTGTCAACTGTCATTTATCATCTATAACATGTCAATAGTTACCTGTTTATTGTCATCTATCAAATGTTCAATTGTCATTCATCATTAATCATCTGTCACTTGTTTCTTGTCATATGTCAATTGGTCAACTAAAATTCATCATTCATCATCTGTCACTTGTTTCTTGTCATCTCACAACTGGTCAACTATCAAACACCATTCTTCATCTGTCAACTGTCATTTATCACTCTTCATTTGTCACATGTCAATAGTCACCTGTTTTCTACCATCTTTCAACTGCCGTCTATCATTCTTCATCTATTACATCTCAATAGTCACTTGTTTCTTGTCATCTACCAACTGTTCAATTGTCACTCATCATTCATCATCTGTCATTCGTTTCTTGTCATCTGTCAACTAGTCAACTGTCATTCATCATTTTCATCTGTCACTTATTTCTGGTCATCTGTCAATTATCATTTATAAAACTTCATCTGTCACATGTTTCTCGTCATCTGTCAACTTTCGTTTATTATGCTTCTACATGTCAATAGTCACTTGTTTCCTGTCATCTATCATCATCATTCATCATCTCGTTTTTTGTCATCTGTCAATGGGCCAACTCTCATTCATCATTCTTCATTTGTCACTTGTTTCTTATCATCTGTCAACTGTCATTTATAATTCTTCATCTGCGACATGTTAAACTCGACAAACGACAGATGATAGTTTGACACATGACAGATTAATATACGATAGAATGATAGATGAAAGAATAATGGATTTTTTAAAAAAGACAATAGACTATTTAATTATATAAAAGTCAGTCAACTAACAATTGTCATTTGTCATCTGTCAATTATCATTTTAACTTTCATTTGTCATCTGTCAATCGTCAATTTCAAATTGTATTTGTCAACTCTCAACAGGCAACTGTCATATGCTATCTGTCAATTGCCAATTTGAACTTTTTTATTTATTAACAGTCATTTGTCACTGTTATCTGCTATCTGTCAATTGTCATTTTTAACATTAACATTAGTTAATGGCCATCCTGCTATTAAGTCAAATGTCAATTATAATACTCATCTGTCACCTGTTATCGACTATTTTTAATTGTCAATTTAAACGTTCATATATCAATTATCACTTGTTATCTGTCAAGCGTTAATTTAAACTTTTATTTGTCAGTTGGTATCTGCTATCTGTCATATGTCAATTTCAACGTTCATTTGTCATCTGCCATTTGCTATCTGTCAACTCTCATTTTTAATTTACATTTGTTAATTGTAATCTTTTATATGTTTCTTATCATTAGTCAACTGTCAATTTTAACTTTCATTTGTCATTTGCTATCTGCTATTTATCAATTGTCATTTGTCATCTGCCAACTGTCATTTTTTAACTTACATGTGTCAACTGTTGATTTAAACTTTCATTTGTCACCTGTCGTCAACCGTCAATTTTAAATTTTATTTGTCAATTGTCATATGATACCTGTCAACTGTCAATTTTAACGTTGGTTTATCAATTGTTATTACAATCATGTTTAACTCACATTTATCAACTGTTAATTTAAACTTACAATTATCAATTATCATTTGCCATTCGTAATTAGGCGGTTATGAATTTACAGGATACAATTTATCTGGATTACGTATTTAAAAAAAAACAACAGAAATTCGTTCTTCAATTGTTTCTACATTTTATTGCGATAACTTTTGAAATAATGTTCGGATTTGAAAAATTCTTGCAGCAATGAATTTCTGTGATCGTATTTGTTTGAAAGATGCAAAAAACAAAAATCCGTACTTCAATTGTTTTTTCATTTATTGCCGTAATTTTTGAAATAATGTTCGGATTTGAAAATTTTTAGCAGCAATGAATTTCTACGATCTTATTTATTAGAAATAAACAAAAAACAGAAATTCGTATTTCAATTGTTTTTCATTTTATTGCGATAACTTGTGAAATAATAATCGGATTTGAAAAAATCTTACAGAAATGAATTTCTATGATCATATTTATTAGTAATATGCAAAAAACAAAAATTCGAACTTCAATTGTTTTGTTATTTTATCGCCATAACTTTTGAAATAATGCTCGGATTTGAAAATTTCCAGAAGCAATGAATTTCTACGATCGTAATTATTCGAATTAGATTAAAAAAAATATAAATTCGTACTTCAATTGTTCAAAATTTTTTTTATGATAACTTTTAAACTAATGTTTGGTTTTTAATAATTTTAACTGCAATCAATTTGTACGTTGAAATTTATGTAAATTATGTGAAAAACAAAAATTCATTCTTCAATTGTTTTTTTCTTTCAATTACGATAACTTTTTAAATAATCCTCCGATTTGAAAAATTCTAACTGCAATGAATTTCTACGATGAAAGTCTATCTAGACTAAAAAAACAAACAGAAATTCGTACTTTTTTTTCATTTTACGTGGGTAATTTTAAAATCATTAATTAGATTTGAAAAATACTATCAGCAATGAATTGAGACAATGAAATTGGTCGGAAATACATAAACAATGAATAAATGAACAAATGAAAGAAAAAATATTTCGAATAAATATGATCGCAGAAATTCATTGCTGCTGGAATTTTTCAAATACGAACATTATTTCAAAAGTTATCGTAATTAAAAGAAGAAATAATTGAAAGACCAATTCATGATTTTTACATGATCATAATAAATGCGATCGAAGAAATTCATAGCTGTTGAAATTTTTCAAATCCGAGCTATTGTAACAAAAAGAAAAAACAATTGAAACGCGAATTTCTGATTTTTACGTAATCTTAATGAGTTCAATCGTAGAAATTCATTGGTGCTCAAATTTTTCAAATCCGAGCATTATTTCAAAAGTTATGGCATTAAAAGTAAAAAAACAATTGAAACTCGAATTTCTGATTTTCACGTGATCTTAATAAATTTAATCGTAGAAATTCATTGCTGCTACAATTTTTTAAATCCGAGCATTATTTCAAAAGTTATAGCATAAAAAGTAAAAAACAATTGAAGAACGAATTTCTGTTTTTCGAGTGATTCGAATAAATTTGATCGTAGAAAATCATTGCTGCTACAATTTTTTAAATCCGAGCATTATTTCAAAAGTTATAGCATAAAAAGTAAAAACAATTGAATAACGAATTTTTGTTTTTTGTGTGATTCGAATAAATACGATGGGAGAAATTCGTTGCTGTTGGAATTTTTCAAATCCGATTATTATTTTAAAAGAAAAAACAATTGAGGAACGAATTTCTGTGTTTTTTTTTTTGCATAATTCAAATATATTTGATTGTACAAACACCTTAAAGTAGAAATTGTTGAAATCTGAATATTATTTCAGAAGTTATCGCAGAAAGAAAAAATAGACAAATAAACATACAAACAAATGAATAAATAAACTAACGAACTAAACAGCAAATGAACGAAATGGACTATGAAACATTAAACAATTAAGTAGAAGAACAAATGAGCATATAAACAATTGTTTAAGGAAACAAATAAATGGTTAAATTGGTAAATAAACAAATGAACGAATTAATACAGTAACGAATAAGTGGAGAAACAAATGAAAGATCGGTAAATAAATAGAAGAACGGATAAGGCAATTACCAAACGAATAAATGAACAATACATGAATAACTAAACTATTAAACAAATAAAATAAATTAATATACAGGGTGACTGACGAAAAACCTTTGGTGCTGTATCTCGCTTATTTTTTATCCGATTTTAATAAATAAAACATCAAATTAAACCATTTTTAAAAGACTTTAATATGAACTGTACTGTTATTTTTGCTCGCACCCAGTTTTTGACAAAATACGATCAACATTTTTTTTTTTAATTGCACTGTATATATATTTTTATTGATTCGCAAGGAGATTTTTTTTCTGAATATAAAATTGTAGACAAATTTATCCATACATCAAACTTAAGTCGAGAAATTGAGGATTAAAAAAATAAATAAAAAGTCAAGTATCCATTGTAAACAATATACAGACCCTATTTTAAATGCCAAAAGTGACAGTGTCAGCCATTGATACAATACTGCAACGATTTTTAATTATTTCATAATTAAAATGTTGCAATATTTCAAACACTGTACTAGAATTTTGTGCTTCTACAGAAATCGTTTTTCAGTTTTTGAAATCTTGCAACATTTTTATTATGAAATTATTAAAAATCATTGCAGTATTGTACCAATGACTGACACTGTCACTTTTGACATTTGGAATAGGCTCTGTATATTGTTTACTACGGGTATTTGATTTTTAATTTTTTTTTTTTTAATCCTCAATTTCTCGACTTTGGTTTGATGAATGGATAAAATCGTTTACAAATTTAGATTCAGAAAAAAATCTCCTTGCGGATCAGTACAAAATATATATACAGTGCAATTTGAAAAAAAAAGTTGATCGTCTTTTGTCAAAAACTGGATGCAAGAAAAAACATCAGTACAGTTCATATTAAAGTCTTTTAAAAATCATTTAATTTGATGTTTTATTTATTCAAATCGGATCAAAAATAAGCGAGATACAGCACCAAAGGTTTTTCGTCAGTCACCCTGTATAATTAAATAATCTGAAGAAAAAATAAGAAATAAGTTAACACACCATTAATTAACTTAAAAAACTTTAACGTCGAAATCAATTACAACGCCATCTATTGAGATTTAGATAAAATTCGGGACATAACCTATATAAGCCTTTAGAAAACCAAAATTAAAATTAAAAATTAAAAATAAAGTTTAATAGTTTTTCTATAAACTTTAGCATAATAGAGTCATTAACTAATTATGAGAAGACCTGTTTCAAACTACTATTCCTCATCATTACAGTACAGTAGGTTTTGTTTTTATTGAAGATTAAAATAATTCCGAATGTTTCTATTCATATTATCATGATATGATTGTGTCGCCATTAAAAAAAAAACAGTCGAAACGCGCTTCTGCGGTCGTACGGTTCGCGAATTGATGTGGCGGCGGTGGTGGGTGGTTGAGGAGTGGGGGGGAGGCAGGGGACGCATTACTCACGTCCGCATTATTTCGCGGTTTTCGCGTCCGCTGCGCTTACCTAATTGATTGATTGATATCTTCAGTATTACGAATAATAATCGCCGGACAATTGATAATCGACGAATTGCGTTATCTTAACGACCGTAACTCTTATCGAAAAAAAAAAAAACAAAGAAAGAAACAATTCGTCATTTTCAAATTGGATTATAGTAATCGATTGCGTCATCCCGATGATGACGAATTTATTCTTGTAATCGTGCTGTGATAATAACCAGAGAGATTAATTTTTATTTCTTGCATAAACACAGACGTTGAATTTATAATGATGTGGTTACGACCGTTATTAATCCTTATTACATATAGTTGTGGTTTTAATGCTGAATTTAATCGATCAGTATTATTGTATGATAAAAACATAATTATTGGAAGTTGTCAAAAAGAAAGCAGTGTTTTGATGAGGATCAAAAAGGTCGAAACCGGTCTGTATTTTTAACTACACAGTTTCCTCCTCCCTTTTTTGTAATTTTTAATGAGGACCATCAATATAAGAATTGTTGCTTTTTCTAAACAGAAAATTTTGGCTTGTTTTAATGATGATTTATTTCTAAAAAAAAAAGTAACAGGTGCCAGTCTTTTTTCTATCCCCCTATTTTTAATACGTGCCAAATCCCTTTTATTGGCATTTATGGCATTGGGTAGGTTATTCAATTCAGTAATTCAGCGGCACGACAACCTCACCCTCTGGTACGTGACGCCGCGTCAGGGGGTGGGATTTGCCGCGAAGGACCGTCGTCCGATGTTTTCAATTTTTCAAGTCAGGTGTGTGTTGTTAGTGGATACTCCAAGCAAGAAAGAGAGACGATGCTGTCTGTCGATCGGTAAACCCCCCTAAAGATGGTGCTGGTATTGGAGGAAAAGGAGGGGATAGGGGGGTAGGACGAAGGAATGAAATGTGCGTCCGAACCGTGGAGATGTTTATCTGTGGAATTAAGTCCCATATCTGTAACAAGCGTTCGGGATTCCTAGAGATTTTTAGCGTTTCACCACCTCTCCCCTCTTCCTCTCCATTCTTTTTCGATGTCGTTTTTTTCCTCCTTCTTCATTTTATTAATTGAATCCTTTGATCTGGCGAGCAGAAGCCGCAGAACGGGGCCCGAACGCGTTGACCTTATGCGTGTTGACGCGACAGCAGCTCCAGCGGCGGCAGCCAGCAAGTTCAACAAACAGGAGTGGATCGTGTGAAATTAGATAATCGGCGATAAGTGGACTCTCTCTCCCCTCCACCGCCGTGCTCATCTTTTACATCTTCCGCCGCCGAACCAGGATACAGCGCGCACGGATCGGATTCCGCGCGCATTTTCGTCCCGAAAAGAAATTTCAACAATTTTTTTCCTCCGTGTAATATCAATCTCCGAGAGGATGATCATTTCGTAACCTGTTGGATGTTTTTTTTTTTATTATCCGGTGGAGACGGTTGCCAAAAGCGCGGTGGCGGAGTGTGCGGATTGAAATATCAATGGGATTGCGATGGCGGAACGTTGGCCAAACGAATTCTATTAATAGTTTCGGACCGGTGGGGTTGGAGAGAAATAGAGAAAGAGAGAGAGAGAGAGAGAGGATCGCCGAAAATGTCAGCCGAATTGTAAATCATCGACGGTCGGAAATTAATTGGCTGGCGACCGTTACAATTTCTAACATTAGCACACTGTAACGTTCTTTATATATACATACATATTATCGAATGTGACGATTGAAGTACCAATTCGAATAATACTGATTACTGCAAGAATTTTTCAAATCCGATGATTATTTCAAAAGTTATGACAATAAAACGAAAAAAACAATTGAAGTACGAATTTTTGTTTCTTGCATATTACTAATAAATATGACCGTAGAAATTCATTGGTGCAAGAATTTTTCAAATCCGATGATTATTTCAAAAGTTATCGCAATAAAATGAAAAAACAATTGAAGTACGAATTCCTGTTTTTTGCATGTTACTAACAAATATGACCGTAGAAATTCATTGGTGCAAGAATTTTTCAAATCCGATGATTATTTCAAAAGTTATCGCCACTAAATGAAAAAACAATTGAAGTACGAATTTCTGTTTTTTGTATATTTATAATAATAATGATCGTAGAAATTCATTACTGCAAGAAATTTTCAAATCCGAACATTATTTCAAAAGTTATCGCCATTAAATGAAAAAACAATTGAAGTACGAATTTCTAGTTTTTGTATAATTCCAATAATAATAATCGTAGAAATTCATTGCTGCAAGAATTTTTCAAATCCGAACAATATTCCAAAAGTTATCGCCCTTAAATGAAAAAACAATTGAAGTACGAATTTCATTTTTTGTATAATTCGAATAAATATAATCGTAGAAAGTCATTACTGCAAGAATTTTTCAAATCCGAACTTTATTTTTAAAGTTATTGCGATAAAATGGAAAAACAATTGAAGTTCGAATTTTTGTTTTTTGCATATTACTAATAAATATAAACGTAGAAATTAATTACTGCTAAAAATTTTCAAATCCGAACATTATTTTCAAAAGTTATCGCAATTAAATGAAAAAAACAATTGAAGTACGAATTTCTATTTTTTGTATAATTCAAATAATAATGATCGCAGAAATTCATTACTGCAAGAATTTTTCAAATCCGAACATTATTCCAAAAGTTATCGCCATTAAATGGAAAAACAATTGAAGTACGAATTTCTGTTTTTTGTATATTTCTAATAAATATGATCGTAGGAATTCATTACTGCTACAATTTTTCAAATCCGAACATTATTTCAAAAGTTATAACAATAAAACGCAAAAACAATTGAAGCCCGAATTGCTGTTTTTTGTTTATTTCTAATAAATATGATCGTACAAGTTCATTGCTGCAAGAAATTTTCAAATCCGAGCATTATTTCAAAAGTTATCGCAATAAAATGAAAAACAATTGAGGTACGTTTTTTTGTTTTTTGTGCGATATTAATAAATATGATCGTAGAAATTCATTGCTGCAAGAATTTTTCATATCCGAACATTATTCCAAAAGTTATCGCCATTAAATGAAAAAACAATTGAAGTACGAATTTCTAGTTTTTGTATAATTCCAATAATAATAATCGTGGAAATTCATTGCTGCAAGAATTTTTCAAATCTGAACATTATTTCAAAAGTTATCGCCCTTAAATGAAAAAACAATTGACGAACGAATTTCAATTTTTTGTATAATTCGAATAATAATGATCGTAGAAATTCATTACTGTAAGAATTTTTCAAATCAGAACATTATTTTCAAAGTTATCGCAATTAAATGAAAAAACAATTGAACGACGATTTTTTATTTTTTGTACAATTCGAATAAATATAACCGTAGAACTTCATTACTGAAAGAATTTTTCAAATCCGAGCATTATTTCAAAAGTTATGGCGATAAAATGAAAAAACAATTGAAGTACGAATTTTTGTTTTTTGTATATTTCTAATAAATATGATTGTGGAAATTCATTACTGAAAGAATTTTTCAATCCGAGCATTATTTCAAAAGTTATGGCGATAAAATGAAAAAACAATTGAAGCACGAATTTTTGTTTTTTGTATAATTCGAAGAATAATAATCTCAGTAATTCATTGCTGCAAGAATTTTTCAAATCCGAGCATTATTTCAAAAGTTATGGCGATAAAATGAAAAAACAATTGAAGTACGAATTTTTGTTTTTTGTATATTTCTAATAAATATGATCGTGAAAATTTGATACTGCAAGAATTTTTCAAATCCGAATATTATTTCAAAAGTTGTGGCAATAAAATGAAAAAACAATTGAAGTTCGAATTTCTGTTTTTTGTACAACTCTAACAAATGCGATCGTAGAAATTCATTGCTGCAAGAATTTTTCAAATCCGAGCATTATTTCAAAAGTTATTGAAATTTAAGGAAAAAACAATTGCAGTACGAATTTTTGTTTTATACATAATCCGAATAAGTTTGATCATGGTAATTCATTCCTGCAAAAAAATTTCAAATCCGAACATTATTTTCAAAATTATGACAATAAAACGAAAAAAACAATTGAAGTACGAATTTCTGTTTTATACATAATCCGAATACGTTTGAACATAGTAATTCATTCCTGCAAGAATTTTTCAAATCCGAACATTATATCAAAAGTTATCGCAATGTATAGAAAAAAAAAACATTTGAAGTGCGAATTTCTGTTGTTTTTAAATAATCCACATAAATTTTATCCTGGAAATTCATTATGGAAGACAGATAATAATTGACAAATGACACATGAAAGTTTTAATAGCAGGATGACAATTAATAAACGTTAAAGTTAAAAATATCAGTTGACAGATAGAAGATGATAGATGGCAAATGACAATTGACAAATGAAAATTAAAATTGACAGTTGACAGATATCACATGAGAGATTACTCATGACATTTGACAAATAATATTTGAAATTGACGGTTGACAGATAGCTGATGACAAATGACAGATGAAAGTTTAAATTAAAAGTTGACAAATGTAAGTTAAAAATGACAATTGACAGATGACAATTGACAATCGATAAACGAAATTGACATATGACAGATAGCAGATTACATGACAGATGACAGTTAAAAAATAAAAATTTAAATTGACAGTTGACAGAGGACAGATGACAATAGATAATTAAATATTGAAATTGACATATGACAAATTACAGATCACATGACAGATGACAGTTGACAAATAACAGTTTAAACTGAAAGTAGACTAATAGCTTATGTAAGTTAAAAATGATAATTGACAATTGATAAATAAAAATATTCAAATTGACAGTTGACAGATGACACATGACTGATGGATGACCATTGGCGGATGACTGATGACAATTGACAAATAATATTTGAAATTGACGATTGACAACAGATGACAAAATGAAAGTTTAAATTAAACAATTGACAAATGTAAGTTGAAAATGACATTAGTCAGATGACAAATGACAACTGATAAGTGAAATTGTCAGATGACAGATAGCAGATGACATGATATATGACAATTGACAAATAACAGTTTAAACTGAAAGTTGGCTAATGACAGATGACAATTAACAAATGTAAGCTAAAAAATTATTAATGACAGATAGCAGATGACAGATGACAAATGACAATTGATAAATAAAAAAAGTTCAAATTGACAGTTGACAGATAGCACATGACAGATGATTGGTGACCGTTGACATATACAGTTTAAAATTGACGATTGACAGATGGCAAATGACAAACGAAAGTTTAATTTAACAGTTGGCAAATGTAAGTTAAAATGACAAATGACAATTGATAAATAAAAATATTCAAATTGACAGTCGACTCATGACAATTGACAAATAAAATTTGAAATTGACGATTGACATATAAATAAAGTTTAAATTAACAATTGACAAATGACATTAGTCAGATGACAAATGACAAATGATAAATGAAAGTTGAAATTGACAGATGAAAGGTAGAAGATCACATGACAGATGACAGTTGACAAATAACAGTTTAAACAGAAAGTTGACTAATAGCAGATAACAATTAACAAATGTATGCTAAAAATTATTATTGACAGATAGCAGATGACAGGTGACAAATGACAATTGATAAATAAAAAAGTTCAAATTGACAGTTGACAGATAGCACATGACAGATGACAGTTGACAAATACAATTTGAAATTGACGATTGACAAACGACAGACGACAAACGAAAGTTTAAATTAACAGTTGGCAAATGTAATTTAAAATGACAATTGACAGACGACAAATGACAATTGTTGGTTGAAATATTAATTAGTAAATGAAAATTGAAATTGATATTTGACAGAGAGCAGATGGCAGATGAAAGTTAAAATTAGCAGTTAACTAATAGTAGATGACAGATGAAGAATATCAATTAATTACAAATGACAATTGACAGATAGCAAATGACAAATGACAAATAAATATTTAAATTGACGTATGACAGATAGCAGATGACAATCGACAAATAAAAGTTTAAATTGACAGTTGACATATGGTAGATGACAGATGACAAATGACACTTGATAAATGAAGGTTTAAATTGACAATTAAAAATGACAGTTAAAAAATAGATGACAAATGAAAGTTAAAATTGACAGTTGACTTAATAGCAGATGATAATTAACAAATGTAAGTTGAAAATGATAATTGACAGATAGCAGATAACAGTGTCAAATGACAATTGATAAATAAAAATAAAGTTGAAATAGCACATGACAGATGACTGATGACAGTTGACAAATAAAATTTGAAATTGACAATTGACAGAGCACGATGACAATTAACACATATAAGTTGTTAAGAATGACAATTGACAGATAGCAAATAACGGTGACAAATGACAATTGATAAATAAAAAAAAGTTCAAATTGACAGTTGACAGATAGCATATGACGCAAATTAAATTTGAATTTGACAATTGACAGATAACAGATGACAGATACCAAATGAAAATGTATATTACTAGTTGACAAATGTACGTTAAAATGACAATTGACAGATGACAAATGACAATTGATAAATGAAAGTTGAAATTGTTAGTTGACAGACCACAGATGATGACATATGAAAGAAGACAATTAGAAAATTTAAATTTATATTTGACAGATAGCAATTGACAGATGACAGATGAAAGTTGCAATTGACAGATGACTAATAAATAGCAGATAACAATTAACAAATGTAAGTTATAACGACAGTTGGCAGATAGCAGATGATAGATGTCTGATGACAGTTGACAAATAAAATCTGAAATTGACGGTTGACAGACAGCAGGTGATAAATGAAAGGTTTAAATTAACAGTTGACAAATGAAAGTTTAAATTAATAGTTGACAAATATGAGCTACTGACAGTTCATAGATGACAAATGGCAATTGATAAATGAGAGTTGAAATTGACATATGACAGTATGAAATAAAAATTTGACAGTTGACAGATAGCAGATGACAGATGACAATTGATAATTGCAAGTTGAAATTGACATATGACAGACATGAATAAAAGTTTTAATTGACAGTCAACACATGACATTTGATAGCAAATAACACATAACGGATGAAAGTTAAAATTGATAGTTGACAAATAGCAGATGAAAATTAACAAATGTAAGTTATAATGATAATTGACAGATGACAGGTGACTAATGACAATTTATTGATAAAAAAGTTCAAATGGACAGTTCATTAATAGCACATGACAGATGACAAATAAAATTTGATATTAAAGGTTGACAGATAGTATATGACAGATGACAAATGACACTTGATAAATAAACGTATAGATTGACAATGATAACACCAGAAAACAGAAGACAAATGAATGTTTAAATTGGTAGTTGTCTAATGGCAGATGACAATTTAAATCCATACATTATTATAAAAGTTATTAAAAAATTAAAAAAAAAAAACAATTGAAGTACGAAATTTGTTTTTTTACGTATTCCTAATAAATTGGATCGTGAAAATGCATTGCTGTTAAATTTTTTCAAATCCGAACAGTATGTCAAAAGTTACGGCAATAAAATGAAAAACAATTGAAAATCGAATTTTTTGCGTAATCCTAATTAATTTGATTATAGAAATGCGTTGTTGGTGGAATTTTTCAAATCCGAAGATTATTTCAAAAGTTATTGCATTAAAATGAAAAACAATTGAAAATCGAATTTTCTTTTTTTGCGTAATCCTAATAAATTTGATCCTAAAAATGCATTTCTGGTGGAATTTTTCAAATCCGAGCATTATTTTAAAAGTTATAGCATTCAAAGAAAAAAACAATTGAAGTACAAATTTCGTTTTTTGCGTAATACGAATAAATACGACCGTAGAAATTCATTTCTGCTAAAAACTTCAAAATCTGATCATTATTTTTACAAATTATCGCAATATAAAGAAAAACAATTGAAACACGAATTTCTGATTTTTACGCGATCCTGTTAAATTTAATCGTGGGAATTCATTGCTGCCGGAATTTTTCGAATCCGATCAATATTTCAAAAGTTATCGTAATAAAACGAAAAAAACAATTGAAATACGAATATCTGTTTTTTGCGTGATCATGTAAAATTTAATCGTAGGAATTCATTGGTGCTGGAATTTTTCAAATCCGAGCATTATTTCAAAAGTTATAGCACTAAAAGAAAAAAACAATTGAAGTACGAATTTCGGTTTTTTGCGTGATTCGAATAAATATGATCATGGAAATTCATTGCTGCCGGAATTTTTCGAATCCGAGCATTATTTCACAAGTAATAGCACTAAAAGGAAAAAACAATTGAAACACGAATTTTTGATTTTTGCGTGATTCGAATAAATATGATCGTGGAAATTCATTGCTGCCGGAATTTTTCGAATCCGAGCATTATTTCACAAGTAATAGCACTAAAAGGAAAAAACAATTGAAACAAGAATTTCGGTTTTTTTGCGTGAATCGAATAAATATGATCATAGACATTTATTACTGCTGGAATTTTTCAAATCCGTGCACTAGTTCAAAAATTATAGCACTCAAAGTGAAAAACAATTGAAACACGAATTTCTGATTTTTGCATGATTCGAATAAATATGATCGTAGAAGTACATTGCAGCCGGAATTTTTCAAATCCGATCATTTTTTCACAAGTTTAGCACTAAAAGGAAAAAACAATTGAAACACGAATTTCTGATTTTTGCGCGATTCGAATAAATATGATCGTAGAAATTCATTGCTTCTGGAATTTTTGAAATCCGGGCATTATTTCAAAAGTTATAGCACTAAAAGAAAAAAACAATTGAAGTACGAATTTCTGATTTTTGCGGGATTCGAATAATTACGATCGTAGGCATTTATTGCTGCTGGAATTTTTCAAATCCGAGCGTTATTTCGAAAGTTATCGTAATAAAACGAAAAAAAAAAACAATTGAAACACGAAACTAAATGAATAAGTTTTTGTAAAAAGAAAAGAAACTCACCGATTAAATCCTCGAGACGACACCGTGTAATGCAGAAGTATTCCAAATGATTCCGTACCTGGAAAAGAAAAACAAATCATTAAAAAATCGACTTATTGAATTAAGGAAGACAAAAGTTTAAACTTAACACAAACATATAATATTTGATTAATCTTGAAGAACGTCATCTTTAAGTTGGAATGACCGCGCGTAGCTACCCTGAAGAGGCGTAATCCACCGAAACGCGTGACTGTAGATTGTCATTACATCATAATTAAATTCAATGATGTAAGTTAAAACAATAACGACAATATAATTAATTGATTATTTAAGATAACCAGTCAAGAGAAAATACTAATTGTTTTGTTTAATACAAGACAAAATAAATGTCTTTAGCATCAAGAAAAATAATGATTTCAGCCATAATAATTTAATACCCAACATTAGTTGATTGTTTAATTCACTGCTATACAAAGTCAATTACGACTGGTTTACGTTAGTTTGGTTATTTTCGCGTTTACAGTTGGCACTCCTGAATAAACGTCAAATTACAATAGACATGGCGGGAATGACATAAACCTTGACGTTGCAATTGTCTTTAATGGTAGAAATTGGTACCTACTAAGTTTTTCTTTTGATTTAGTACCCGAAAATTTAAAGATGACGATTATTTAAAACCCAGAAACACGAAAACAATTTTCGTGCGCGTGCAAAAGCCAATCGCGATTTTATTTAGGTGCAGTTATGCGACGATAAAATTTTCGCGATAGTTTCCGCGGAAAAATTGCACCGCCACTGCAAAAAACACCACACTCAGTAAATAACCGTTTGTGCGTTGGAAATCCGGGGGTGGGGTGGGGGGCGCAACGCGGCGGCGATAACGAAATGGAAAATATGCAGTCGGCCGCCCGTTATCGCCACCATAAATTACACACACACACATACAAATGCAGAGACAAAAAAAAAGGAAAATAATAGAAAATAGAAGGAAGGAAAAGTAAAAATAAACTAGGCATTCGCGGCATCCGAAACCTAACCTCAAAAGTGGAAATTTATCGCGGGCGAAACGGAAAAAAAAATCCACGCAGTCACCGTTGTTTACGACGGTTTAATTTATTTTTCGCGCAGAAGAGGCCTCAGCAAAACGCACATGCGCCGGTATTTCAAAAATGTCGCCTCGTTATTCATTTTTTTTTAAACGTACGACGACGCGTTATCAATTTGTTACACTGGCTATTTTAAACAATCGAACGTCATTGGTTTACTTATGGAAAAGATGATAATGAAAACAAAATGAATACAATTTACTCTAATGTCAAAAAAGTTAGGTTAGGAATGTTCTTAACCTTAATTTTCTTTAATTTTAAGAAAAATATTTGCAACTGATATATTAATATAATAAGAATAAGAATAAGAATGAAACCTTAACTGAAATTTATCTAGATTACACAGAAACAAACAAAAATTCTTATTACAATTGTTTTTTTTTAATTTTTTAGTATTAAACTTAAGTTTTAAAAATTATTGTTAGCAACAGAAACATTCTTACATCAAATGAACGAGTTGAGACAATGAGCTTCTACGATCAAACTTATTAGGATTATATAAAAAAAAACAACGTTTCGTACGTCAATTGTTTTTTTTCTTCTTCTTATTGTAATAGCTTTTGAAATAATAGTCGCATTTGAAAAATTCTGCCACCAATGAATTTCTATGATTAAAATTATTTAGTTTCTATAAAAAAAAACAGTAATCCGTACTTCAATTGCTTTTTTTTTTAATTTGTATGCGATAACTTTTTAAATAATGCTCCGATTTTAAATATTTTAGCATCAATGAATTTCTATGATTCAATTCATTCAGATTATGTAAAAAAAAGGAAATTCGTAGTTCAATTGTTTTTTAATTTTTTTGCGATAACTATTGAAATAATGCTCAGATTTGAAAAATTCTAGCAGCAATGACTTCCTACGATTGACTATATTTGGATTATGTTAAAAACAGAAATTCGTGCTTCAATTGTTTTTTTCATTTTTTGCTATAACTTTTGAATTAATGTTCGGATTTGAAAAATTCTTTAAGCAATGAATTTCTACGATCAAAATTAATAAAATGAGACAAAAAACAAAAATTCGTACTTCAATTGTTTTTCTTTTTATTGCCATAACTTTTGAAATAACGTTCAGATTTGAAAAATTCTAGCAGCAATGAGTTCCTACGATTTAATTTATTCGGATTATGTTAAAAAAGGAAATTCGTACTTCAATTGTTTTTTCATTTTTTTTGTGATAACTATTGAAATAATGCTCAGATTTGAAAAATTCTAGCAGCAATGACTTCCTATGATTGACTATATTCGGATTATGTTAAAAACAGAAATTCGTGCTTCAATTGTTTTTTCATTTTTTTTGCGATAACTTTTGAAATAATGTTCGGATTTGGAAAATTCTGGCAGAAATGAATTTCTACGATCAAATTTATTGAGATTACACGAAAAATGGAAATTCGTACTTCAATTGTTTTTTTATTTTTCTGCCATAACTTTTGAAATAATGTTCCGATTTGGAAAATTTTGGTAGCAATGAATTTCTAGGATCAAATTTACTAGGATTACCCAAAAATAGAAATTAGTTCTTCAATTGTTTTTTTATTTTTTGCAATAACTTTTGATATAATTGTCGAATTTAAGAAATTCTTGCAGCAATGAATTCTTACGATGGCATTTATCTAGATTCCACAAAATTCGAAAAATCGTAGTTCAATTGTTTTTTCATTTTACTGCAATAACTTTTAAAATAATATTCAGATTTGAAAAATTCTACCAGCAATGAGTTTCTATGATTGATTTTAATCAAATTATATAAAAAAATTGAAATTCGCACTTCAATTGTTTTTTTAATTTTTTGCGATAACTTTTAAAGTAACGTACGGATTTGAAAAATTCTAGCAGAAATGAATTTCTGAGACCAAATTTAATACGATTGCATAAAAATCAAAAATTCGTACTTCAATTGTTTTTTCATTTTTTTGCAATAACTTTTTAAATTATGGTCAGATTTCAGAAATTCTTGCGGCAATAAATTCCCACGATGACATTTATTCAGATCCCACAAAAAACGAAAAATCGTAGTTCAATTGTTTTTTTCATTTCATTGCCATAACTTTTGAAATAATGTTCGGATTTGAAAAATTCTGGCAGAAATGAATTTCTACGATCAAATTTATTGAGGTTACACGAAAAATGGAAATTCGTACTTCAATTGTTTTTTTTTCATTTTTCTGCCATAACTTTTGAAATAATGTTCTGATTTGGAAAATTTTGATAGCAATGAATTTCTAGGATCAAATTTACTAGGATTACCCAAAAAACAGAAATTAGTACTTCAATTGTTTTATTTTTTTATTTTTTGCAATAACTTTTGATATAATTATCGAATTTAAGAAATTCTTGCAGCAATGAATTCTTACGATGGCATTTATCTAGATTCCACAAAAAATCATAATATTCAGATTTGAAAAATTTTATCAGCAATGAGTTTCTATGATTAATTTTAATCAAATTATATAAAACATAGAAATTCGCACTTCAATTGTTTTTTATTCTTTTGCGATAACTTCTGAAGTAACGTACGGATTTGAAAAATTCTAGCAGAAATGAATGTCTAAGACCAAATTTAATACGATTGCATAAAAATCAAAAATTCGTACTTCAATTGTTTTTTTCATTTTTTTGCAATAACTTTTGAAATAATGGTCAGATTTTAAAAATTCTTGCAGCAATGAGTTTTCACGATGACATTTATTATGACCACGCAAAAATTTTAAAAAAATCGTAGTTCAATTGTTTTTCATTTTATTGCGATAACTTTTGAAATAATATTCAGATTTGAAAAATTCTGACAAAAATGAATTTCTACGATCAAATTTAATACGATTACGTAAAAATCAGAAATTCGTACTTCAATTGTTTTTCAATTTTTTGCAATAACTTTTGAAATAATCATCGGATTTGAAAAATTCTTGCAGCAATGAGTTTCTACGATCATATTCATCATGATTTTGCAAAAAAGAGAAATTCGTACTTCAATTGTTTTTCTGTTTTACTGCGATAACTTTTGAAATAACATTCGGATTTGAAAAATTCTAACAGAAATGAATTTCCAAGACCAAATTTAATACTATTACGTACAAATTAGAAATTCGTGTTTCAATTGTTTCTTTTTTCAATTATTGCGATAACTGCTGAAAGTATGTTTAGATTTTGAAAATTCTGGCAGAATTGAATTTCTACGATCTAATTTAATGGGATTACGTAAAAAACAGGAATTCGTACTTCAATTGTTTTTTTCGTTTTATTGTCATAACTTTTGAAATAATCATCGGATTTGAAAAATTCTTACAGAAATGAGTTTCTACGATCATATTCATCCTGATTATACGAAAAACAGAAATTCGTACTTCAATTGTTTTTTGTTTAATTGGGATAACTTTTGAAATAATGTTCGGATTTGAAAAATTATGGCAGCAATGAATTTCTACGACCAAATTTATCAGGATTACGTAAAAATCAGAATTTTGTACTTCAATTGTTTTTTCATTTTTTTGCAATAACTTTTGAAATATTGGTCAGATTTGAAAAATTCCAGCAGAAATGAATTTCTACGATCAAATTTATTAAGATTAGATAAAAAAACAGAAATTCGTACTTCAATTGTTTTTAGTTCTATTGCGATAACTTTTGAAATAATGGTCAGATTTTGAAAATTTTGGCAGCAATCAATTTCTACGATCAAATTTATTAGGATTACGTAAAAATCAAAAATTCGTATTTCAATTGTTTTTTTTAATTTTTTGCAATAACTTTTGAAATAATGTTCGGATTTAAAAAATTCTAGCCGCAATGAACTGCTATGATTGAATTTATTCGAATTATGTTAAAAACAGAAATTCGTACTTCAATTGTTTTTGCATTTTTCTTGCAATAACTTTTGAAATAATGTACAGATTTAAAAAATTCTAACAGCAACGAGTTTCTATGATTAAATTTATTCGGATTATGTTAAAAAACAGAAATTCGTGCTTCAATTGTTTCTAAATTTTTGAAATAATGTCCGGACAAAAAAAAAATCACGCAAGATCTAAAATAAAATAAAAATTGGCGTCACTCAACAGTCAGTTATTGACAAGCGAATTTTGATAGATAACAGACAGATGACAATAGATAATATAATAGAATAATTGATATCCAAAGATACATGACAGGCGACAATTGACAAATGACAGTTGATAAAAAAACAAATGACAATTAAAAACTTGCAAAAATTTAATGACAACAAACGTTATTTTATATAGAAATGATTTTTAAATTTGAAAAAATGGGTTCCTATGATTAGATTTAATTAGATTATTTAAAAAATACAGAAATTTGTACTTCAATTGTTTTTTCATTTAATTGCAATAACTTTTGAAATAATCATCGGATTTAAAAAATTCAAGCAGCGATGAGTTTCTACGATCATATTCATCATGATTATACAACAAACAGAAATTCGTACTTCAATTGTTTTTTGTTTTTTTACGATAACTTTTGAAATAATAGCCAGATTTAAAAAATTCTAGCAGAAATGAGATTCTATAATTGAATTTAATCCGATTATGTGATAAACAGAAATTCGTACTTCCATTGTTTTCTTCATTTAATGTCATAACTTCTGAAATAATGTTCAGATTTGGAAAATTTTGGCAGCAATGAATTTCTACGATCAAATTTATCAGGATTACGTAAAAATAAAAAATTCGTACTTCAATTGTTTTTTCATTTTTTTGCAATAACTTTTGAAATAATGTTCGGATTTGAAAAATTTTAACAGCAATGAGTTCCTATGATTGAATTTATTCGGATTATGTTAAAAAGGGAAATTCGTACTTCAATTGTTCTTTATTTTTTTGCAATAACTTCGGACCAAAAAAATATAGGCAAGATCTAAAATAAAATAAAAAATTGGCGTCATTCAACAGTCAATTGTTGACAAGCGATATTTGATAGATAACAGACAGATGACAATAGATAATATAATAGAATAATCAATATCCAAAGACACGTGACAGACGACAATTGACAAATGACAGTTGATAAAAAAACAAATGACAATTAAAAACTTGCAAAAACTTAATGACAACATATGTTATTTTATATAGAAATGATTATTAAATTTGAAAAAATGGGTTCCGATCATTAGATTTAATTAGATTATGTAAAAAAAAGAAATTCGTACTTCAATTGTTTTTTTCATTTAATTGTGATAACTTTTGAAATAATCATCGGATTTGAAAAATTCTTGCAGCAATGAGTTTCTACGATCCTATTCATCCTGATTATACAAAAAACAGAAATTCGTACTTCAATTGTTTTTTGTTTTTTTACGATAACTTTTGAAATAATAGCCAGATTTAAAAAATTCTGGCAGAAATGAGATTCTATGATTGAATTTAATCAGATTATGTTAAAAACAGAAATTCGTACTTCCATTGTTTTCTTCATTTAATGTCATAACTTCTGAAATAATGTTCATATTTGGAAAATTTTGGCAGCAATGCATTTCTACGGTCAAATTTATTAGGATTACGTAAAAATCGGGAATTCGTACTTCAATTGTTTTTTTTCATTTTATTGCGATAACTTTTGAAAGAATCATCGGATTTGAAAAATTCTTGCAGAAATGAGTTTCTACGATCATATTCATCCTGATTATATGAAACACAGAAATTCGTACTTCAATTGTTTTCTGTTTTTTTGCGATAACTTTTGAAATAATGATCGGATTTGAAAAATTCTTACAGCAATGAGTTTCTATGATTATATTCGTCATTATTATACAAAAAACAGAAATTCGTACTTCAATTGTTTTTTGTTTTTTTGCGATAACTTTTGAAATAATGATTGGATTTTAAAAATTCTTACAGCAATGAGTTTCTATGATCACGTGCGTCCTGGTTATACAAAAATAAGAAATTCGTACTTCAATTGTTTTTTCCATGTTTTCCGATAATTTTAGAAATACTGTACGGATTTGAAAAATTCTAGCAGCAATAAATTTCCATGGTCAAATACAATAAGATTATGTAAAAATTAGAAATTCGTACTTCGATTGTTTTTTCCATTTTTTGCGATAACTTTTGAAATAATGATCGGATTTGAAAAATTCTAACAGCAATCAATTTCTATGGCCAAATTTGTTAGGATTATGTAAAAATCAGAAAGTCGTACTTCGATTGTTTTTTTCTTTTTTTGTGATAACTTTTGCAATAATGATCAGATTTGAAAAATTCTAGCAGCAATCAATTTCTATGGCCAAATATAATTAAGTTATGTGAAAATTAGTAATTCGTACTTCCATTGTTTTTTCTTTTTTTTGCGATAACTTTTGAAATAATGATCGGATTTGAAAAATTCTTGCAGAAATGAGTTTCTATGATCAACATTCATCCTAATTATACAAAAACAAGAAATTCGTACTTCAATTGTTTTTGTTTTATTGCGATAACTTGAAATTATTAACGAATTTTAAAAATTCTTGAAGCAATGAGTTTCCATTATCACATACATCCTGATTATACAAAAAACAAAAATTCGTACTTCAATTGTTTTTTGTTTTTTTGCGATAAATTTTTAAATAATGATCGGATTTTAAAAATTCTTACAGCAATGAGTTTCTATGGCCAAATTTAATAAGATTATGTGAAAATCAGAAATTCGTACTTCGATTGTTTTTTCAATTTCAGAGCGATAACTTTTGAAATAATGATCGGATTTGAAAAATTCTAGCAGCAATAAATTTCTATGGCTAAATTTAACAGGATTATATAAAAATCAGAAAGTCGTACTTCAATTGTTTTTTCATTTTATCGTCATAATTATTGAAATAATGATCAGATTTTAAAAATTCTTGCAGCAATGAGTTTCTACGATCATAGTCATCCGGATTATACAAAAACAGAAATTCGTACTTCAATTATTTTTTGATTTATTGCGATAACTTTTGAAATAATGATCGGATTTGAAAAATTATTGCTGCAATAAATTTCTATGACCGAATATAATTAAGTTATGTGAAAATTAGAAATTCGTACTTCAATTGTTTTTTCTTTTTTTTGCGATAACTTTTTAAATAATAATCTGATTTTAAAAATTCTTGCAGCAATGAGTTTCTATGATCATATTGTTAGTGATTATACAAAAAACAGAAATCCATACTTCAATTGTTTTCTCATTTTATTGCAATAACTTTTGAAATAAACATCGGATTTGAAAAATTCTAGCAGCAATAAATTTCCATGGCCAAATACAATAAGATTATGTAAAAATCAGAAATTCGTACTTCGATTGTTTTTTCAATTTCAGAGCGATAATTTTAGAAATAATGATCGGATTTGAAAAATTCTAGCAGCAATAAATTTCTATGGCCAAATTTAATAGGATTATGAAAAAATCAGAAAGTCGTACTTCGATTGTTTTTTCTTTTTATTGCGATAACTTTGGAAGTAATATTCAGATTTGGAAAATTTTAGCAGAAATGAATTTCTATGACCAAATATAATAAAGTTATGTGAAAATTAGAAATTCGTACTTCAATTGTTTTTTTTTTTTGCGATAACTTTAGACATAATGATCGGATTTGAAAAATTCTAGCAGCAATCAATTTCTATGGCCAAATTTAATAGGATTATGTAAAAATCAGAAAGTCGTACTTCGATTGTTTTTTCTTTTTATTGCGATAACTTTTGAAATAATCATCGGATTTAAAAAATTCTTACAGCAATGAGTTTCCATGGCCAAATTTAATAAGATTATGTAAAAATCAGAAATTCGTACTTCAATTGTTTTTTTGTTTTTTTGCGATAACTTTTGAAATAATCATCGGATTTTAAAAATTCTTACAGCAATCAGTTTCTATGGCCAAATTTAATAAGATTATGCAAAAATCAGAAATTCGTACTTCGATTGTTTTTTCTTGTTATCGCCATAACTTTTGAAATAATGATCGGATTTTAAAAATTCTTGCAGCAATAAATTTCTATGATCGAATTTAATTAAATTACGTGAAAATTGGAAATTCGCACTTCAACTGTTTTTCCATTTTTTTGCGATAACTTTTGAAATAATGATCGGATTTGAAAAATTCAAGCAGCAATAAATTTCTATGGCAAAATTCAATAGGATTAAGTAAAAATCATTAATTGTTTTCATTTGTATTGCAATAATGTGCAGTAAAATTTTCTACTAGTAAAATTATTCACTGTGATTTTTTTTTTTTTTGATACGTACGATAGTAAATTTAAAGAGATAAATAGGGTGGTGTTTTTTTTCGTCGGTAGGTAGTGATTTGGAGGGTAATAGAATTGTAGAGCGGGGCCACCACCTGCACATCGTTACGTCAGGGCGACAACATTATAAATTATCGGAGCGCTCCCGTCAATCTTCGCCCTCTTCGGCCCCCTATAGCAGATTTATTGCGGGACGCTTTACAAAGCGCCACTAAAGATTAGGAGGGTGGCGTGGAGGGGTGGGGGGGGGAGCGCGAGCGCCCTTCGCCGCCGTCCGTGCGTGATGGATATCTCCTGCTCAGGTGACGTCGATAAATAATATACAGGACGAGTTGAATTACTAAAAACTTTAAACCTTTAATAATAATACGTGAAAAGTAAAGGCGTTTTTTATTGTTTTATTAGTAGTAAACAAAACAATCGGAATGAATAATAGCCTTGTTGCATTTAGAATGGCGTTCGTTACACCTGCGTTAATTAAAATTCGTTACAAGATTTTCCATGTCTCGTATTACAAAAGACTGGCGCGTAGCTTCCGCTTTTGCTCAACGCGAGCTGCTCGCTCCACTCCAATTTCGAAACGAGGAAGATCCGCACACAACGATGGTGGAGGCGGCGGCGGCGGCGGCTTCGGCGGGACACGCTACAGAGGATGCCACCTCAAGCGCGAACGCATCACCTCCAATTGCCCATCGCCCGTTAATCATTCCGCACTTTAATATCCTCCTACACCTTCCTCCTCCCCCCTCCTCCTCCACCTCACCTCGACCATTACTATGCCAACATTATTATTACCCACCGGGTGAAAGTTATTGCTCATTGTATCCAGAAGAAACAACACGTTCAATTTTTCCTCTCTTCTACTGTTATTTGCACATGCACACATAATAACAAACAAACGCGTTCACTTGTTTCAAATAATCAATTATTGTTTCCATACAGGTTTCGACCTATTAGAGTCTCACCAGAGTAGAGCAGTTGACAACAAACAGGAATATTTGTTGTAGTAACATTCCCTTTCACTATCTTTATAAGACCAGTTTCTAGGAAAACAATAATTCATTTTTTGTTTTAATGTTTTCATGTTAATTATAAAAATTACGATGATGAAAGTGAATGAATGACACGGTTTACGTCGCGGGAGCCATTAAAAAAAACAAAAATTAGCATATTTGATAACCGCGGAAGTAATTAAATCGAAAAATTAAAAAAAAAAATTGTATAATAATTAACAATTAAAATTATCATTGAGTCATCAACGTCCATTCCTGATAGATCGCCGATCCGTGATTGCGTGATCGATTTACGTTCCAATTAAGTGTGCCGAGGAATTTAATTACAGTACATACAGTGCGTTTGGTGTAATAAATGAATGAAACTTATAAAAAAAAAACTCCAAGTGTTACTATATAATAAAACAAAAACAAATGACAGACGACATAAGTTGATGCTGTATGTCATTTGTCTCAGCTCATTTTCCATCTAATTTTCTTATCATTTGTTTTAGTGTTAAAATATGTAAAACACTTTAATCAGTAAGTTATTAAATAAAGAAAACACTTAACTTTTTTATACCACTTATATTTTTATTTCTCGTGACTAGTTTCAATTACAAGGTAATCATTATCAAACTCACAGTTTGATAATGATTACCTTGTAATTGAAACTAGTCACGAGAAATAAAAATATAAGTGGTATAAAAAAGTTAAGTGTTTTCTTTATTTAATAATCGAAAATGTACCACGAAGTAAACGCCTCCAAAATTCAAGAATTAATCAGTAAGCTTTAAACCATTGGAAAAACTAACGTTTGAAAATTGCAAACACAACATGAAATGGAACAATTGATAGTTGACAGAAAAAAATGATTTAGCAACTGTCAATTTTTGTCTTCAATGGTTGACCGTCGAAAGTTGACAAATATAAATTTTTAGTATTGTAGATTTGTAAGTTGTAATGTTATTTCTTTTTTTTGACAATTATTATCTGTAAATTGACATCTCAAATAATTAACTGCCGAATGACATTTTAGTATAAATGTAAGTTTTTTTAATTGACAGTTATCATCTGTCAATTGTAGTCTTAAATAGTGACTTTTACCAACTGTCAATTCGGTTGACTGTCGATTGTAACGACATTTTTTATATTTTTTTTTTTACAGTTATCATCTGTCAATTGTTGCCTCTGATTCTCGACTGTCGAATAACGTCAAATATAAATTTTCAGTACATTGTCATTTCTTATTTGACATTAACCATCTGTCAATTTTCGTCTCTAATAATGGACTATCGAATGTTAAATATGAATTTTTAGTGTATTTGTAAGTTGTCATGTGTCATTTGTCAACTGTCATTTTTATTTGACATTAACCATCTGTCAATTTTCGTCTCTATTAATGGACTGCCGAATGACGTTAAATATGAATGTTTAGTGTATTTGGAAGTTGTCATGCGTCATTTGTCAACTTTCATTTATCATTTCTTTTTTGACATAAACCACCTGCAAATTTTACGTCTCTAATAATGTCATTTATCATATGTCATTTCATATTTAACATTTACCATTTGTCAATTGTTGTTGTTGTCGAATGATGTCACCTGCGGTGTATCTTATTTGTTGTCTATCATTTGTCATATTTGACATTAATTTGTTATTGACAACAGTTGACAAATGACACATGACATTTGTCAACTGTCATTTGTCATTTCTTATTTGACATTAACTATCTGTCAATTTTCATCTCTAATAATGGACTGTCGAATGACGTTAAATATGAATTTTTAGTGTATTTGTAAGTTGTCATGTGTCATTTGTCAACTGTCATTTTTCATTTCTTATTTGACATAAACCACCTGCAAATTTTACGTCTCTGATAATGTCATTTATCATACGTCATTTCATATTTGACATTTACCATTTCTTCAATTGTTGTTGTTATCGAATGACGTCATCTGCGGTGTATCTTATTTGTTGTCTATCATTTGTCATATTTGACATTAATTTGTTATTGATAAGGAGGACCTTGTGTCTCGAAATGTACATCAAACAGTTACAATTCTTCAATTGTTGTTGAACGAGCTCAAATGTAAACTTGTTTTCTTTTTATTATCTGTCATTTATCATTTAGTCATTTCTATGAATGACAAATGACATTTAACAATAAATTTAGACGACTTTAAAGATATAAGTTTTACCTATTGACAGTTGACAGTTTGCAAACAAATGCGAAATGGTAACTGTCAAATGTCAATGGGTAAAATTTTGTCATTTGTCATTCATAGAAATGATTAAACGATATATGACATATTATTAAGAAACAAGTTTATATTTGAGCTCATTTAACAATTGACTAATGCTAAATGTCAAATAAAATAATTGCGAAATGACACATGACAACTTAGAAATATAATAAAAATTTATATTTTACGTCATTTAACAGTGTTCTATTAAAGATAACAATTGACAAATGCTAAATGTCAAATAATATACATGACGGATAACAAATGACAACAATGACAACAATTTACAAATGTACAAAAAGCCTATATTTAACGTTATTCAACAGTCAACTATTAGAGACGACTATTGATTGAGAGTAATTGTCAAATGAAAAGTGACAAATGACACATGACAGATGACAGTTGACAAATGACACATGACAACTTAAAAATGTATTTAATATTTAAATAATACACGACAAATGACAGATGACAAATAACACACGACAGTTAACAAATGACACATGACAACAACTGTAAAATACACTAAAATGGATTAAATTTAAATATTTAAGTAATACATGACAGATGACAAATGATCCATGACAGTTGGAAAATGACACATAACAACAATTGTAAAATATGCCAAAAATGTATTATTTAAATAATACATGACAGATGATAAATGACACATGATAGTTGACAAATGTCACATGACAGATGATAAATGACACATGACAACAACTGTAAAATATACTAAAAAATTATTATTTAAATAATACATGACAGATGGCAAGTGACACATTATAGTTGACAAATAACACATGACAACAACTTAAAAATGATTATTTAAATAATGCATGACAAATGACATATGATAAATGACACATGACAACAACTGTAAAATATACTAAAAATGTATTATTTAAATAATACATGACAGATGACAAATGACACATGACAGTTGAAAAACGACACACCGCATAAATGTACTAAAAGTTTATATATGACGTCATTCTACCGTCAACTATTTAAGACAAGAATTGACATTTGATAAAATTCAAACAAAAAAAAGACAAATAATACATGACAAATGACACATAACACTTGACAAATGACTACAACTTAAAAATGTACTAAAGAATTTATTATTTAAATAATACATGACAGATGACAAATGACACATGACAGATGACACGTGACATTTGAAAAATGACACATAGCATAAATGTACTAAAAATTTATATTTGACGTCATTCTAAAGTCAACTATTAAAGACAAGAATTGACATTTGGTAAATGCAAAATAAAAAATGACAAATAATGCATGACAGATGACAATTGATACATGACATTTAGCAAATGACACATGACAACAACTTAAAAATGTACTAAACATTTATTATTTAAATAATAAATGACAAATGACAGATGACACATGACAATTGAAAAATGACACATGACATAAATCTACTAAAAATTTATATATGACGCCATTCTACTGTCAACTATTTAAGACAATAATTGACATTTGATAAATTTCAAATAAAAATGACAAATAATACATGAGAGATGACAAATGACACATGACATTTGGCAAATGACACATCACAACAACTTAAAAATGTACTAAAATTTATTATTTAAATAATACATGACAGATTACAATTGACACATGACAGATGACACGTGACAATTGAAAAATGACACATGACATAAATGTACTAAAAATTTTTATTTGACGTCATTCTAAAATCAACTATTAAAGACGAGAATTGACATTTGGTAAATGTCAAATAAAAAATGACAAATAATACATGACAGATGATAATTGACACATGACATTTTTCAAATGACACATGACAACAACTTAAAAATTTACTAAAAAAATATTATTTAAATAATACACGAAAGGTGACAAAATGACACATGATAGATGACATATGACAATTGACAAATGACACATGACATAAATGTACTAAAAATTTATATTAGATTAAAGTCAACTATTAACGACAAGAATTGACATTTCGTAAATTTCAAATAAAAAATGACAAATATTAAATGACATATGACAGATGACACATGTCATTCGTCTAATAATCTACTATTATATACGACAGATGGTAAATTGCAAATAATAATTGACAAATGTCAAATGTACTAAAAGTTTATAATTGACATTATTTGACAAGTCAACTATTAGCGAAGGATATATATAAAAATATATTTAACAGAGTAACTATTAGAGACTGTCAATTTACAACAGATGGTACATGTTGAATACGAAATGACAAATAACACAATACATGACAAATGACACATGACAACTTACAAGTGTTTATTTTGACGTCATTCGACAGGTAACTATTAAAGACGACAATTGACACAGATGATAAATATGATATAAAAAATGACAAATGACAAATGACACATGACAGTTGACAAAAGACACATGACAACAACTTCAAAATGTACTAAAAATTCATTACTTCATTACATCATTCGACAAGACAAGTGACAGGTGGTAAATGTAAAATAATAATTGACAAATGTCACATGACAACTTATAAATGTACTAAAGATTTATAATTGACATTCATCGACAGTCAACTATTAAACAAATATTGACAACAGATGGTAAATTTTAAGTAAGAAATGACAAATGACACATCACTGCTGTCAAATGACAATGCCAAATAAGAATTGTCAAATGTCGCATAATGACACATGACATATGAGAAATCACACATGACAACATTCGACTGTCAACAATTAGAAATAAATATGGTAAATTACAAATAGGAAATGACAGGAAAATTAGAATTGATAACAAATGGTAATGACAGTTGACACATGAAAGATGACAAATGACATAAATAAATTTATATTTGTCGACATTCAACAGCCAACAATTAGAGACGAAAATTGACAGATGGTAAATGTTAAATAAGAAATGATAAATAACAAATGACACCTTGATAGCTGATTTGACATCATTTGACAATGAACTATTAGAGACGACAACTGACAACAGAGGGTAAATGCTAAATAATGACAAATTACACACAGCAGATGGCAAATGACACGTGACAACGTATAAATTTACTAAATATTTGTATTTGACATCATTCTATGGTCAGAAATTAGTGTCGAAAATTGACATATGGTAAATGTCAAATAGGAAATGACAGATGACACATGGCAACTTATAAATGTACAAATAAATTTATATTTGACATCATTCGACAGTGAACTATTAAAGATGAAAATTGACAACAGATGGTAAATGCTAAATAATGACAAACGACACATGACAGATGGCTAATGACACATGACAACTTAAATATTTACCATTACTTTATATTTGACGTCATTCGACAGTGAAGTATTGAAAACGACAATTGACAACAGATGGTAAACACTAAATAATGACAAATGACACATTACAGATGGCAAATGACACGTGACAACTTAAAAATTTACCATAAATTTATAATTGACAGTCAACAATTAATGACGAAAAATGACAAATGATAAATGTCAAATAGGAAATGACAAATAATAGATGAGAAATGACACATGACAACTTATATAGATGTAGAAAAAAAATTTTATTTGACATCATTCACCAGTCAACAATTGACAAAAGATGGTAAATGTAGAATAAGAAATAACAAATGAGATATGACGGTTGACAAATGACACATGACAACTTATTATTTAATATAATTTATTAAAAATTTCTACAGTTTTTGGAGTTATTAGAGACGACAATTGACAAATGGCATATGACAAATCTATGATGACATATGACAGATGACAACATTCGACAGTCAACAATTAGAAATTAAAATTCCCAAATGATAATTTTCAAATAGGAAATAACAAATTACAGATAAAAAAATGACACATGACAGTTGATAAATGTACTAAAATTTATATTTGACATCATTCTACAATTGACAGATGCAAATGTTAAATAAGAAATGACAAATGACACATGACAGGTGACAAATGACATATGACAACTTATAAATTTACTAAATATTTGTATTTGACATCATTCTACAGTCGACAATTAGTGTCGAAAATTGACACACGGTAAACAGTTGACGAATGATACATGACAACTCAAAAATTTACAATAAATTCGTATTTGACATCCTTCGACAGTCGACAATTAGAGACGAAAATTGACAAATGACAACTTATAAATGTACAAAACAATTTATATTATCATTCTACAATGAACAGATGACAAATGTTAAATAAGAAATGACAAATGACACATGGCAGGTGACAAATGACAGATAACAAATGACACATGACAGGTGACAAATGACATATGACAGATAACAAACGACATATGACAGATAACAAATGACACATGACAACTTTCAAATGTACTCAAAGTTTTTAGTAGTAGTAGTAGTGTTTGGCTATCGACCACGAGGTCCTTCCGCTATGTGTCACTTGTGTATTTGTGTGTGTGTGTAAATGAGCTTGTTCGACAATTAACTATTGGCGTCAACTATTAAAGGCGATAATTGATAAAAGACGGTAAATGTCAAATGATACATGACAGATGACAACTTACAAACGTACTAAAATTTCCACGTCTTTTGACAAACTATTAGAGTTGACAATAAATGAACATGATAGTTAACAAATCATACATGACAGATGACAAGTAACATATGATCGATAACAAATGGCATATGACAGATGACAAATGACACGTGACAACATTCAAATGTACCCGAAGTTTATATTTGACGACATTCGGCAGACAACTATTGGTGATATAACAAGTGACAGATGGTAACGTCAAATATGACACATGACAACTTTCAAATGTACTAAAAATTTACATCTGACCATTAAAGACGACAACGGATGGCAAACGTCAAATGATACATGACAGATGTCAAATGACAACTTACAAACGTGATGGAATTTTCACGTCTTTTAACAGTCAACTCTTGTAAATTACAATTGACAGATGGTAATGTCATATAAGAAATGACAAACGACATATGACAACTTACAAATATACTAAAAGTTTACATTTGACGTCATTCGACAATTGATAGATGATAAATGTCAAATGAGAAAAAAAACTATAAAAAAAATTGACAACATTGATGATAAATGTCCGAATAATAAAAGCAAATGATTCTCGAAAAATAACAAATGACATACGACAATAAAAGTACATTTAAGAAACTATAAACTAACAAAACCAAACGCACAAGTTCTCAAAAAAAAAATATGCGACAGATGAAGAATCATAAACGACAATTGACAGATGACAAGTAATAAGTGACGGATGAAGAATGGCGAATGACTTTTGATGGATTATAGGAAGTAAGTTTCTATCGACATGTGACAGATGAAGAATTATAAATGAATGACAAGAAACATGTGACTTTTGACGTGTGACAAATAAAGAAAAATGAATGATAACTGACGGATGACAGGTAACAGGCGACTGTCGACACTCACACATTTGAATTTATTTACAAAAACATACATATCCTTACATACATAAATAAATAATAGCTATTTAAAAAAAATTAGTTACATAATTGAAACAGATGAAAAATGATAAACGACAATTGACAGATGACAAGAAACCGGCGACTATTGACATGCGACATATGAACACACGACTATCAACAAGTGACATTTGAAGAATGATAAATGACAATTGACAAAAGACAATAAATAAATGGAAGATGAAGAATAATGAACGATGGTATACAGATGACAAGAAACAGGTAACTATTGACATATGACAGATGATAGTTGATAAATGACAAGAAGCAGATGACTATTGACACGTGACAGATGAATGATAAGTAACAGTTGACAGATGACAAGATTGATACGCGACAAAGAAATAATTATAAATGATAGTTAACAGATGATTAGAAATAAGTGACTGTTGAAGAATGATAAATGACAGTTGACAATTGGCAATGGCATAAATGACAAATAATTAAATAAAAGTTGTCTCATCGCAAACAGTTTCAAACTACATATTACAAATTGGACAGACGAAAAATTTATATAAAAACAATAATAAAAAATAACATGTGTCTGATGACAAAAAAAAACAGTTGACAATTAGAAAATGACAAGTGACCAATACAATAAAATTCTTATCACTTTTTTTTTCTCATTAGCATCAATTGTTTAAATTTCTACAGGTATTACACTGACCAATCTGCATAATTCTTTTCTAAGCATATTTCGCACTTCTTTTAATCTCTTCAACCGTTCTGCCCGACGCCCCCCCCCCCTTCATCACCACGTCACAATCGGCGGCCGCTTCTCTTTCAATTGTGCCGCTCCTCCGATCTTTTCATTCCGCCGCCGCGGATAATAAATTCGCACGGTGACATAAAGTTTCGTTTATACACGGGGCGGCCGTATCCGATTTATTCCATCTCTCATTCCCTCTCCGCCGCCCCCCGCGCCCCCCACACACACAACACCGTTTTCACGATCCGACGCCTGCGGCCTCTTCGCCTTTCGTGTTTATATTTAAAGTGTGTTTAAGTGTGTCTGTGTGTGTGTGTCTGGCCTCTTTGGATCTTCTTCTAAATATAAAACGGCCGTTCCCTCTCGTCCACCCCTCAGTAGCCCGCGTTTACCCAGCTTTCGTCCAATCGGTCCTTACACAAACCAACAATCCTAAGAAAATTTTGAAGAACATCTTATAATGCAAACTGATGAGATTGTAACATTTATTTTCCCTAGGATTCTTCTAAATTGACGTAGATGTAGACGTACAGATTGTGTGTTTTTGCAAAAAAACAAAATCAGTGTCATAGCAACAAAGGTAGCGTTTTGTTTAAAAATCTGGAAGCTAGAGGTCTTCAGAACCATTAGGAAACCTAAACAAAAAACAGGATTTTGGTTTTGAAACCTACGAAAAAAATCGTTAATTCTTTCAAGAGATTATCACCAAGAGATCGTTTGAAACCATGCCTGTTTTTTTTATGTTCTCATCAAAGAGTTCGTCATCAATGATTGATACACTCGTTGCCGAATAATTTCGTTAGTCATCGCGTGTTGAAAAGGAATAATAATAAACGAGATAAAAGATGAGAGCCGAAACGATCGGCGATGGTTTAATGATGGTCATGGTGGTGGTAGTGGTGGTGGTGGTACCCCGGAGACTTCCGGCTATTAAAAAGGTGGTCGGTCGAGGCGCATCAGAGCCGAAAACTGGTTCTCACGTAAATCACGACCTGTTCGAATCGGTCGAACCAGTCGCAGCAGGCAGGCAAAGGCAAGGCAAGACAGGCAAGAAGGAAACGACGGCCGAATCCGACAAGTGTTCTTGGTTGGTTAATGATCCACGGAGGCGATGCACACGAGCAAAAACAAATGATTCAGAACACGGTCGCCTCTGTGAGCGCTTCTTTATTCCTCTTCTCATCTTTTATTTCTGATTTTTACGTAATCTTAACCTTAGAAATTCATTGCTTTCATTTTATTTCAAAAGTTATCGCCAAAAAATTGGAAATAAAACAATTGAAGTACGAATTTTTGTTATTTACATTTTTGACGATTTTTTAACACACCTTCGTTGTTTTGTCAACTGCCTTTGTCAATTGTCGTCTGTTATGTATTTTGGTACATCAAACATTTTATATTTATCTTTTGTCATCTGTCACCTGTCAAATGTCGCTTGACTGTTGAATGTTTCAGGTTTTCATTTTTAAGTTTATATTTGCTTTTTCGTTAATTATTATTTTTTTAATAATAATTCTATTACGTAAACTAAACTTTATTATTAGTAGTCATTTGTTAATAGTTATTTGTTATCTATCAACAGCCATTTTCCATATACAGGGTGGCTGACGAAAAACCTTTGGTGCTGTATCTCGCTTATTTTTGATCCGATTTGAATAAATAAAACATCAAATTAAATGATTTTTAAAAGACTTTAATATGAACTGTACTGATATTTTTTCTTGCATCCAGTTTTTGACAAAAGACGATCAACTTTTTTTTTTCAAATTGCACTGTATATATATTTTGTACTGATCCGCAAGGAGATTTTTTTCTGAATCTAAATTTGTAAACGATTTTATCCATTCATCAAACCAAAGTCGAGAAATTGAGGATTAAAAAAAAAAAATTAAAAATCAAATACTCATAGTAAACAATATACAGAGCCTATTCCAAATGTCAAAAGTGACAGTGTCAGTCATTGGTACAATACTGCAATGATTTTTAATAATTTCATAATAAAAATGTTGCAAGATTTCAAAAACTGAAAAACGATTTCTGTAGAAGCACAAAATTCTAGTACAGTGTTTGAAATATTGCAACATTTTAATTATGAAATAATTAAAAATCGTTGCAGTATTGTATCAATGGCTGTCACTGTCACTTTTGGCATTTAAAATAGGGTCTGTATATTGTTTACAATGGATACTTGACTTTTTATTTATTTTTTTAATCCTCAATTTCTCGACTTAAGTTTGATGTATGGATAAATTTGTCTACAATTTTATATTCAGAAAAAAAATCTCCTTGCGAATCAATAAAAATATATATACAGTGCAATTTAAAAAAAAAATGTTGATCGTATTTTGTCAAAAACTGGGTGCGAGAAAAAATAACAGTTCAGATCCTATTAAAGTCTTTTAAAAATGGTTCAATTTGATGTTTTATTTATTAAAATCGGATAAAAAATAAGCGAGATACAGCACCAAAGGTTTTTCGTTAGTCACCCTGTATCGTTCGTCACTTGTTTTTGAACATTTATCATTTTATATTCATCTCCAGATGTCAATTTTTAGTTTAAATTAATAATCGACATATTAACAATGACAGTAGACTTTATACAGTTGATAATTGATTGACAGTTGACAATTAACATTCGTTCGTTAAAATTGACAATAAAAATTTGCCAATTGCTAGTTAAAGTATAACAAATGACAACTGACAATTATAGATGACAATACATTGTTTAAAAGTTTAAAAATTGACATTTGACAATTTACACAGGAAACAATTCATACCTGACAATTGACAATTAACAGTTGAAAGTTGATGATTTTCCTTTGTCATCTGTCAAATGTCGCCTGTCAATAATTGAAATATTTTTGTATATTTTTGTAGATCTTATTTATTATTTATTTATTTATATATAATGGAATGTATTATTTTGTAAAAGTGGATTTCGTAATTGAATTCAAATTTAAATCTTTCGTATTTTTATTTTGTTTGTTTTTTATTATTTTTTCTATAGTTAAAAATAATTTTATTGCCCAAACGAAATTTTATTTTTAATCTTTCATTTGTTTTTGCTTTTTTTTTGTAATTTATTAATAGCAATTTCTTCTTTGTCATATGACTACTCTCATTTGTCATCTGTCAACTCTTTGTCAAATGTCATTTATTATTTATAGCTTCTGTCATCTGTCATCTCTTATTAGTTGACTTGACAGATAATATCGTTTGTAGAAATTCATTGCTGCCACAAAAAGAAAAAATGGTGATGTGGCCATCATAGTACTTTCCCTATATTTTTCTCGAAAACTATGAGGTTTACGCAAAAATGTTATTCCAAATCATTTGTTCACTTTTAAATTCTTTACAATTATTTGTTATATAAATTTTCTGTAACTACAATACTTTATTAGAAATTGGCAAAAAATGTCAAAATTTTCAATTTTTAAATTTTTTCTCGAAAAATAAGTATTTTATAAGAAACATGTTTAAATAAAAGTTGTTCAGTTTTTCATTCCCTTTAACTTTTATTTGAAAAGTTTTGTAATATTTTTTATATTTAGAAAAATATCGGTAAAAAACAAAAAAATCCTTGAGTAAACATCCACTTCCGGTTTATGAATATTTACCAAAAGCTTTTCAGTTCTAGTTTTTAACGAAAAAATCTTAAGTTTAAAGTTTTATTTTAATCGGTTTTTTCAGTTTTGAGTTACAGCGCCCAGAGACACATACTCATGAAAACATAACCATCAAATGGTGATGTGGCCATCATAGTACTTTCCCTATATTTTACATGAAAACTATAAGGTTTACGCAAAAAAGCTATTCTTAATGATTTATTCACCATTGAATTCTCTATAATTATTTGTAATGCAAGTTTCATGTAACTCTGACAGTTTATTAGCAATTGGCAATAAATGTCAAAATTTTCAATTTTAAATTTTTTTCTCAAAAGTTAAGAATTTTATGAAAAATATGTTTGAATAAAACTTGTTCAGTTTTTTATTACCTTTAACTTTTGTTTGAACAATTTTTTAAAATTTTTCATATTTAGAAAAATAAAACGAAAAAACAAAAAAATGCCTCGAGTAAACATCCACTTCCGGTCTATGAATGTTTACCAAAAGCTTTTCAGTTCTAGTTTTTAACGATAAAACCTTAAGTTTGAAGTTTCATCTCAAACAGATTATTCGTTTTTGAGATACAGCGCCCACCGACAGACACACAGACAGACAGACACACACACACACAGACACAAATTTTTTTTTTCCAGAAATTAGTGTTTTGGGTTCAGGGTACCCCAAAACGGATATTTCCGCAAAAAAAAAATTTCAAAAAAAAATCACGAAAACAATACTCCCCCTATATACTACGTGTATAGGGAAAGTAAAAATGGTGATGTGGCCATCATAGTACTTTCCCTATATTTTTCTCGAAAACTATGAGGTTTACGCAAAAAAGTTATTCTTAATAATTTATTCAATTTTTAATTCTCTACAATTACTTTTTATGTAACTTTTACGTAACTCCAATAGTTTATTAGTAATTTTCAAAAAATGTCAAAATATTCAATTTTTATTTTTTTTCTCGAAAGTTAAGAATTATATGAAAAATATGTTCAAATAAAACTTGTTCAGTTTATTATTCCCTTTAACTTTTGTTTGAACCGTTTTTCTAAATATTTCATATTTAGAAAAATATGACCAAAAAAATAAAAAACGCCTCGAGTAAACACCCACTTCCGGTTTATGAATGTTTACCAAAAGCTTTTCAGTTCCAGTTTTTAATGATAAAACCTTAAGTTTAAAGTTTCATCTCAAACAGATTCTTCGTTTTTGAGTTACAGCGCCCACCGACAGACACACACACACACAGACACAAATTTTTTTTTTCTAGAAATTAGTGTTTTGGGTTCAGGGGACCCCAAAACGGATATTTCCGCAAAAAAAAAATTTGAAAAAAAAATCACGAAAACAATAGTCCCCCTATATATACTATATAGGGAAACTAAAAATTCAAAGCCGAAAATTGTTTCAAAAATTATTGTAAGAACAATTGAAGTGCGAATTTCTGTTTTTAACATAATCCGAATAAATTCAATCGGGGGAACTCATTGCTGCTAGAATTTTTCAAATATAACGTCAAATATAAATTTATGATAAATTTTGTCATGTGTCATTTATCATTATTTAGCATTTACTATCTGTTGTCAATTGTCTCTAATAGTTCACTGTCAAATGGTGTCAAATATAAATTTTTAGTACATTTATCAGCTGCCATTTGTTATTTGTCATTTGACAGTTTCAATTTGACATTGCCATCTGCCAATTGTTATTTTCAATAATTGACTGTCGAATGACGTCAAGTACAATTTTTTTTTAGTAATTTTTGCCACGTGTCATTTGTTTTCTGTCATTTGGCATTTACCATTTGTCAATTTTCGTCTCTAGTTGTTGACTGTCGAATAGCGTCAAATATGAATGTATGGTAAATTTGTAAGTTGTCATATGTTATTTGCCATTTGTCGTATGTCATTTGTCAACATTTAATCTCTGTTGTCAATTGTCGCCTCTAACTGTTGAATGATGTCAAATATAAATTTTTAGTACATTTATCAGCTGTCAGGTGCAATTTATCTGTTTCTATTTGACATTGCCATCTGTCAATTGTTATTTTCAATAATTGATTGTCGAATGAAGTCAAGTACATATTTTTTTTAGTAATTTTGTAAATTGCCATATGTCATTTGTTTTCTGTCATTTGGCATTTACCATTTGTCAATTTTCGTCTCTAGTTGTTGACTGTCAAATATGAATTTATGGTAAATTTGTAAGTTGTCATTTGTTATTTGCCATCTGTCGTATGTCATTTGTCATTATTTAGCATTTAACCTCTGTTGTCAATTGTCGTCTCTAATGGTTCACTATTGAATGATGTCAAATATAATTTTTAGTACATTTATCAGTTGACAGGTGTCATTTGTTATTTATCATTTGTCATTTCTTATTTGACATTTACCATCTGTCAATTAGTAATTTTGTAAGTTGCCATATGTCATTTGTTTTTTGTCATTTGGCATTTACCATTTGTCAATTTTCGTCTCTAATTGTTGACTGTCGAATGACGCCAAATATAAATATTTAGTAAATTTGTAATATTCCATGTGTCATTTACCATCTGTCATGTGTCATTTACCATCTGTCATGTGTCATTTGTCATTATTTGACTACTGTCCTCTCTAATAGTTGAGTGTCGAATGCTGTCAAATATAAATTTATGGTAAATTTTTAGGTCGTCATTTGTCATCTTTTATGTGTCATTTCTTATTCTACATTTACCATCTGTTATCAATTATAAATTTTTAGTACATTTGAAAGCTGTCATGTGTCATTTGTCATCTGTCATTTGTAATTTCTTATTCTATATGTATGATATCAATTATTAATGTTTAGTGCATTTATCAACTATCATACGTCATTTGTCTTTTTTTTTTTAAATTGATATTTACCGTTTGTGAATTTTCGTTTCTAATTGTTGACTGTCGAATGTTGTCATGTGTCATTTGTCATCTGTCATGTGTCATTTCCTATTTGACATTTACCATCCGTCATTTGTCATATACCATCTGTCAATCATCGTTGCTAATAATTGATTACAGAGGACGCCAAATATAAATTTTTAGTAAATTTGTAAGTTGTCGTGTGTCATTTGCCACCTGTCGTATGTCATTATTTAGTATTTACCGCTTTTAATTGTCAATTGTCGTGTTTAATGGTTGATTGTCGAATGATTCGAAATTTGAATATTATTTCAAACGTTATCGCAATTAAATGAAAAAACAATTGAAGTACGATTTTTATGTTTTATTTTTCAAATCCGAATATTATATCAAAAGTTATTGCTATAAAAAGAAAAACAATTGAAGTACGAATTGCTATTTTTTTTGTATATTGCGGAAAATTATGACCGTAGAAATTAATTTCCGTGAAAATTTTACACTAGTTCAGAAGTTATTGCAAAAAAAAAATGAAAAAACAATCGAAGTACGAATTTCTGTTTTCAACATAATCCGAATAAATTCAATCGTAGGAACTCATTGCTGCTAGAATTTTTCAAATCTGAATATTATTTCAAAAGTTGTCGCAATGAAAAGAAAAACAATTGAAGTGTCAATTTCAGTTTTTTGTGTAATCTTAATAAATTTGATCGTAGAAATTTATTGATGCCAAAATTTTCAAAATTCGACCATTTCTTTAAAAGTTATCGCTAAAAAATGAAGAAACAATTGAAGTACGAATTTCTGTTTTTTACGTAATATGAATAAATACAATAATATAAATTCATTGGTGCTTGAATTTTTCAAATCCGAATATTAATTCAAAAGTTATCGCAATAAAATGAAAAAACAATTGAACTACGATTTTTTGATTTTTGCGGGATCTGTATAAATGTCATCGTAGAAATTGATTGCTGTTAAAAAATTTTAAATCCTAACATTATTTTAAGAGTTATGGCAAAAAAATGGGAAAACAATTGAAGTACGAATCTCCGTTTTTAACATAATCCTTATAAAGACAATCATAGGAAATCATTACTGTTAGAATTTTTCACATCTGAACATTATTTCAAAAGTTATGGCAATAAAAAAGAAAAACAATAAACAATTGAAGTACGAATTTCTATTTTTTTGTATATTCCGCAAAATTATGATCGTACAAATTTATATCAGTAAAAATTTTCAAAATCCGAACATTATTTCAGAAGTTATCGCAAAAAAATGAAAAAACAATTGAAGTACGAATTTCTGTTTTCAACATAATCCGAATAAATTCAATCGTAGGAACTCATTGCTGCTAGAATTTTTCAAATCTGAATATTAATTCAAAAGTTATCGCAATAAAATGAAAAAACAATTGAACTACGATTTTATGATTTTTGCGGATTCTGGGTAATGTCATCGTAGAAATTCATTTCAGTAAAAATTTTCAAAATCCGAATATTATTTTAGAAATTATTGCACAAAAATGAAAAACAATTGAAGTATGAATTTCTGTTTTTAACATAATCCGAATAAAGTCAATCGTAGAAACTCATTGCTGCTAGAATTTTTCAAATCTGAATATTATTTCAAAAGTTATCGCAATAAAATAAAAAAACAATTGAAGTACGAATTTCTGGTTTTTGCGTAATCCTAACAAATTTCATCTTACAAATTCATTTTAGTAAAAATTTTCAAAATCCGAACATTATTTCAGAAGTTATTGCAAAAGAATGAAAAAAACAATTGAAGTACGAATTTCTGTTTTGCACAAAATCCGGACAAGTTTCATCATGGTAATTCATTGCTGCAAGAATTTTTTAAATCTGAACATTAGTTCAAAAATTATTGCAATAAAAAAGAAAAAAACATTAGAAATACGAATGTGATGTGATTTTTTGCTTAGTCCAGATTAATAATTCCATCCTTAAAAATTCATTGCTGCTGGAATTTTTCAAATCGACACATTGCTTATAAAGTTATTGCAACAAAAAGAAAAACAATTGAATTTGGAATTGAGAAAAATAATCTATTTTTACATTTTTAAATTTTGATTTCACCGATTTGACAGTTGAAGTAAAAATAATAATCTTATATTTTATTTAAAAATTTTATTTTTAAACTTTATTAACGAAAACACATATTATATTGAAATTGGGGTATAATTGACACTTGAAAGTGATTTAGGGGGAGGGGGGCGATAATTTAAAGAAACAAACTCATTTGCACACACACACACAAATACACAATTAGCACGGCGGTAGGACCACGTGGTCGTTAGTCAAAATACTACTACTAGTAAAATATCGAAAACATTTGAAATAGACCTCGTATATTAATTATGTGACAGAGTACGATAGTTTTATTATGCATATTACAAACATTAAAAATGGAAGACGAAATGTTTAAAAAAAATTAAACAGACTTTGTATATTATTCCTGTTACAAAAGTGTCAAATGAAAAAAGACAAAATATTTATTGTTTTTACAAAGAAAACTTGTATATTAATTCATTAATTTATACTACACAATGTTGACACTTTTTCAAATTGAAGGCAAATTGTTTTTTTTAAATATATACCTTGTATATTTATCAAGATGACAAATTGTTGATTTTTTTTAAAAGAAACCTTGTAAATAGTTTTCATGTGATAAAGTACGAAACTTTTTTTATTATATAAACATTTAAAAATTTGACAAACGAAAGACGTAATGAAGTAAATTTATGAGCGGACCTCGTATATTAATCATGTGATCAGAGCACGATACTTTTATTATACACTTTAGAAATGTCTCAAATGAAAGACAAAAAAATGTTGTTTTTTTTTTTAAAACACACCTCGTATACTAACCATGTGATATAGTACGTTATATTTTATTATATAAACATTACAGACAGAAGTTACTTTTGTTAGTAACAATAAAACAAATGAATAGCAGCGATTAGATAATTTAAAAAAATCAAATTAATTAATAGATTGTTTTTTTTTTTCATTCGTACGAAATAAATAAATAATTTATAATTTGTATTATTTACACACAGAACTTAAAATATCATTATTTTATTATTTGAGTGTTTATAGTATAAATAATAAATAAAGTTTTTTTTAGACATTTCCAATTGTTTTTGTTTGCTATTACGTAAAAAAATCGTTTAATAGAATAATTTAACAAAAAAGTTTTTTTTTGGCATTTTCAAGAAATTAAAAAATAATATAATAATTTTTGTTTTTGTCTATTTTGTTTGTTTTATCTTGATGTAATTTTAAAATGATTATTTATATTACTATCGAAGTGATTCTAATGTTTGTTTTGAATTGAATTATTAATCACTTTCTTCGAATTTACGTTTACATAAATCACATCGTTCGATTATTCCAATTGTAAAATCGCATTGCATCAATAATGACAAATGACAGATGGCAAACAACACAAAATTTACCATAAATTTATATTTGACGTCATTCGACAGTTAACAATTAGAAACGAAAATTGACAATTGGTAATTTGACATTTACACAGATAACAAATGACACATGGCAACTTACAAATTTACTAAAAAAAAATGTATTTGACATCATTGGTTAGTCAACTATTGGAAATAACAATTGACAGATGGTAATGTCAAATAGGAAATGACAATTGACAGATGACAACTTATAAATGTACAAAAAATATATTTGACATCATTCGACGTTAATAGATTGTAAATTCTAAATAATGACAAATGACACATGACAGATGGCAAATGACACATGAGAACTTACAAATTTACTAATAATTTATATGTGACATCATTTGACAGTCAATAATTAAAGACGTAAATTGACAAATGGTAAATGTGGAATAGGAAATGATAAATGACAAATGGCAGATGACAAATGACAACTTATAAATTTTCAAAAAAATATATTTGACATCATTCGACAGTCAATTATTAGAGACGACGTTAACAACAGATGGTAAATGCTAAATAATGACAAATGACACATGACAGACAGATGGCAAACAACACAAAATTTGCAAATAAATTTATATTTTACGTCATTCGACAGTTAACAATTAGAAACGAAAATTGACAAATGGTAAATGTCAAATGACAGACAACAAATGACACATGGCAATTTACAAATTTACTAAAAAAATTATATTTAACGTCATTGATTAGTCAACTATTGGAAATAACAATTGACAGATGGTAATGTCAAATAGAAAATGACAATTGACAGATGACAACTTATAAATGTACAAAAAAATATATTTGACATCATTCGACATTAACAGATAGTTAATGCTAAATAATGACAAATGACACATGGCAAATGAGACATAAGAACTTACAAAATTACTAATAATTTATGTGACATCATTCGATAGTCAATAATTAAAGAATAAAATTGACAAATGGCAAATGTGCAATAGGAAATGACAAATGACAGATGACAAATGACGAATGGCAGATGACAAATGATACCTTATAAATGTACAAAAAAATATATGTGACATTTTCGACAGTCAACTATTAGAGATGACATTAACAACAGATGGTAAATACTAAATAATGACAAATGACACATGAAAAAATTTACCATAAATTTATATTTGATGCCATTCGACAGTCAACAATTAGAGACGAAAATTGACAAATGGTAAATGACAGATAACAAATGACACATGTAAACCTACAAATTTACTAAAAAAAAACTACATTTGACGCCATTCGTCAGTCAACTAATGGAAACAACAATTGGCAGATGGTAATGTCAAAATGTCAAATAAAAAATGACAAAATGACACATGACAACTTATAAATGTCAAATAGAAAATGACAAATGACAGATAACAAATGACACATGACAATTTATAAATGTAGTAAAAAAATATATTTGACATCATTCGACAGTCAACTATTACAGATTACGTTAACAACAGATGGTAAATACTAAATAATGACAAATGACACATGACAAAATTTACTATAAATTTATATTTGACGTCATTCGACAGTCAACAATTAGAGACGAAAATTGACAAATGGTAAATGTCAAATGACAGATAACAAATGACACATGTAAACTTACAAATTTACTAAAAAAAAAACTACATTTGACGCCATTCGTCAGTCAACTATTGGAAACAACAATTGACAGATGGTAATGTCAAATAAAAAATGACAAAATGACACATGACAACTTATAAATGTCAAATAGAAAATGACAAATGACAGATAACAAATGACACTTATAAATGTAGTAAAAAAATATATTTGACATCATTCTACAGACAACTATTAGAGATGACGTTAACAACAGATTGTAAATGCTAAATAATGACAAATGACACATGACAGATGACAAATGACATGAAAAATTTACCATAAATTTATATTTAATATTCGACAGTCAACAATTAGAGACGAAAATGGACAAATGGTAAATGTCAAATGACAGATAACAAATGACACGTCAACTTACAAATTTACTAAAAAAAACTGCATTTGACGTCATTCGCCAGTCAACTATTGAAAACAACAATTGACAGATGGTAATGTCAAAATGTCAAATAAAAAATGATAAAATGACACATGACAACTTATAAATGTCAAATAGAAAATGACAAATGACATATAACAAATTACACATGAAAACTTATAAATGTAGTAAAAAAATATATTTGACATTATTCGACAGTCAACTATTAGAGATTACGTTAAAAACAGATGGTAAATACTAAATAATGACAAATGACACATGACAAATGACAAAATTTACCATAAATTTATATTTAATGCCATTCGACAGTCAACAATTAGAGACGAAAATTGGCAAATGGTAAATGTCAAATGACAGATAACAAATTACACATGGCAACTTACAAATTTACATAATTTATATTTGACATAATTCGACAGTCAAATTGACAAATTGTAAATGTGAAAGAGGAAATGACACATGACAACTTATAAATGTACAAAAAAATATATGTTTGACATCATTCAACAGTGAACTATTAAATACCACAATTAACAACAGATGATAAATGCTAAATAATGACAAAACAAAAACAATAGTAATTTGTTTTTCTTCATTTGTCACATGTTAATAATCACTTGTTTCTTGTCATCCGTCAACTGTCATTTATTTTTCTTCATTTGTCACATGTTTTTTGTCATCTGTAAGCTGTCATTTATTTTTCTTCATTTGTCACATATCAATAGTCACATGTTTCTTGTCATTGATTTATAATTCTTCATCTGTCACATGTCAATTGTCACTTGTTTCTTGACTTTTGTCAATTGTCATTCTTCATCTGTTACATTTTTTTTTTAATCTTGTGCGTTGGGTTTTGTTAATTTGTTTCTTAAGTGTACTTTTATTATCATATGTCATTTTTTATCCGCCATTTGTTACTTTTAATGAATCGTTTGTTTCTTGTTATCCGACATTTATCATTTGTTATCTAACATAACTTATCTGTCATGAACCATTTTTGAACAGTTTACAGTATTTAAATTTTTCAGCGCTTTTCAAAACATTTGTTTGTTTCATTTGTCATTTCTTGTTTTAAATTTTCCGTCTGTCAATTTTCTTTCTTACAAATACTGTGATAAGGTGCGAACTGTTTTTTTATTATATAAATATTACAAATTTGGCAAATCGACGACGAAACCTTGAAAATTTTTAAATAGACCTCGTATATTAATCCTGAGATATTGTACGAAACTTTTTCTATTATATACATTACAGATGTGAAACATGGAAAATAAGGTTGAAATTTTTTTAACAAACCCTGTATATTAACGTGTAGTTTTATACATATTACAAAAGTATCAAATGGAAGACAAAATGTTGATTTTTTTTTATTACAAACCTCGTATATTAATCATGTGATAAGAGTACAATACTTTTATTATACGCATTACAATTGTGTCAAATGGAATACAAACTGTTGATTTTATTTAAATTAAACCTCGTATACTAACCATGTGATATAGTACGTTATTTTTATTAATATAAACATTACAAACGTGTCAATAGAAGACGAAATGTTGATTTTGTTTTCAAACAAACCTCGTATATTAATCATGTGATAAGACTAACCTACTTTTATTATGCACATTATAAATATGTCAAGTGGAAGACAAAATATTGACTTTAATTTTAATTTTTAGACATGATCATATTAATTTTAAAAAAAACTAAGAGTTTAAAAATTGAAAAATAAACAAATGATAGAAGTTACTCGTGTTAATAACAATAAAACAAATGAGGAGCAGCGATTAGATAATTTATAAAAAAAATCAAATTACTTAATAGATTTTTTTTCTGTTTAAAGAAGAAAATTATATTTTTAACTACTAGTAATTATTACTAGATTCTTTTTTTTTTCATAGGAAATAAAAAATTAATTTATATTTCATTTAATTTTCACACAGTAACTTAAAATATCATTAATTTATGTAGGCTATTATTATATGATGAAAGTGTTTATAGAATAAATTAAAAATAAAGTCTTTTTTAGACATTTTCAGGAAATAAACTTTTGTTTTTTTTAAAACATTTTAAAAAAAAAATACAATTTTTGTTTTTGTTTGTTATTATATGAAAAATCTGTTGATAGAAGAATTCAACAAAAAAGGCATTTTTTTGCATTATCAAGAAATTAAAAAATTATATAATCATTTTTCATACTGTTGGGCAATAAAGAATATTATTATTATTATTATTATTTTGTTGTTGTTTTTTGTTTTATCTTGACGTAATATTAATATTATTATTTATACTATCGAAGTGATTCTAATATTTGTTTGTTAATTGAATTGTTAATCACTTTCTTCGAATGTACGTTTATATAAATCACATCGTTCGATTATTCCAGTTTGTAAAACCGCATTGCATCGTAATAACGTGCTGATAATAATGTTATGAAACGAGAGTGAATAATTAAGCGGGCACCACCGGCTAATTGACACAATCATCAACAAAACAAACAAAAGAGAGGCGCGTAAACAAAAACGCAATTGGGAAAATGCGCGATCCGCCGACGTCTAGATTGATTCGCACAAATAAAACAATACGGAGGGAAGAAGACGATTGTTTTTTGTTTTGTTATTTTGTACACGGGGGTTGGGCGAGAGGAAAAAAAAAACTAGCGGACGCTTGTTGCTCTCGTTCGTGAAAAACGCGCGTGTCTAATTAGAACTTGTTTCTTTTCGTTTGTTTGTGTACTTACGATGGGGGTGCGATTGAAACGGGGGCATTTTTTTAGGGTTAATCCGAGGGACACTGTGCAACGACAGATGAAAAAATAAACGCGCGGGGCCGCAGCGGAGCACTAGCACCGTTCTCTTTTGTCACTGGTGTGTATATACTGGAGAGGCGAGCACTTTTTTAAAGGTCGCACGGAACGGGATTCGATTCTCCTCTCCCTGTAAAAAAAGGGGGCACCATCCGGACCCCTGTGTCGTGTCCACATACACACACACACAAACACGGGGGGGCCCTAGCGTCCTGGAACACGGCAGGCGGCGGCGGCGGCGGCGGCGAACGCATCAACAACACACTCACACACAGCAGCAGCAGCAGCACCAGCGGAGAGAGCAGAGCGGAGCAGCACAGGCACGACAAGTATGTAAACTATTGTAGGAATTGTGGACACATTTCTCGCATTCTGGTCGCCGTTTCACGGGAAAACACCGCACGAATTGTATGAAAAGCGTTGTGGGCGCACCGTTTACTTACCAGGTGGTGTGTTCCGCGCTGTCCCGTCGTGTTTCGCACTAATTAGGACGGATTTCAATCCGTAAATATGAAGAGTTTGTCTGTTATTGGTATGCCAGGAATGGTACAAAGAATCTAGACAACGCAACGGTCACGGCGCACCTGAACACGCGCATGGATACGCTCATGTAGAGCCTGTTCCGTTAACGTCCCTCGCCCCTCGCACGCCGAACCGTTCACTTCGCCACCTGACAGTACGACGGGCGACATCTAACGCCATAACAACGAAACGCTTACTCACAATAACCGCGAATATTTAAAATTCAAATAAAAATTAATAACTCATTTAAAAATCCATTCATTTAAATAAATCCCTCTACATCAAATAATTACGAAATATAATTGAAAAAACAAACACAAAAAATAATTACGTCAGTTGTCTACCAACATCTATCACTATCAGCTGTCATCTTACTTGTCACTTGTTATTAATCAGTGCCACTATTAATTTCAATATATACATTATTTTTAATAAAACAAAAATTACACACATTTAAATAAAACATTGTTTAATGATTGAGGCGTCCACTTCGTGATACATCTTTAATATTTAAATAAAACACTTTCTTTGTTATCACTATTGTTGGTTTGAGTTTACGTTAAAGTGTTTTGTTTCATTTACTTTCTTTGTTATAAAAACATCTTTAAAAAAAAACTAAAATAAATATTAATAATATCCGCTGTATAACTCAACAATACAATAAATAAATAAATAAAAATTCTTTTAATAATAATGATAATCTGTTACTCAAGGTGCCAATTGTCATATGTCAACTGTCATCTGTTATTTAAGGTATTATTTGACAGTTGTCATGTGTCAACTAACAGCTGTTACTTAAGGTGCCGTTTGTCATCTGTCATCTATTTATTGTCATATTTTTTTTATAATTAGAAAAACACGAAAACATTTTCGTTTTTATCTATCGTCTGATCACTATCGGAATTACCATAAAAACAAAAAGGATACAATCCGAAAAATAAAAAAATATGTAATACAAATTTTCAAGAAAAAAATAAATAAAAACCTTCTTTAATTGACTTAATAAATCTCCAATTAGTCTACTGTCATTAATCATATGTCAACAAACACTTTTAACAGTCATATATCAACTGTCATTTGTTTATCTGTCTATTATTGTACTAATTCATTTATTAAATCCCCAATTAATCTAATGTCATTAATCATGTATATCAACTGACACTTTTTAACTGACTTATATCAATTGGCATTGCAACGGTCATTTGTCATTTATTCATCTGTTTATTATTGGACTAGTTCATTTAATAAATCCCCAAAAAGTCTACTGTCATTAATCATATATATCAACTGACACTTTTTAACCTTCATATATCAATTGACATCTGTCAACTGTCATTTGTCCATCTGTCTATTATTGGACTAATTTATTTAATAAATCTCGAATTAGTCTACTGCCATTAATCATAAATAAACAGACACTTTTTAACTGCCATCTGTCAACTTTTATTTGTCATCTGTCAACTGTCATCGGTTATATGTCAACTATTATCTTCCAACTGTCAACTATCATGGATTATCTATCAATTACCATATGCCAATTTTTGTTTGCCAGCTATCAATTATTTGTCACCTGTAAATTGTCATTTGTTGGATGTGTCAGCTGTCAAATGTCATTTTTAACTGTTGTTATGCCAAATGTCAATTGTCTTATGTCAGTTTATCAACTATCAACTGCTATTGTCAACTGGTGGCACGTCAATTGTCAACTGTCACTTGACAGCTGTTTGTCATGTGTCAACTGTCGTGTTATTTGTCATCTGCTAGATTGCATCTGTTAACGAAAATCAACTACAATACACATGTAGTCCATTTTTTGTTTGTTTGTGAAATAAATAATTTCCTAATGTCCTAATGTGTCATATATTATCTGTCAACTGTCATATCCCCTCCGTCTTTCAATATCAGTTAAAACATATCACTTTATATTTTATTATCTCATATGTCCACTGTAAACAATCGTCAGTCAAGCGTGATCCGTCATCTGTCAACAAAAAATGTCAGTCGTCACGTGTCAAATATCAAAAACAAGTAACATATATTATATCGGCATATAAACTTTAATTTGTCAACTGTCATTTGTCAATTCACATATATCAACTGCGAACTGTCACATTTCAACTGTTTACTGCCATTTGTCATTTAACGTCATCTGTTAACAAAAATTGATTATCTGTCACCTGTCAAATGTCATCCATTTTTTCCGGGAAAAATTATAAAAACAAGTAACCAATTACTGATATATAACAGTTGACGGATGAACTTTAATTTTCTGTTAACTGTGTTATATTATTATTATTATAAAAATGTCGGCGAATAAGACAGACGTACGAGCAAAGGCTCCCACAGAAAAGTGCAAATGGTGTCGCATAGTGCCCCAAAGTGGACTAAAGTGTATGAAATGTGGAGTGACTATGCACCCCGGATGTATTAAATATCTGAAAAACGTGATTCCGGTAAACAAGGAGTCAATAATCTGTTGTTCAGATACACAAGACGGCCAACGTGACAGCGATCGCGACAATGGAGATGACCTCGACTCATCATTTACAAGTGGTGAGACCATTATTGAACAGAATTCAGTTACTGAGTTGACATTTTTACAATATCAACTAAAAACTAAGGATATAATCATTCAAGAGCTCCAGGAAAACGTATCGTTCCTGCAAGAACAAATAAAATCCCTTAACAAATTGTTGATAATACAGAGCACAACAATACAGGCCTCAATAGTTCCGCAAGAGGTCGCCGCAGCAACGCCGAAAACTAAATTTCTGCCCGAGAAGACGGTCAGTCCGATAAGGCCCCAGCAGACGGAACCGCAAAAAATCCGTCCCAAGGAAACATCAAAAAAGACCAATAAAAATACCACAGCTGTAGAAATAAACAGTTCAACGAACGCAAACATAAATAAACAAACACTACAAAAATCACCGACGACCGCCAACAATCCAGCCGATACTCAATCTACACAACCAAAAGGTAAAAGCACGCCAATAACTGGTAAATCACAAGATGTGGACAATGTAGTTTACAAACCTCGAAGGATGAAATGGTTGCACGTTGGTAAATTTAAGCCGGACTACACCAGAGAGAAACTTGATGCTGCTCTTAAAGCAAAATTCCAGGACATACAACTGTCTGTGGAAACGCTGGAGTACGAAGACCGAAATACCTCTGGAAAATATAAGTGTTTCAAAATTGGTATTCCGGAAGAATCCGCCCACCTACTAACAGAACCAGACTTCTGGCCCCAAGGTATCATTATAAGTGAATTTAATTTTTTTCGGAAACCAACGTATCGACATCAATCTAAATTCCACGACAATAACCACTAATTATAAAACACTCGAAAATACCAACGAAGTTAAGCTCCTACACCAAAACATACGAAGTATTTATAATAAAACAGATGAACTACTTGTCGCATTAAATAAATGCAAACCAAACATCATCTGCTTAACAGAAACATGGTGTAATAAAGATAATATAAAATTCGTCCATTTAAATGGATACCGATTAATTGCCAACTACACCCGCAACCATCGGGAGCACGGTGGATGCATGATTTTCGTCGACGCAAAATATCACTATGCCAAAATAAGGCTCGCTCAATACTGTCTTGAAATGGAGACTGAATGTGCGGGATGTACAATAAAAACCCCTAACAAAAAAATCGCAATCATATGTGTCTACCGCCCACCCTCAGGTAATATTAAAACATTTTTCGAACACCTAACAGACCTAGCTGTTAACGTTAATAAAACTCATTCTGACCTAATTATATGTGGCGATTTCAACATTGATTATTTGGCGAACACGGCACCAAAACATCAACTAAGTGACTTTTTTATGTCATTCAAATTTAAAAGTAAATTACATGAGCCGACTCGAATCCAATCGACAGAAAATATGCAATCATCTACCCAGATCGACTATATTGTTACAAATCTCCCTGACGATGCTTGGGCATGCAGCAACGTCAACTTAAATATATCTGATCATCATGCCCAACTAGCAATTATACAACTTAACACTAAGACAGCTGAACAAAACGAGCCCATACGTACATACTATAGAGAAACAAAAGTGAATAATATTAGTGAGCTTAAGACGTATTTACTTAAAACAGACTGGGAATTCATTAAGACCGATGACGTAAACACTAGCTTTGAGCTATTTCGTAATGAATTTTTCCACTGTTACAATTTGGCGTGCCCACAAAAGTGTAAAATAAAGAATAAAATTAACAAAAATTCATGGGTAAACGACGCCGTAAAGAGGTCCAGCGGAAATTTAAAACTAACCTACCGACTAATGATGGAAGCACCATCTGATAACATAATAGCAAAATACCATAATGATAAAATAACACACAAAAAGCTGATCGAATCCACAAAACGCAATTACTATAGTCAACAAATAGTAAATGCTCCAAACAGACAGAAGAAAATATGGAATATAATAAATGAAGAGTTACATGGAATAAAAAAAGATGTCCCACATGCAATTACAAATAATGCAGGGAAAGTCACAACTGAAACTCAAGAAGTGGCAAACATCTTCGCAAACCACTATTCCAGTATAACCGATTCTAAGCTGAAAGAGCACTTCAAGGATAACATTTCCAAGCAATGCACTATCTCCAAATATGAGACACAGACCATGTTCTTGTTGCCCGTAACCCATGCAGAAATACTGAATACAATTCTGAAAATAAAAAACAGCGGCAGCTCAGGCCAAGACGGTGTACCTGCCAACGTAATTAAGGGTATTGCAACAGAAATCTTAGAACCGTTATACTACTTAATTAATTTAATATTAAAATCGGGAGTTTTCCCTGATGCATTAAAGATATCAAAAATAATACCAATCTATAAAAGTGGACCCACGACTAACGTTAATAACTATCGACCTATTGCCCTACTAGATCTGTTTTCAAAAATAATTGAAAAAATCATTGCTACAAGACTAACTAACTACATCGAGACATTCCATCTCTTTAGCGATACCCAGCATGGATTCAGGAAACAGCGTTCAACTGAATCTGCAAATGTTGCCCTTCTTGAGGAAGTTTCAAAAAACATTGACTTGGGTAAATGTGTAGTCGGGTTATTCTACGACTTTTCAAGAGCATTCGACACAATTAGTGTAAATTTTGTGCGGGAAAAGTTAAATGCGCTTGGTATTCGTGGCAATGCATCGAATCTCGTTGAATCGTTCCTATCGGATCGGAAACTATATGTGCAAATCGGTGTTAGTACCTCAGCAATATATAACATAAATAACGGGGTTGTGCAGGGTTCGACTTTAGGTCCGTTATTGTTTTTATTATTCATTAACGACCTAACCGATCACATTTCAGTGGGTGAGGTTATCAATTTTGCAGATGACACTGCAATTGTGATATCCGCGAACAACCAAGATGATCTACTACTGAAAATCAATACAACAAATAAGGAAATGTGCGACTGGTGCAACAAAAACAATATTCTTCTCAACACTGACAAAACAACAACAGTGCAGTTCTACAACAGGAAACGTCCCGTTATTCCCATTGAGGCTGCATCCACCTGTGTAAAATACCTAGGCTCCTACATAGAACCAAACCTAAGTTGGGATACCCAGATTGCCCATGTCGCCTCTCGATTAAGTAGCGCCTACTACGCCATTCTTAAACTGAAACATAATATTATCCGCACTTCCTTACTGGATGCATATTACGCCTTGGCTTACTCTCACATATCCTACAACATTTTAATTTGGGGTAGAGCCGATATAACGCGTGTGTTCGTTGCGCAAAAGCGAATCCTAAGGCTAATATTCGGCTTGAGTAAAACGGAATCATGTAGGAATACTTTCATTGCCAATAATATACTAACGGTCCCCAGCATTTACATACTTAAGTGTGCGGTTTATGCATTCAACAATACGAACTTATTCCAAAAAAACAACAGTACCCATGAATACAATACGAGGCAAAGCGCAGACATACGTATTTCGACTCATAAATCGACTCTTTATGAGAAATCAGCAAGGTACATGTGCATATTAATAAACAATAAGCTTCCGAAAGAGATAAAAAGTTGTAAAAATATTGTACAGTTTAAACATAAATTAAAGGAATTTCTGGCGGCAAAATGCTTCTACAAAATCTCTGATTTTTTATCTGCTTGACAAGCTATATGTGCAATAATTTACTCTAAACCTATTTAACGAAACGATGTATTTTAACTTAAATTCTTATTTTACAATAATATTATTATAATAAACCATGATTTTAATGTGTTGTACTTGTAATTTCTAGACTAAGACTATATTTTTATTTTATACATATTTTTAGTATCATATATATTGTTTTTATTTATTTATTATTTTAAACTAGGATTTTAATGTGTTGTATTTGTAATTTATAGACCATAATTATATTTTATCCATAATTTTGACGTTCACATCCACTACAAGAGTATCGTGCTTCGGCTTTTTTGTATTTTTTGTATATGGTGGCTACGTGAAATAAAGAATTGAATTGAATTGAATATGTCAATTGTCATCTATCAACTTTCATTTATCAATTGACACATGCAAACTGTCAATCGTCGTTTGGCAAATGCCATTTCTCTCAACAAAAATTCATTTGTCAGCTTTGTCACAAACATGTGTAGTCTGTCAATAAAAATGTATCACCTGTCACCTGTCAAATGTCATAAATTTTTTTTTTCGAGACAAACTTTCAACTGTTATTTGTCAACTATCAAATATCAATTTGTAATCTGTTAACAAAAATTTATACCTTAATTAGCTGTCAACTGTCTTATGTCAATTGTCATCTATCAACTGGCATTTGTCAACTTTGTCAAGTGTCAAATAACATTTGTAATCTGTCAACAAAAATTTATTATCTGTCACCTGTCAATTGTCATACAATTTTTTTTTTCGAGGAAAATAATAAAAACAAGTAACCGATTACTGACTTATGATTACTGATATATAAACTTAAATCATCTGCCAACTGTCAACTGTCAATTGGCGGTAGACAAGTGTCAAATGCAATTTATAAACTGTCAACAAAAATGTATACTTAAATCATCTGTCAACTGTCTTATGACGATTGTCGTCTATCAACTATCATTTGTTAACTGTCAACTTTCATTTGTTAACTGTCATATGTCAACTGTTAACCGTCATCTGTTAATTGTCACTTGGCCAAGTGTCAAATATCATTATGTCAATTGTCATCTATAAACTGTCATTTGTTAACTTACATATGTTAACTGTCATCTGTCAATTGTCATTTGGCGGTAGACAAGTGTCAAATGCCATTTATAAACTGTCAACAAAAATTTATACTTGAATCATCTGTCAACTGTCTTATGACGATTGTCATCTATCAACTATGATTTGTTAACTGTCAACTGTCATTTGATAACTGCCATATGTCAACTGGTAACCGTCATCTGTCAATTGTCACTTGGCCAAGTGTCAAATATCATTTGTAATCTGTCAACATAAATTTATTATCTGTCACCTGTTAAATGACATACATTTTTGTTCGAGAAAAATAATAAATAAAAACAAGTAATCAATTACTGACATATGACATTTGACAGATGAACATTAATCATCCGCCATCTGTATTATGTCAATTGTCATCTATAAACTGTCATTTGTAAACTTACATATGTTAACTGTCAATTGTCATTTGGCGGTAGACAAGTGTCAAATGCCATTTATAATCTGTCAACAAAAATTTATACTTGAATCATATGTCAACTGTCTTATGACGATTATCATCTATCAACTATCATTTGTGTCAACTGTCATTTGTTAACTGTCATATGTCAGCTGTTAACTGTCATCTGTCAATTGTCACTTGGCCAAGTGTCAAATATCATTTGTAATCTGTCAACAAAAATTTATTATCTGTCACCTGTCAAAAGTCATAAATTTTTGTTCGAGAAAAATAATAAAAACAAGTTACAGATTACTGACATGTGACAGATAAATTTTAATCATCTGTCAACCATTTTCTATCAATTGCCAACTGTCATTTCTCAAATGACATATGCCAAAAAAAATTTATTATCTGCCACCTGTCAAATGTCATAGATTTATGTTCGAGAAAAAAATCAAGTAACACATTACTGACATATGACAGATGACAGATAAACTTAAATCATCTGTCAATTGTCAATTATCGTTTGACGATAGACAAGTGTCAAATACCACTTGTAATGTGTCAACTAAAATTTATTATCTGTCACCTGTTAAATGTCATAGACTTGTGTTCGAGAAAAATAATAAAAACAAATAACAGATTACTGACATATGACAAATAAATTTTAATCATCTGTCAATTATCTTATATCAATTGTCAACTGTCATTTTTCAACCGTCAGTTGTCATTTGGCGGTAGACAAGTACACAAGTAACAGATTACACATTTATCAACTGTCAACTATAATTTGTTAACTGTCACATGTCAACCGTTAACTGTTATCTGCCAATTGTCACTTGGTCAAGTATCAAAAATCATTTGCCATCTGTCAACAAAAATGTATTGTCAACCACCTGTCAACTGTCATCTATTTTTGTTCGAGAAAGACAGTTGACAGATGAACTTTAATCATCTGTAAACTATATTATGACAATTGTCAACTATCAACAGCCATTTGTTAACTGTCACATGTCAGCTATAACTGTTATCTGACAATTGTCACTTGGTCAAGTGTAAAATCCCATTTGTCATCTGTCAACAAAAATAAATTTATCTGCCACCTGTCAACTGTCACACATTTTTGTTCGAGAAATATTGAAAATAGAAGTAACAGATTACTGACATATGACAGTTGACAGATGAACTTTTTCATAATCTGTCAACTGTATTATTTTCAAATAAGACGATTATTATAAAAAAAACAATTGAAAATAGTAACAATTAAATTAAAACATTTTCATTTAAAAATGAAATCGTGTAACCTAAGAATAATAAAATCCACCAGATTCTACAATTATTTAAATGTAACAATTTAATTATTTAATTAATTAGCTTAAAACGTGTTTTATAAATTAATTAGATTTAATGAATTATAAATATTATTATTGGATAAATTATTAGGTTAAAAACACATGTTGCCAACCCCAGATAGAAAAAGTCCCCGCGTCTGACTTTTGCAGCTATTGTCAAATCATAAATTTTCAACGTGAACTTTCGCTATTCAACGGCAACTCGGGGGGCGACAAGTGCGTTACGATCCCTACCCTCGTAGGCGACAAAGTGCTTCCGTGCCACTTCCAAGGTGGATCCACCTACCTAACGCAGAATGTCCCTAGGGGCGCTCGCCCCACGGTAGGACTTTGAAATGTTTTCGGACTTTACACTGCGATGCCGGACGTTACGCTGACCAGGTGAGCCCGATCAGTTACCATCTTCCCCCTCGCTTTCCCGACACTGAACCCTTGCATGTCAGCTATAAATAGACCCGATTATTGATAGGATTCATTTCCACCGGATCATATTTCAATTCTATTGACTGGCCGTCAGTGTCTTGATTTATTAATAACCCCCCCTGTGCTTACTACTTACCCCCGCTTTCGGTGATGGTTTCGGTGTAGGCGGTTGTGAGAGTGAGGTGCGATGGCTTCGGATTCCGGGAGGGCCTCTCCGGACATGAGGGAGCACGGCGACGACTCCCTCAACCACCGGCAGGGCGCTGTCGTAGTGCACTACTCCATGAGCTTCAAGAAGCTCTGCATGGTCACCGTCGCCTGTCCCTTCTTCTCGCTACTCGTGTGCTTCGTCACGGCGTATATTTTTCAGTATGACGATATCCACGAAACACACTGCCGCGTAAGTACACAATTATAAACATATAAATATTAATAATAAATAATAAAAACCCTTAAAACAATTGATTCAATCATTCAGTTATTAAATAAATAATAAAACATGTTAACATTTATATTTCAGCCTTTTTTTAAACTAAAGTGTTTTGAATACAGTTTTTAGTGGTCGTGTTTGGATATCAATCACGTAGACTCTTGTTTTTAATTTATATACTATTTAAATAAATGAATTAAGATTTTATAATAATTTAAAAATACGAAAACATTTCGTGAATCTACAACAATGAGTCTTACTAAGACTACTTATTATTATTATTAAAGATTTTAAATTCTGATTTTAATTATTTTATATATAGAGTTTTAATGTCTTTAACTTTTTATTATTATTTTCTTTAGGTGTATAATATAATCCCATCAATAAGTGCCATAACCGGGGTGAGCCCCCAGAGATACCTGTGGAGAGCGAGCGTGGCCATACACATCGGCCCCAGGTACATAATCGCGGCTGTTTACAGGGCCTTCCAGATGAATCTCATCAACGAGAAGGCGGACAAAAGGGTTAGTAGGTCATTTCTTAAATCACAGATTTTTCGCTCATGTCTCATTTTAGTTTCAGAGAGAGGCACGCTTCTGGCTGGACACCGCCTTCTGGTTGAACGTCATCGAGGTCTCTGCACTCGGTGGTGTCACCTATATTTCTAACCTAGAAAATTATCGTAAGTAAATAACTACATGTGTATAGGTTATGTAACTCAAATACAGGGTGATCCAAAAAAAAATAAAGATCAGTGATGTAACTGTCATCTGTCAACAGTTGACAAAAATTTCTTAAGGTTTGTAAAATAAACAGATAGAGTGTCTAAACTTTTAATCTTTCTCCAGTGGTAAAAAAAAGGTTATATGACATTTATCATTAGTCAATTGTTAATTGAGTGTCTAAACTTTTAATCCTTCTTCAGTTTTGTAAAAATGAAGGTTGTACGCCACATGTCATTAGTCAATTGTCAACTGTCATCTGTCAACAGTTGTCAAAAAATTCTTATGTTTTGTAAGAAAAAGAATTAAGAGTGTCTAAAACTTAAATCCTTCTACAGTTTATAAAAATGAAGGTTGTATGTCATCTGTCGTTAGTCAATTGTCAACTGTAATCTGTCAACAGTTGTCAAAAAATTCTTGTTTTGTATGAAAAAGAGTTCTCCAATTTTGTAAAAAAGAAAGTTGTATGCCACCTGTCATTAGTCAACTGTCATCTGTCAATAATGGGCGTTAAAAATGTCTTTAAGGTTTGTAAAAAAGGGTTTAGAGTGTCTGAACTTTAAATATGTCTCGAGTTTTGTGAGAAAAAAATTGTATGCCACCCGCCATTAGTCAATTGTCAAATATCATCTGTCAATAGTGGGCGTTAAAAATGTCTTTAAGGTTTGTAAAAAAGGGTTTAGAGTGTCTGAACTTTAAATTTGTCTCGAGTTTTGTGAGAAAAAAATTGTATGCCACCTGTCATTAGTCAATTGTCAACTGTCATCTGTCAATAGTGGGCGTTAAAAATGTCTTTAAGGTTTGTAAAAAAGGGTTTAGAGTCTCTGAACTTTAAATTTGTCTCGAGTTTTGTGAGAAAAAAATTGTATGCCACCTGTCATTAGTCAATTGTCATCTGTCAATAGTGGGCGTTAAAAATGTCTTTAAGGTTTGTAAGAAAGAGTTTAGAGTGTCTGAACTTTAAATTTGTCTCGAGTTTTGTGAGAAAAAAATTGTATGCCACCTGTCATTAGTCAATTGTCAACTGTCATCTGTCAATAGTGGGCGTTAAAAATGTCTTTAAGGTTTGTAAAAAAGCGTTTAGAGTCTCTGAACTTTCAATTTGTCTCGAGTTTTGTGAGAAAAAAATTGTATGCCACCTGTCATTAGTCAATTGTCAACTGTCATCTGTCAATAGTGGGCGTTAAAAATGTCTTTAAGGTTTGTAAAAAAGCGTTTAGAGCGTCTGAACTTTAAATTTGTCTCGAGTTTTGTGAGAAAAAAATTGTATGCCACCTGTCATTAGTCAATTGTCAACTGTCATCTGTCAATAGTGGGCGTTAAAAATGTCTTTAAGGTTTGTAAAAAAGCGTTTAGAGTGTTTGAACTTTAAATTTGTCTCGAGTTTTGTGAGAAAAAAATTGTATGCCACCTGTCATTAGTCAAGTGTCAACTGTCATCTGTCAATAGTGGGCGTTAAAAATGTCTTTAAGGTTTTTAAAAAAGCGTTTAGAGTCTCTGAACTTTAAATTTTTCTCGAGTTTTGTAAAAAAAAATTGTATGCCACCTGTCATTAGTCAATTGTCAACTGTCATCTGTCAATAGTGGGCGTTAAAAATGTCTTTAAGGTTTGTAAAAAAGCGTTTAGAGTGTCTGAACTTTAAATTTGTCTCGAGTTTTGTGAGAAAAAAATTGTATGCCACCCGTCATTGGTCAATTGTCAACTGTCATCTGTCAATAGTGGGCGTTAAAAATTTCTTTAAGGTTTGTAAAAAAGCGTTTAGATTCTCTGAACATTAAATTTGTCTCGAGTTTTGTGAGAAAAAAATTGTATGCCACCTGTCATTAGTCAATTGTCAACTATCATCTGTCAATAGTGGGCGTTAAAAATGTCTTAAGGTTTGTAGAAAAGCGTTTAGAGTGTCTGAACTTTAAATTTGTCTCGAGTTTTGTGAGAAAAAAATTGTATGCCACCTGTCATTAGTCAATTGTCAACTGTCATCTGTCAATAGTGGGCGTTGAAAATGTCTTTAAGGTTTGTAAAAAAGCGTTTAGAGTGTCTGAACTTTAAATTTGTCTCGAGTTTTGTAAAAAAAAATTGTATACCACCTGTTATTATTCAATTGTCAACAGTTGGACGTATGTTATATATTTTGAGGTTATGTTTGTCTATTATGCTTATTTGTTTGTTTTTGTAGCTGTGCACGAAAAACTATTCATCACCTTTATGATGACGAGCCTCTTCCATATGGTCGCCTGCATCAAGGCGATACAGCTGATAGCCGTGACGAACGATAACACAGACATCGTGGAGAAGGAGCTGCTGTACAAGAAGGCCCTGTTCGTGGTGTCCATCGTGTGCACCGTGGGGATGATTGGTTTCTTCCTTAAGCACCGACTGCTCTGTCATAACATGGGTAAATTGAAATTGTTTACCAAATAAAAAACATAATTAAACTGAATTTATTTTTAGCCTTCAGTTGGTTTGCTGTCTGTGAGTACCTGGTGGCCACTGCGAACATGGCCTTCCACCTGACGCTGATCTACAACTTCCCCACCGAGCACCTGATGGTGGCGAGGGGGTTGGTGGTGAAGCTGGAGGAGTCGGAACCGCGCCGTGAAGTGAAAGTGGACTGAGGGGACGTTTTGGTTGTTTAATCTTAATTTCACGATTACACGACGATGCTAGTCAATTGTAAACCTGTTCCAGTAGTAGCCGGGGACGAGGGGATCGTCTCCGGGTAGTGCGCTACTTAACTAAAAAAAAATAATAATAATAATAAAAAAAATTAAGGGACGCGTCTCCTGTTGTTGCCGATCCGTCTCGAGGGCGGCCGCGCCGGCCAGCCCCCAAAACTTGTTGATCTACTAATGATACTCATAGTTTTTAGTAGTTGAATACTAGATTCCTTAATCTGTTAACTTCCACGATCGACTGATTTTCTTTTTGTATGTGAACGGCGAACGTAACCTAAACTCACTCACTTTCTCTCTCTCTATCTCTAGTCATAATTTGCTTGTTGATAATTAGCACCCAAACCCCTTTTTAACTCCTGAGTTTACACCCAAAGCGCACACTTAAACCTAAAACAAAAACAATTGAAAAAAATGAACATATCCACTCTGCAAAGAGGAATTCAATAATAAAGGGTATGAGATTTAATTTTAAATTCGCAACATAAAGGGTCCACGACGTTTTTTCATAAAGGTCGCTTCTTCTACTAACGAATAATCGCTTATCGATTATTTTTTACATTTTACACAACGTCGGTTAAGAGGATGTCTCCTGTTTTTTCATGATGATGCAAAAGAAAAAAAAGAACGTAATTTCTTATTCACTCTTATACATACATTCGTATTATATATAAATTATATATATATATACATACGAAATGATTAAAATGCAAAACAATTGAAAACACAGATCGTTAGATTGTATTGTACATACATATAAATCCAATGTATTTTATTAAAAAAAATAATAATAATAACGAGAACTTTGTTATGAACTAAAAGGGGCGTTAAATATGTTATATTAACATAGTGCGAGTTTTTGCTGCCGTGTCGCTTGTTAGGGATTGTACAGACGGTGAGGTTTTTTGCCAAAGTGATCTTGATCTTGTATTTGAAAATACTTCTCTTATTGATTAATATATAACGATAATTTTTTCATAACGAATTTTCTTTCGTCTACACAATACCCAATACCATTAATTAATCCATTCCCAAAATTATTACGAATATAATAAAACACTTACGTAAACAGCACAGTGAATACCAGCGAGACGTAGCTTTGAACAAAATCGGATGAAATACAACTGAATATATTGGCACACATCAAATTGGAGTTTCCTTAGAAGGATGAATGGATTCGTGTGAAGGCTACTGGAAAATAAGACTGGATTGGACGTGCTGATTTTTATTATTGGATTATACGTATTTCTGCTCTGTGCTCTGGTCAATGATTTGATCACCCTTGGCAAACTCAATCCAGATCCAGATACGTATTTCTTGGTGTTAAAGGTGATTAAAGGTGGGTAAGGTTTTACTGTTAACTTAAACATTAACAATGACATTTCTAAAAATAAAAAAAGAAATGAAAAAACATCAATCAAAACAAAAATTATAAATGGCGCCTTTTGACAATTGCAAGTTTTTAATTAAACACGCGTTAAAATTTAAAAATAAAACTTGGGTTTTAATATAACGCATCAAAATATAATTACTTTTTTTAAAAATAAATCAGTTCATTTAATTAATTGTTTAATTTAAATCACCCAAGCGCCAACTTCACGTCGGTGCTGCACCTGTTGTTTATGATTCACTCCTTGTTTACGTTACATTTCCAATCTACTTCCGATTTTATGCGCTTGACGCGTTTACCAGTTTAACGAAAATGTGCAACTTACTCGCAATTACCGTCCTGCTGATGGCCACGTCGCTGCAAGTAGGTGAGTCTCGAAGAAAACGCCCGTTACACCCACCACACCCATCATAACCTAAAAACAAACTTGTTTATTTAATTAACAATCGAAACACTTTCAACGCCGCCTTGATTTTTCTCATGCAGCGATGGGCATCTGGTGTTTCGAGTGCGTCAGCACGCAGCCGGGCTGCGGGACCCCCTTCAACTACTGGTTCCTGTGGAGTAACGTGTGCGAAGAGTCCAACGACGTTTGTATTAAGATCATCGAACGGAAAGGAGGTGTGTATTTGATGTAATAAATGTATTACAATTCGAATGTAGTTTTTTAGAATTTAATTTTGCTTGTATAAGGTATGCCAAATAAAGGTTTAAAGGTACAATTCTAATTTATCAATAGTGTCAAAATTATATTACAAATCGGTGTTGATTTACAGCGGAACAGGTGATAACTAGGGCGTGTTTGAGTAAGATCAAAGCCGAGAGGACAGACATTCCAGCAGATTCATACGAAGGCTGCCGACCCGCTGCTAAGGATTTAAAATTAGGTCATTACGTTAACAATTCGATAAAGGAACTCGACATACACAGGTGAGAATAATCAATTAGTTAGATTGAAAGATGGTAGAAAAATAGGGCACTTATTAAAACTCTACACAGAACAGATTTTTTGTTATCAGGTAGAATCATTATTAAGAATATTTCTGCTAAAAAGAAATATTATAGCAATTATTTTACTTAAAAGAAGCTCGTGTATAATTTCTTATGGCAATCACAATGATAATCCATATTTTATGACTGTAATTTTGCTTATGCGTTCTCGATATGGAGCTACGTATTGGCTATCTCAGTAAAGAGGATTTTTATTTGTATCACATCGTACGTTCTAATTTCATACATGAATTAATGTAATATTTTTTATAGGAATTATTACGAATCGACGGAATATTGCTTCTGCTTCCTGGACCACCGTTGCAACGGATCCGGCAACGTCCTGCCCTCCACACTAGCCATGTTTTGCATCAGTATAGCGGGCCTGATGTACCGCGTCCTGCTGTAGGCACCTCGTACCTGTTCACCAGCTTCCATGTACAGTTTAACAACCATGTGACGTACGTTGTGGACTAACTTTGTTTTATAGTCATTTAAAAGGTTAATTTTTAACGGACAGTATTTTACAATACACGTTGTACAGTTGAGAGAGGTAAAGTACCTTATATATATATATATAAATATATAAATCGCCGATTGTGGCCTTAGAATTTACGATTATCTGATGGTGTTCGAATATTAATTATTATTTGAAGGTTGACGTTAAAACGCGCGAACAATAATTCGTTTTAGATATTATCTCAAACGGAATCTCGACTTTTTTTTTTTTATTAATCCGTCCGTCCATTTTGTATTATATATACATATTATTTTAGTAAGTAAGCACACAATTTTGTTATATTTTATATATAAACATGATTATAAAAAATAACTTTATATTTATATAACTTGCCTTCTTTTCCTTCATACTTTTATCTACTCTTACATCCCAAACACACATATTTAATAGATGGCGCTGTTTACTACAATTAATAACGATAGTAATCTACGTACTTACTTATTAGAGTTTTTAAATGATGGGAATTGTAATGGAAGGAACGTTTCGGAATAATTAGAAAAATTATATACTAAGTTATAATCATAATTTTAATTACATCATTATTAATATACAAATGTCGTGTGAAATTGTTTTTTTTTTTTTTTATAAGTGCACTTAAATACTCCCATATTTTACACAAGATACATTGCTATAAAAAAATGGACTAGAAGTTCGCGCGCGCCCCCGACGGTGGTCGGTGGTACTTACGTGCGGACGGCGCCGTTCGAAAAATAATGAAAGTGTCCTGCGAAAGACCTGATTTTCGCCAGCTCGCCAGTTAATCGGTCTGCAGTTCGTAGCACTGGAAATTCAAGTCGTCGTACAGATTGGCACCGTTCATTATCTCCACGTCGGTCAGGTTCAGGCCGAGCGTGGCCGGATTCAGGTCCGTTATCAGGTAGTCGCCGCCCAGTCCGCACTCCTCCGCCACTTGTTCCTTCGTCACGGGGGGACATAAGAAATCTAGATCGAATAATTAAACAATAATATTAACATTAGTAATGAAAAACAATGTTGAATTAAATTAAATAAAATATAGATGGCGCTACTAGAGTAAGAGAATTATATTTAGGGTTAGCAATGAGCAAACTAATGTTACACATACCCAGAGAAACAACTTTTTGTATAGACATAGAATGGAAAGAAGTGTTAGTACAAAGATTCAGAGTGTTAGAAGAAGGGATCAATCAAGTGATTTAAAGTTCTGTCACTTACCACCTAATCCGCCCGACATGTCGATTACGTATTCCACTTCGACGTTTTGGGGCTGTAGTCTCTTCAAGTCTTTCGTGTTAATTTCCTGCGGAAAATTAAAAAATAAACAATTTAATATAAAAACGACCGCTAAAGTATTATTTTTGTAGACAGAATTCAACACGTTAAAGTTAATACTTTCACTGCTACATTCTTGATGGAACATAATCACAGGGGTGGATTTGTAACTGTGTAAATGAACAAAACAAGACTTTCATTTACAAATCCACTCCTTCAACACATTAATTAAAATTAAACAAATGTTATAATATTTTTTAATTTATAAATATTTATGATAAGTTCTCAAAGTTATCCTAGGTGGCGCTGTTTAGAGATATTGTCATTCACATAGAAAAGCAATTGACAATTTAAACTTTTACTAATTATCATTTGTCATCTATTTGCTGTCAACTATTATTTTTAACTTACATTTTTCAGCTGTTTTTAGTCAACTATTAGTTCTAACTTTCATTTGTCGTCTGTTATCTTCTATCAGCCAACTGTTATTTTTTAACTGTCAATTTGAACGTTTATTTATCATCAGTCATCTGCTGTCTGTCAGCCGTCATTTAAAATTTTATCTGTCAATGAGTAATTTGTCAGGTCCCATCTGTAATCTGTTTACTGTCAAATTTTAATTACAATTTTCATTTACTAATTGTCATCTGTAACATGTCATCTGTTGTTTGTCAACTTTCATCTATCAATTGTGATTTGTCAACTGTCATTTTTAACTCGCAATTGTCAATTTTCATGTGTTGTTACCTGCTATATGTCAAGTATTAATCATTTGCCATCTATCATCTACTATATGTCGACTGCCAATTTGAATTTTTATCAATTATCATTTGCCATCTATTATCTATCAACTATCATTTTTAACTGTCATCTCTCGTCCGGTATATGTCAATTTGAATGTTCACTTGTCATCTGTCAACTGTTAATTTAAACTGCCAATATGAGCGTTCATTTGTCATCTGTCAAGTGTCAATTTCAACTTTTATTTGTCAACTGTCATCTGTCTTGTGATCTGCTATCTGTCATATCTCAGTTTTAATTTCCATTTATAAATTGTCATTTATCATCTGCTATCTGTCGACTGTCAATTTGAACGTTCATTTGTCATCTGTTAAATTAAACTGTCAATTTCAGCGTTCACTTGTTAATTGTCATTTGTCATCTGCCAACAGTCAATTCAAACTTTTATTTGCCAACTGTCATCTGTAATGTGATCTGTTACCTGTCATATATCAGTTTAAATTTCCATTTATTAATTGTCATCTGTCAACTGTAATTTTTAACTGTCAATTTGTCATGTGTCAACTGTTAATTTAAACGTTTATTTGTCATCTGTTAACTGTCAAGTTGATCGTTCATTTGCCAATTGTCATTTGTTATTTGTCAAGTGTCATCTACCATGTGATCTGCTATCAGTCATCTAACAGTTTTAATTTCCATTTATCAATTATGATTTGTAATCTGCTCTCTGCCAACTGTAAATTTAAACTTTCATCAATTGTCATCTATCAACTGTTAAATTAAACTGTCAATTTGAGCGATCATTTGTCAATTGTCATTTGTCATCTGTCAGCTGTCAATTTGAAATTTTATTTGTCAACTGTCATCTGTAATATGGTCTGTCATATGTCAGTTTTAATTTCCATTTATCCATTTTCATCTGTCATTTGTCATCTGCTATTTGTCAACTGTAAATTTAAACGTCCGTTTGTCATCTGTCAACTGTTAATTTAAACTGTCAATTTGAGCGTTCATTTGTCATCTGTCAACTGTCATGTGATCTGCTATCTGTCATATGTTAGTTTAAATTTTCATTTATCAATTGTCATTTATCGTCTGCTATCTGTCAACTGTTTATTTCAACTGTCAATTTGAACATTCATTTGTCATTTTTAACTGTTAATTTTAAATGTCAATTTTATCGTTCATTTGTCAACTGTCAATTTAAACTTTTATTTGTCAACTGTCATCTATCATGTGATCTGCTTTGTGTCATGTCAGTTTTAGTTTCCAATAATCAGTTGTCATTTGTTATCTGTCAACTGTTAATTTAAATTGTCAATTCAAACGTTCATTTGTCATCTGTCAACTATTTATTTAAACTGTTAATTTGTCAATTGTTATGTCAACTGTGAATTAAATTTTTTTTTGTCAACTGTCATCTGTCATGTAACCTGCTATTTGTCATATGTCAGTTTTAATTTCCAATTACCAATTGTCATTTGTCATCTGTCATCTGCTATCTGTCATTTTCAATTTACATTTATTAATTTTAATCTTTCATTTGTCATCTGCTATTAGTCAACTGTTAATTAATTCAGTTTTATGTGTTATCTATTATCTACTATCCGTCAACTGTGTCATATGACAGTTTTAATTTTTATTTGTCATCTGTCAACTGACATTTTTAATTTACATTTATTAATTTTAATTTGTCATCTGCTTTTAGATAACTGTCAATTTAAAGTTTCATTTGTCATCTGTCATCTGCAGTTAAATTTAATTTTCAATTTTTATTTACTGTCATTTGTCATGTTATCTTTTGTTCGTCAACTGCCAATTTCATTTTTCGTTTGTGAATTATCATTTTTCATTTGTAATTTTTCAGTTACATTTGTCAACTTCTGATTTAAATTTTCCTTTGCCAACTGACATCTGTCGTCCGTTATATGTCAACTATCAATTTCATATGACATGTGTTATCTGTTACTTGCCAATTTGAACTTTTATCAATTATCGTTTGTTATCTGCTTTTAGTTAACTTAATAATTTTTATCATTTTTAACTGTCAATTTGAACGTTCGTTTGTCATTTGTCAAAACTTTTACTTGTCATCTGTCATGTGACCTTCTATGTGTCATATGACAGTTTTAATTTTTATTTGTCATATGTAATATGTCATCTTTTGTTTGTTAACTATCAATTTCATTTTTCAGTTACCTTACCTGTAAACTGTGAATTTTAACTGTCATGTGGCAATTATCACTTTCCATCTATCATCCGCCATCTGTCAAATGTCAATTTGAACTTTTATCAATTATCATTAGTCATCTGCTTTTAGTTAACTATCAATTTAAATTCAATTTGTCATCTGTTAACTGTCTTTTTTAATGGCCATTATTAATATCCATTGTCAAGTGTCATTTTTAATTTATATATATTAATTTAAATATTTCATCTGTCATCTGCTATTAGTCAAGTGTCAATTTTAATCATCTGTCATCTACTATATGCTAACTCTAAATTATAACTTTCCTTCATCAATTATCAGTTGTCATCCGCCATTTGCTATCTATCATTTGTCAAATTAAAATTTTATTTGTTAATCATCTGTCATATGCTATCTCGTCAACTGTCACTTTTAATTTACATTTGTCAACGGTAAGCTTTTCTTTGTCAACTGTCATATGCTATCCGTCAGCTGTCAATTTCAAGACTTATGTATCAGTTGTTATTTGTCATCTGTCATCTGCTTTTAGTTAAATACTAATATTGACTTTCATTTGTCACCTGCCATTTTTAATACATTTTTGAATTCTCAATTTAAACTTTTATTGTATTTAGCTAAGTGATTAAATAAAGTAATTTTTTAATTTATTCAGGAAGGAAGTATAGGCTTACGTTATGATGATGGCCGTTGATGAATTCGCTGTCTGGAGGCAAGATACTGGCGGTGGCCGTTGCCAACTCGATCTCCTGCTGCTTCTGCCGTGTGTATTCGCTCATCGTCGTCTGAATGAACTGTTGCATGCGTTGTTTTTTCTAGAAAATTTCAAGTATAAAACTTAATCCCACATCACAACTCAACCTGACTGTATGCAACCAAATATGCTTGCAATAGATTTACGAAAGTTTTTTAATCTTTCGATTATTCAAATAATTTTAAATGCAAGATATTACTATAAAGGTGCCATCCAAAAATAATAATTAAAATAATAAAGAGAATGGTTACGACCGTTACTACGTGGTAATTCATACTTACAATGAATTGAAAAATTCACTATGTTTTAACCACAAATAATAATATTATGGTGATTTTTTCAATTCAGTGTAATAATTAAATTTTAAATGCATACAATAACTCAACTATATGTTATACAACTGAAGACAATATTTTAAATTTAAGAGTACACATCTCTTAAATTAAAAAATTAAATTTCAAAAATCTTACTGTTTATACCAACACGTATTTGTCAATTTTTAAACGTATAACATTAAACAACGATAGAATATGCATACAATTAATTTAAGAATATATCTTAAACTTTTAGGTATATGCAACCAAACATACATCTAACTTTTTCAACTTCGAACAGACGTAATTTAAAAACCTGAAAACATTCATACAATACTTAATTGTAGAAGGAAGGACCACGTGGTCGATAGCCAAACACTACTACCATTATTACTACTACTATTTATGGGAATTATTAAATAAGAGATGGTGAGTTTCAAAACTCGCTATTTGCACTTAAAAATTTTAATAAAGAATAGTTTTTAAAATGTATTTTGTGAGTTGTGTGAAGAAGATTAATAACACGCCCTCTGTTGGTGTTATGGAATAAAAAACAAATATAAATTATTAGTATCTGACGAAGTGACGTTGGTTATTAAATTTTCTTATTTTTTTAAAAGTTTTTAGCAAGTTTTGGAACTGTTCAAATCTTAGATGGATTCTTACGATGTTCCACGCTTTCTGGTCCTCTTTCTGTGCGATCGTCCACAGATGTCCGGCGCCGTGCGCGGCCTTGCTGCCCTTTCTAAAATGCGGATTGATGGATAGATTGTGCCTCACGGAGTTCTTCCATCTGTCGTCGTTCTGCTTGTAAAATGGAAAGTGGTCTCTGGAAATGACAATATGCTATAACTGTTGAAAACATTGTTTATGTACGAATAGACAAGTCACCTGTCCGACTACAGACCTAAATCAGCAATGGCTTAACTCATGGCTTTTATTTTTGTATTCTTAAGAAGATTCAAGATATAAATAATAATGGATGTGATCCTCTAAAGTGAAGGGTTCGTTTACACATAAAGACAAATAATATGGTGGAAGGACTATCTGGTCGATAGTCTTACTAGGATTTAAGATGAGTAATAATGGAAAATTGTGAATTTCATAATCAAGAAATCTTCTAATCTATCTATCTCTAATAATATTATTTTGATTGATATATTGATGTCTCTTTAGAAACTAGTTTCATCCTTGTTAATTTTTATCTAGTTTTAATATAACGTTTAATTGTTTAAATCTTTTAATTTTAAACAATTTGTGCAATAAATATATTTGATAAGAGATGTTTAATGAGCCAAATAAAATGATAAACTATCCCTTACAGGAAGCACCTGTCTACGTGGCCAATTACGCGTTTAAGGGATCGCGCCCCCTCAGTAATACCGTACAGGAGGCAGCGAAACGTGAAATGGTAGCGACGAATCGTGCGCCACAACAGGTTACGGGCGGCACGAGCGGTGCCAGGCACAAGGGGGCCACCACCGTCGTCGCCTGCCTCCTTCACCGCGGCGATATCGGAAAAATCGCGCGCTGACCCCCTCGTTCGCCAGGCAGAGGGGCGGGCCGAGGGGGTGGACGGGGCGAGTGCGCGCTTGAGGATGCGGCCCGAACGAGCGTTAAACGGCGACAATTACGAAACCGCCCACCTGCGGCCTAGGGGGCCCCCGTGCCAGGCACGATCCGCCGATCGGGCACCGATCATTAAACATTATTACGGGCGACCGCATGCAAACCAACCGCCCCTGTGTTTGTACACAAAAACCGCGGCCTTGATCGGCAAACACAAAACTCTGTGCCGAACGTTTAACGAGAGCAAGAGTACGACTGTAAAAGGAATTTCCTAAATGTAAATAAGAAAGGATGAATGGGAAATACAATCAATGATTACAAGACGAAAATTAATCACTAGATGAATGTACTTAATTCAAAATTATATATACAGGGTGACTGACGAAAAACCTTTGGTGCTGTATCTCGCTTATTTTTGATCCGATTTGAATAAATAAAACATCAAATTAAATGATTTTTAAAAGACTTTAATATGAACTGTACTGATATTTTTTCTTGCATCCAGTTTTTGACAAAAGACGATCAACTTTTTTTTCAAATTGCACTGTATATATATTTTGTACTGATCCGCAAGGAGATTTTTTTCTGAATCTAAATTTGTAAACGATTTTATCCATTCATCAAACCAAAGTCGAGAAATTGAGGATTAAAAAAAAAATTAAAAATCAAATACCCATAGTAAACAATATACAGAGCCTATTCCAAATGTCAAAAGTGACAGTGTCAGTCATTGGTACAATACTGCAGTGATTTTTAATAATTTCATAATAAAAATGTTGCAAGATTTCAAAAACTGAAAAACGATTTCTGTAGAAGCACAAAATTCTAGTACAGTGTTTGAAATATTGCAACATTTTAATTATGAAATAATTAAACATCGTTGCAGTATTGTATCAATGGCTGTCACTGTCACTTTTGATATTTAAAATAGGGTCTGTATATTGTTTACAATGGATACTTGACTTTATATTTATTTTTTTAATCTACAATTTCTCGACTTAAGTTTGATGTATGGATAAATTTGTCTACAATTTTATATTCAGAAAAAAAATCTCCTTGCGAATCAATAAAAATATATATACAGTGCAATTTGAAAAAAAAAATGTTGATCGTATTTTGTCAAAAACTGGGTGCGAGAAAAAATAACAGTTCATGTCCTATTAAAGTCTTTTAAAAATGGTTTAATTTGATGTTTTATTTATTAAAATCGGATAAAAAATAAGCGAGATACAGCACCAAAGGTTTTTCGTCAGTCACCCTGTATATAGAAAATCTTTTCTATATTTTTCTATTTCCAATCAAAATTCTAATCTGTTTTAATATTTTTCTTTTTTCGTAACTTCTAACTGAGTTTTTTATAATAAATATTTTTAAATTGATCGTTTTAAGTTTTCAAATATTTTTCTCGAAACGTTTCAATTGCTCCGTTGATAAAATTTTTCTTAAATAGAAACAGTTAAAATTAGAAGGATTTACAAAGAAAAAAAAATCATTTGAAAATTTGCTCGAAATTTAGTTCAATTGAAAAATTTCGAAATGTTGACATTAAAAACACAATATAAATAAATAATTGTTGTAGCCTTTCTTCACACTTTTGTTGTTACTAACTACTAAAAAACAAACATCGATTAAAAATACGGTTGAAAATTTGTTATTTTTTTTAAAGATTTTTTTTTCTCAATAAATAAATCTAAAGGAAATCTATGTAGTTTTCATTTTTTTTTATTATAACTAATTTAGGAATTCTATTTATTTTTCAATTGTTTTTTCTTGAAAAATGTCCTTTCGTATGGTTTTTAAAAGTAGCCAATAAAGAAAAATGGAAATTTGATAGAATTTTTTTTTTAAAAAAGAAACACATCTTTGAAATAATTCAACACTTTTCAAACCATTGTTTTTTGATATTTTTTTTTTACATAATTTCAATCAATTGTTTTTGAAATATATATATAAATATTGCAAAACTTCTTTTTTAGAAATTGAGTTTTACAAAAAACCAAGATAATAATTAAAACTCCATTGCTGAAACAGTTGAAAACTTGAATGCTATTTTAGAAACATGAATATTTTCTAAAAAAAGTTTCAATTGTTTCAAAAAGAGTGAAACTAATTTATTTTTTCTAGTAAAATTTGAAGTTAGTTTGCTAGAAATTTGTCAATCACTTTATCTAAATAAATTTTCTTTTTGATTTTTTTTAATAGGTAACTATTAATTTTCACTCTAATTTATCATCTGTTATCTGCTCTTTGTTAATTGTCATTATTAACGTCCATTGCCGAGTGTCATATTTACATAATTTAAATTTAATTTAAATCTTTCATCTGTCATCTGCTATTAGTCGAGTGTCAATTTTAACTTTCATTTGTCATCTGCTATCTGTCAAGTATCAATTTAAAATTTTATTTCGTAGCTGTCATGTATCATCTGTCATCTGTTATGTGTCAACTGTCACTTTTAATTTGCATTTATCAACGGTACATTTGAACTTTCCTTTGCCAGCTGTCATCTATCATCAGCTGTATGTCAACTGTCAATTTGAAATGTTGTCAACTATCATCTGTCATGTACTATTTGTCATCATCAAGTTTTATTAATAATTGTTTTTTATTTCGATGAAATCTCAACAGATACCAATCAAATGTTTTTTTTTAAGAAAAGAATGAAGATTTATAAAGGTTTACATTAAATTTGCTTAAAATTTCTGTAAAAATAATTTAAAACCGTTAAGAAACGAAAAATTCGCAAAATACAAACCGAAGGAGAATAAAAATAATTGAAAACAGCGTTCTAGGTTAAGTTAAAATATATTTGTAGGGTGGGTGGGTGGTCTCTATACCACCTTTCAATTTCCCAAACATTCACATAAAATTATACATGAAAAATTCTAAAATTTTGTATGCATTTTGCTGTTTTATTGCAGAAAAGTTTGTTTAATGTACTAAAAATTGGAGGGTGGGATAGTGGACGCCCACCCACCCTACATATATATTGTAATTTCAGCCAAAACCCTGTCTTTAAGTAATTTTTTTTAAACGTATACTTTCTGTTCGTATTTTGCAATTTTTTTAACTGAAACAGTTTTGTGTCTTGAAATAAATGGAATATGTAGGGTGAGTGGGTGTATATAAATTGAATAAGTATGTAGGGTGGGTTGATGGCCACTGTCCCACCCTCCAATTTCTTGAACATTAACATAGAGAAAATTAAAATTTTATTTTTTTAAATATATTTCGCTATTTATCACAGAAAATCTTAATGAATGTTCTAGAAATTGGAGGGTGAGATAGTGGCCACCCACCCATCCTACATACTTATTCAATTTATATTACAAACGGTGTTTTTATTTTGCAATAATTAAAACATGCACAGAATGATAATTGTTATGTTTTTCATAATACAAGACAGTGTTGTAAATGAGTTTTAATGGAATATGTAGGGTGGGTGGGTGGCCACTATCCCAGCCTCCAATTTCTATAATATAAACTAAAATTTTTAATTACAAAAAGCTAAATAAACGCAAGATTTCTTAATAAAACATTGAATTCATCGGAGTTCTTTTTGGGGAAGTTTATTGTTAATGTTAAAGTAATTTAAAGATGGGATAGTAAACACCCACCCACCTTACATATTTATTGATTTTATATGACGAAAACTTTTTCAGTTTAAAATAAATTAAAAATTGCACAAATTGGTAATTCATATATTTTTTTTAAATAAAGAAAACAATGTCATTGAAGTCAAATGAAATATGTAGGGTGGTAATGTATAACAGTTGTCAAACTGTCATATAGTAATTTACAGAAATAAATTGTAAATACGATTAAGAATGGTTCATTTAAGTGAAACATATCGTATTGAAATATTAATAATGATCGGGGATATGGTGATCGTCTTGGTACTCATGACGAAGTGTGTCATATTTTTAATGATTTGCATCCTGGAACAAATCCCATATCACGTTCAACAATTGCAATGGGATATTCAAAAATTGGCTGAAACCTGGAAGACCGCGGACCGTAACGAAGAAAACTATTAGACAAAACATTGCAATTAATTTGGAGGATTCTCCTCAAACTTCTACCACAATTTTGGCACTAAACCATGGTATAAGTCGGCATTCTGTAGGAGAAGAAAAATTTTGAGTTGATGATTTTGACCGACGACTAGAGTTTTGCGAACGATTGATGGACATCGGTAATTTCGACGAACATTTTGCATCTAATGTATTGTTTTCCGATTAGGCAACTTTTATTTAAATGAAACAATTAACCGCCATAACTAAAGAAAATGGGGAATTCTCACTAGACTCATGAATCACTCAGCATCCAATGAAGTTGAATATTTGGATCGTTGTAGTTGTTGAAAATAGACTTATAGGCCCATTTTTTTATAGTAGACGGAAACTTGAATGGTATTTAGATTTTTTGAATAACCAAATTATTCCTGCAATTCAACAGAATACAATTACCGCAAAATGTTTGGTTTCGACAAGATGGAGCACCTCCGCACATAATATACTGGTTAGGGATTTTCTAGATGCGAATTTTCCAAATAGATGAATTGAATACATAGGCCTCTTCGTTCTCCGGATCTTAACCCATTAGATTTTTTTCTTATGGATTATCTAAAATCACTTGCACTCATTTTGAACGTTTGATTTAATTTTATTTTAATTATTATTTTCACTAGTCTAAAGTAAATAAATTTACTAATTCTATAACTAAAAGTAATTAATATTTCTCGGTTTTTACAGATATTTTACACTAAACCCAGTATGTTCAAATTCGAAATAACATGATTTTTAGAAATTTGCAGAGGTATACAGAATGTCCTATTTAAATTTAAAAAGTTGATAATATACCGGGTGCTGTGTCCACAAACGCACCATAGGAAATTCAATGTATTTTTATAATTAGTTATTAATATTGTTTCCCGTCAACAATCTAGTGCAACGTTTAGACAATAGATGGCACCTTTATGGTTTTATCGTATCGTTAGTTTTTAATTTTTTTTAGCAAAAATACGAATAAAAGTGCCCATATGTTTTTACTTTAAGTCAGTGTTGTAATTTACGTTTAAATAATTATGTAGGGTGGGTGAGTGGCCATTATTCTACCCTCCAATTACATTAATATAACAAAGTTTTTAACTATAAACAACTAAATGAACGCAATTCTTTCTATAAATTAATTTTAAATTCCTCGCAGTTTCTTTAAGGAGAACGTAGGATTAATGTTAAAGCAATTAGTAGGTTAGAGGCCACCCACCCATCCTACGTAGACATGTAAATTTTATTACAAACAGTGTTTTCAGTTTGTAAAGAAGAAAAATGCACATAAATCGATAATACTTTTTTATAGGGAAGGTTGCATTATTTCGTCGCACATATTCAGAAGAAATCTTCAGAGAAGCCCTTCAGAACACCGACATAAGAATCCTAATCCACAAGAATGAAGAGTTCAGATGATACTGTGATATTCACCGATAGTATGAACGGTTTACAAGAACTAATGAAGAGAACAAAAGACGCCAGCACTCGCTATGGTTTAGAAATTAACATTAGTAAAACTAAATTCATGATAATTAGTAAAAAGGCAAATTAAAGGTGCGAACTAATGATTAACAACACACTAATATAGAGGGTATCACAGTTTGCCTAATTGGGAACCATGATCAATGAGGATTAGGTGCAACATCGAGAAAGCAAGAGCCGCCTTTAATCAAATGGCTAAACTGTTCAAAAGTCACAGCCTCAGCATCTACATATCAAAATTCTCGATACTTTTCTATGAAACGGAGTCATGGACAATAACCGAAGCAATACAAAGAAGACTCCAGGCTTCCGAAATGTGACTATACAGGAGAAGATTGAGGATCTCTTGAGTAGACAGAGTGACCACTAATGTAGTGATGGAACGAATGAAGTGGGAAGTAGTGAAAAACACCAAAAGAAGAAAACTAGAATACCTTTTACATGAGAAACGAGACCAAATAATGCCTTCTAAAATCTGTTCTCCAAGGGAAAGTCTGTGAAAGATTCCTTACCAAAATAAAAATGAATTTATCGCAGTTATTTTTGAGAATGTTTATTGTTAATGTCAAGGTACTTGGAGGGTAGGATAGTGGCCACCTACCCACCCTACATACAACTTAAAACTCTAATTACAAACCGTATTTTTAGTTGAAACGAACTGATAATTCGATTTTTTGATAATACAGAACAGTGTTGTAATTGAAGTTAAATTAAATATGTAGGGTGGGTGGGTGGCCACTATCACACAATCCAAGTTCTATATTATAAATCAAAATTTTTCATTATAAAAAGCTAAATAAACATAAGATTTTTTAATAATACATTTTTATTATAAGATTTTTTATTAAAAAGTTTGAATACATCACAGTTTTTTTGGGAAATCTCATTGTTAACGTTAAAGTAATTGGAGGGTGGGATAATGGCCACCCTACATATTTATTTAATCACTATTACAAACAGTTTTTCAGTTCAAAATAATTAAAACATTTATTTATATTTTTCGTAATACAAGACAGTGTGGTAATTAAAGTTTAATGGAATATGTATGGTGGGTGGGTGGCCACTATCCCACCCTCCAATTTCTATAATATAAACTAAAGTTTTCAATTAAAAATAACTTCATAAACGCCAGATTTCTTAACAAAAAATTAAATAATCGCAGTTTTTTTTTGAAAAAGCTTATTGTTGGTGTTAAAGTAATTGAAATTAAATGGATTGTGTATGGTGGGTGAGTGTTTGCTATCTCACCCTCCAATTTTTTAAATATAAACAATAAACTATCAAAATAATTCCGATGAATTAAATTTTTTTATAAGAAAGATATTTTGTTTTATGCTATAGAAATTGGAGGGTGGAATAGTGGCCACCCACCCACCCTACATATACAATTGAATAACAATTATAATACTGTTTTGTGTTATAAAAAAATACTAATTATTAACCTGTGTAATTTTAAATATTTTCAAACTGAAAACACAGTTCGTAATTGTAGTTAAATTGCATATGTAGGGTGGGTGGGTGTCTACTATCCCACCCTAAAATTTCTATAATATAAACGAAAATTTTCAATTATAAACCGCTTAATAAACGTAAGATTTCTTACCAAAATAATGAAATAATTGCAGTTTCTTTTAGAAAGCTTATTGTTAATGTTAAAGTACTTGGAGGGTAGAATAGTGGATACCCACCCACCCTACATATTAATTCAATTTATATTACAAACAGTGGCCACTATCCCACCCTTCAATTTCTATAGTATAAAACAAAAAAATCAATTATAAATAGTTAAATAAACGCAAGATTCTTTACCAAAATAAAAATGAATTCATCGCGGTTTTGTTTGAGAGGGCTTATTATTAATGATAAAATAATTGGAGGGTGGGATAGTGGCCACACACCCACCCTACATATTAATCCATATTATATTACAGACAGTTTGTCAGTTAAAAATAATTAAAACATACACAAATTGATAATATTTATGTTTTTCGCAATACAAGACTCAAATATTCAAACAGAAACAAGACAGTATGATAATTCAAGTTTAATGGAAAGTGTAAGCTGGGTGTGTGGCCATTATCCTATCCTCCAATTTCAAAAACTTAAACAATAAACTTTCCAAAAAAAAATTGCGATGAATTTATTATTTTTTTATATGAAAAATCTTGTTTTTATTTAAGTATTTATAATTCAAAATTTTCGTTTATATTATAGAAATTGTAGGGTGGGATAGTGGCCACCCACCCACCCTACATAAACATTAAAATTATAATACAAACAGTGTTTTTAGTTTGAAAGAATTAAAACGTACAAAGATTGGTAATTGTTTTTTTTTTTTTACAATAGAAGACAGTGTTGTAATTAAAGTTTAAATGTATATGTAGGGTGGGTGGGGGGCCACTATCCCACCCTCCAATTTCTACATTATAAAACAAAATTTTTCATTATAAAAAAAAGCTAAATAAACGCAAGATTCTTTATTAAAAAATTTGAATTCAACACAGTTTTTTTGAGATAGTTTTTTTTTAACGTTAAAGTAATTAAAGGGTGGGATAGTGGCCACCCACCCACCCTATATATTAATTCAAATTATAATACAAACAGTGTTTTAGTTTGAAAGAATTAAAGCGTACACAGATTAATAATTGTTTTTTATATAATAGAAGACAGTGTTGTAATTGAAGTTTAAATGTATATGTAGGGTGGGTGGGTGGCCACTACATCAAGAGCGCAGTTAATTTAATAATGAGAAAAAATCTATTGTTTTTGTTTTCATATATTATATAACCTTAAATATCCATCATATATTGATTGTTCCTCAATTAAAAACTTTTAATACCAGGAATTATAAAAATTTATAAAGAAAACTTTTTTTCTGTCTGTGATACGAATAAATCGAAATTGATTGTAATAAACTGTACTTACGAAATCCACTGGTAAATCCCGGACACTGTGAGCTCGCCCCTTTCTACGAGCGCGTGCTCGATGAGTTCGGTGTAGGTGAAGGGCGGTTTCTTCGGGCCGGTGTATTTGTAGGCGTGCGGGTGCTGGATCCTCTCCTGTCCGGCCTTCGCCGCCTGCTGTTGCTGCTGCTGCTGCTGCAGGCCTCCGTACTGCTCCGGGTACTTGCCGCCGACGTAGAAGCCGCCCGCCTGGTGCTGGCGCTCCGCCGGCCTGTACTCGTGCTGGTGGACCTGGTACGCGGACTGATTCCTGGCCGGTTCCGCCGTGGAACAATCTGGAAACGAACGCGCGGCTTGTAAACAAAACTTTTCGAATCGCCATCGAAACAAACAGGTGAGCACTATATCAATAAACAAGAGTAACGAACAAAAAAAAAGCGGGGGACGCGTTGTACTCATTTACTCACCGGGAACGGGGGGTAACTCGTTGATCTTGTAATTCAAAAGCCAGGATAAGTTGCCGTCGGTGCAGTCGCCCTCGATCCCGCTATCAGAACCTATCGGACTGGGCGTACTCACGCCGATCCCATCGCCGTGTCCAGTGTCGATCTTCATCTGCTTCCCACCGTGACCAGTTCCGCTGCATCCCTTCAACGCCTGCAACTCCTCGATGTTAACGTTGTGCATTTCGGCTATGATATTCGGAATCTTATAAGAGGTATCCCAATTTCCATTAAGCAACACCACCTATTTATAATAGTTAAAATAAGAACATTTAAATTTTTAGGGGAAATGGCGTTGGAGAAAATCCTGACCTCTGTGTTGCTGCTGCTCGGCGAATCGTTATCCTTCCTCTTGATGGCGATCTGGGGCAGACTGGAACCACCCCGAGCGTTCGTCGTCACCTTCCTGTACCTGCAGCAGAACTCCTGTCCCTGCCTACCGTCCCCCATCGTAAGTAATTGCAAATCGCGCACGGAGGTGAGATAGATTTTTTAAAGAAAAACGAAACGACTTACCGCACCGATCTTGACAGGCGGCGACTTGATCGGACGGGAAAATCGCTTTTGTTTCCACCTTCTTCCTCCTGTGTTCGACCCCCTCGCACACTGCCGTAAGGTGAACAGATAGATTCCGTACCCTAGCACCGAGTGGTGCGGTGGTGGAGTTCAAAACGAACGACCACCCCCGCTTAACCGACGACCAATGCATCCCCCTACCGGAACATATTCATTTACCTGTGAAAGTAAGTAAAAACTTAATTGAATTATTCATTAATAATAATTATCGCAATTAATTAAAACCTTTCTTTATATAATTATTAAATTTTCAATTATTAATTAATAATAAACATACAAACTGATAATTGGATAACCTCGAATTAATTACTTTTGACTTTAATGTTTAAAATTCCATCCGATTGGAGGCGCTGATGTCGTGTGTTTTAATTTTTAAGGTTAAATTATATTTAATCCATCAAATCCTAATAATAATAATATTAAACAGTAACAGACAAATTTTAGGCAATTAGTTTATTATTAATGTTAAAGTAATTGGAGGGTGGGATAGTGGCCACCCACCCGCCCTACATATATATTTAAAACTCTAATTAAAAACAGTGTTTTCGTTTGGAAAAATAAAAATGGCACAAATTGTTAATTGTATTTCTTTATAATACAAAACAGTGTTGTAATTGAAATTTAATTGTATATGAGCCACTATCCCACCCTCCAATTTCTATAATAAAAAAACAAAATATAATGATTATAAATAACTAAATTAAAATTTATTATAAATTAATTGAATTCGTCACAGTTTATTTGCAATGTTAAAATAATTTGAGGGTGGGATAGAGGACACCCACCCACCCTACATATGTATTAAAACTCTAATTACAAACAGCGTTTTTCGTTTAAAAAAATTAAACTGCACAAATAGGTAATTGATTTTTTTTTGTGTATAATACAAAATAGTGTTGTAATTGATGTTAAATTGTATATGTAGGGTGGGTGGGTGGCCACTATCCCACCCTCCAATTTCTATAATATACATAATTTTATTTAAATATGACAAGCTCAAAAAACGTAAGATTCTTTATTAAAAATAAATTGAATTCATCGCAGTTTTTTTGGGGGGAAGTTTATTGGTAATAATAATAATAGTTGCCGCGATAGAATAACAAATAATAATAATAATAACTTTATTTGCAATGTTAAAATAATTGTAGGGTGGTATAGTGGCCACATCTCAAAATTAAAAGAAAAATATTGAACGCGCAGTGCAAATGTTTTTTTTAACAGTTGCACATTGTTTGTTTCATTAAATTATCAATTGTTTTAAGTGTTTGCAAGAATTAAGAAAAAAAAAACAGTAACTTACGTCAATTTTTTGGGGGATCTTTCAAATGTCTTTATTTTTGATTAATCTCTTAAGTTTTTGACAATTAACATTTGTTTTTTTTTCTCTTTATTGACAGTTTTCACCAATGTTTTTTTTCTTTTAATACACTCTTCTGTTTTTTAATGTCTTTGTGACCAATTTTTTTTTAACTTTCTGTTGTTTTTGATAATTGTCAATTGTTTTTTTTTAGAAAGATTTCTTCAATTGTTTTTTTCCCTAAATTATCTATTTTTTACTTTCTGTTGTTTTTGACAATTCTCAATTGTTTTTTTTTTAGAGAGATTTCTTCAATTGTTTTTTTCTCCTAAATTATCTATTTTTTACTTTCCGTTGTTTTTGACAATTCTCAATTGTTTTTTTTTAGAGAGTATTTCTTCAATTGTTTTTTCCCTCAATTATCTTTTAAATGCTTTTTATGATTAAAATTTCTTAACAAAATAATACGATTTTATTGTGCTTGAAACAGTGTGCGCATGCGCAGTGCAAATGTTTTTTTTTGTCCCAGAAATCTCAATGGTTTTAATTGTTTGCATAATTATTGAAAATAAACAAATAAAGAAAAAAAAAACAGTAACTTACGTCAATTTTTTTAGGGATTTTTTTTTGATAAATCTGGCTTCATTATTTTTTAATACACTCTTCTATTTTGAGACCATATTTTTTTTTTCTATTGTTTTTTGACAATTGTCAATTGTTTTTGTAGAGATTTCATCAATTGTTTTTCTCTCTCAATTATCTTTAAAATGAAATGCTTTTTATGATTTAATTTTTTTTTTGTATTCAATGCGCTTGAAACAGATTGCACATGCGCAGTGCAAATGTTTATTTTATGGATTTTTAATTCTCTACGTTTTTGACAATTATCATTTGTTTTTTTCTTTTATAAACATTCATATGTTTTTTCTTCATTGACAGTTGTAATTTTTTGGGAAATTTCATCAATGTTTCTTTTTTTTAATACGCTCTTCTGTTTTTCAATGTCTTTAAGAGCATAATTTTTTACTTTCTATTGTTTTTAACAATTGTCGATTGTTTTTTTCTAGAGATTTCTTCAATTGCTTTTTTTTCTTATTGAAAATAAACAACTGAAGAAGAAAACTGTAAAATACGTCCAATTTTTGGGACAAATCTCTACGTTTTTGACAGTTATCATTTGTTTTTTTTTTCAAGAACATTAGAATATTCAAATGTTTTTTTTCTTTATTGACAGTTTTAACGTTTTTCAAATTTTTTTAAGTCCATATTTTTATAACTTTCTATTGTTTTTGACAATTATCGATTGTTTTTTTAGAGATTTCTTGAATTGTTTTTTTTTTCTGAACTTTTTATCTTTTTACGATAAAGATTTCTTAACAAAACAATAAAATATTTATTATGCCTGAAACAGTGTGCGCATGCGCAATTCAAATGTTTTTTTTCCCAGAAATCTCAATTATTTTAATTGTTTGTATCATTATTGAAAATAAACAAATGACGAAAAAAAAAACAGTAACCTATGTCAATTTTCTTTTGGGATCTTTCAAATGTTTTTTTTTTTGGATAAATCTCTGTTTTTGACAATTATCATTTGTTTTCTTTACAAACATTCATATGTTTTTTCTTTATTATTGGCAGTTGTAATTTTTTGGTGATTTTCATCAATGTTTCTTTTCTTTTAATGCACTCTTCTGTTTGTCAATGTTTTTGAGGCCTTATTTTTATAAATTTCTATTGTTTTTCGAAAATTGTTGATTGTTTTTTTTCAGAGATTTTTTCATTTGTTTGTATATTTTTTCAATTGTTTTTTTTCAGTTTCATCTTTTAAATGCTTTTTATGATTTAAATTTCTTAACAAAACAATAAAATATTTAATGCGCATGCCCAGTGCAAATGTTTTTTTTTAATTAACAATTGTAAACTGTTTATTTTATGAATTTTCAATTTTCCCCTCAGAAATCTCAATTGTTTTAATTGTTTGTATCATTATTGGAAATAAACAAATGAGAAAAAAACAGTAATTTACGTCATTTTTTTGAGGATCTTTCAAATGTTTTTTTGACAAATATCTACGTTATTGACAATAATTATTTGTTTTTTTTTTTACGAACATTCATATGTTTTTTCTCTGTTGACAATTGGAATTGTTTGAGGAGTTTCAACAATATTTCTTTTTTTTTTTAATACACTCTTCTGTTTTTGTGACCTTTTTTTTACTTTCTACTGTTTTTGACAATTGTCGATTGGTTTTTTTAGAGATTTCTTCATTTATTTTTTTTATTATCATTTCAATGCTTTTTATGATAAAAATTTCTTAACAAAACAAAATTTTTTATTGTGCTTGAAGCAGCATGCGCTCGGCAAATGTTTTTTTTGTCCCAGAAATCTCAATTGTTTTAATTGTTTGCGTCATTATTGAAAATAAACAAATGAAGAAAAAGAAACAGTAACTTACGTCAATTTTTTTTAGGATCTTTTAAATGTTATGTTTTTGACAATTAACATTTGTTTTTTCTTTACGAACATTCATATATTCTTTCTTTATTGACAATTGACAGTTGTAATTTTTTGGGGATTTTTAACAATGTTTCTTTTTTTTATTCCACTCTTCTGTTTTTCAATGTTTTTAAGTCCACATTTTTATAACTTTCTATTGTTTTTCGACAAATGTCGAATGTTTTTTATTTTCAGAGATTTCTTCAATTGCTTTTTTTCTCTCAATTATCTTTTCAATGCGTTTAAAATTTCTTAACGAAACAATAAAATTTTATTGTGCTTGAAACAGTGTGCGCATGCGCAGAGCAAATGTTTTTTTTTGTCCCAGAAATCTCAATTGTTTTAATTGTTTGTATTACTATTGAAAATAAACAAATGAAGAAAAAACTGTAACAATTTTTTTTTGAGGAAACGTTCAAATGTTTTTATTTTTTGACAAATCTTCGTTTTTGACAATTATCTTTTGTTTTTTTCTTTTATTTTTGTTTTTTTTACTTTCTATTGTTTTTTCAGAAATTTCTTCAGTTGTTTTTTTTCACAATTATCTTTTAAATGCTATTTATGATAAAAATTCTTTACAAAACAATAAAAATAAAATAAAACAGTGTGCGCATGCGCAGAGCAAATGTTTCTTCCTAGAATTCTCAATTGTTTTAATAGTTTGTATTATTATTGAAAATAAACAAATGAAGAAAAAAACTCTAACATACATCAATTTTTTTGAGACAAATCCTTACGTTTTTGACAATTAACATTTTTTTTTCTTTACGAACATTCATATGTTTTTTTTTTCTTTTTTCAATGGCAATTGTAATATTTTTGGGGATTTTCACCAATGTTTATTTTCTTTTACCAATTTTTTTCTTTCTATTGTTTTTCGACAATTATCGATTGTTTTTTTTAAACTTCTACAATTGTTTTTTCACAATTATCTTTTAAATACTTTTTATGATTTAATTTTTTGAGGAGGGCGGTGTAACAAAACAATACAATATTTAATGCACTTAAAACAGTTTGCGCATGCGCAGTGCAAATGTTTTTTAATTAACAATTGCACACTTTTATTTTATGAATTTTCAATTCTCCTCCCAGAAATCTGAATTGTTTTAATTGTTTGCATCTTTATTTTTTTAATGCACTCTTTTGTTTTTTTAATGTTTTTGGGACAATTTTTTTTAAATTTTCTGTTGTTTTTGACAGTTGTTGATTGTTTTTTAGAAATTTCTTCAATTGTTTTTTAAAATGCTTTTTATGACCAATTTTTTTTTTAACTAACAAGAAATCTCTATTGTTTTAATTGTTTGCATCATTATTGAAAACAAAAGAAAAATAAAACAGTAACTTGTCAATTGTCAAAAACGTAATTAACATTTGTTTGTTTTTTCGAACATTCATATGTTTTTTTCTTTATTGACAGTTTTAATATTTATTGTGCTTGAAACAGTTTGCGCATGCGCAGTGCAAATATTTTTATTTTTTAAATTAACAATTGCACACTGTTTATTTTATGTATTTTCAATTTTTCCCCTCAGAAATCTCAACTGTTTTAATTTTTTGAAATGAAGAAAAAAAACAGTAACTTACGTCAATTTTTTTGGGGATCTTTTTTGAGAATTCTCCACGTTTTTAACAATTAACATTTATTTTTTTCTTTACGAACATTCATATGTTTTTTGTTGTAATTTTTTGGGGATTTTCACCAATATTTCTCTTTTTTAATAAATTCTTCTGTTTTTTAAATGTTTTTAAGACCATATTTTTATAACTTTCTATTGTTTTTGACAGTTGTCGATTGTTTTTTCTAGAGATTTCTTCAATTAACTTTTAAATGCTTTTTATGATTTAAATTTCTTCACAAAACAATCAAATATTTAATGCGTATGCGCGGTGCAATTGTTTTTCAATAAAAAAATAAACAAATGAAGAAGAAAACAAACGGTAACTTACGTAATTTTTTTGGGGATCTTTCAAATGTTTTTTTTGATAAATCTATATGTTTTGAACAATTATCATTTGTTTTTTTTTTTATTGACACTTGTAATTTTTTTGGAGATTTGTTTGAGACCATATTTTTTACATTCTATTGTTTTTTGACAATTAACAATTTTTTTTAGAGTATTCTTCATTTGTTTCTTTGTATCTTTGAAATGCTTTTTATGATTTAAATTTTTTTTTAAATAATAAAATATTCATTGCACTTAAAACAGTTTGCGCATGCGCATTGCAAATGTTTTTTTTTTATTATCAATTTCACACTGTTTGATTTATGAATTTCCAATTGTTCCCCCAGAAATCTCAATTGTTTTAATTGTTCGCATCATTTTTTGAAAATATACAAATGAAGGAAAAAAACAGTAATTTTTTTGGGGGATCTTTCAAATGTTTTTTTTACAAATCTCTACATTTTTGACAATTATCATTTGTTTTTTCTTTAATAAACGTTCATATGTTTTTTCTTCGTTGACAGTTGTATTTTTTGGGAATTTTCATTAATGTTTCTTTTTTTAATACACTATTTTGTTTTTTAATGTTTTTGAGGCCAAATTTTTATTGTTTCTGTCAATTTTGGATTATTTTTGATTTTTAGAGATTTCTTCTATTGTTTTTTTTCTCTCAATTATCTTTTCAATGCTTTTTATGATAAAAATTTCTTAACAAAAGAATAAAATATTTATTGTGCTTGAAATAGTGTGCGCATGCGTAGTGAAAATGTTTTTTTCGTAGAAATCTAAATTGTTTTAATTGTTTGCATCATTATTGAAAATAAACAAATGAAGAAAAAAACCTGCAAGATACGTAAATTTTTTGGGACAATTCTTTACGTGTTTGAGAGTTATCATTCGTTTGTTTTATGAACATTCATATGTTTTTTCTTTATTGACAGTTGAATTTTTTTGGGGATTTTTGACAATATTTATTGTTCTGTTTTTTTTTAATGTTAACTCTAATATTTTTGACATTTGTCGATTGTTTTTTTAAAAGATTTCTTCAATTGTTTTTATTTCTCAATTATCTTTCATTTTTTTTAAATATAATTAAATTTTAACAAAACAATAAAATATTTATTGCACTTATTGTTTGCGCATGCGCAGTGCAAATGTTTTTTTTTTAAATTAACAATTGCTGCACACTGTTTATTTTAAGCATTTTCAATTTTCCCCCAGAAATTTTTTATTGTTTTATTATTTTGCATCATTATTATAAATAAACAAATGACGAAAAAAAAAAAGAGTAACTTACGTCAATGTTTTTTGAGGATCTGTCAAATGTCTTTTTTTTACAAATCTCAACGTTTTTTGTTGTATTTTTTTGAGGATTTTCAATAATATTTTTTTTTATTACACTCTTCTGTTTTTGTGACCATATTTTTTTTTACTTTCTATTGTTTTTAACAATTGACGATTGTTTTTTTTTTAGAGGTTTCTTCGATTGTTTTTTTTCTCAATTATCATTTATAAGCTTTTATGATTTAAATTTCTTAACAAAACAATAAAATATTTATTGTGCTTGAAACAGTTTAGGCATGCACAATTGCATTTGTTTAATTTGACAAATAAAGCGCAATTGTTTATTTTATGAATTTTCAATTTTCCCCCCAGAAATCTCAATTGTTTAAATTGATTGCATCATTAATGAAAATAAACAAATGACGAAAAAAAAAACTTACGTCAATTTCAAATGTTTTTTTTTTACAAATCTATAAGTATTTGACAATTATCATTTGTTTTTCACGAACATTCAAATGTTTTTCTTTATTGCCAGTTTAATTTTTTAAAGTAATAAAACAATATAATTTTAATTTTAAAAAAGTTTGCGCCTGCGCAATGAATGAAAATGTTTTATTTTGTTTTGACAATTGAGCGTTGTTTTTACTATTGTTTTTTTCTTTCATCAATTTTCAATTGTTTTTTCATTATTAAAAAATAATAAAGTATTGCAAACAATTAAAAACAATTGAAATTTTTCAATTGTTTTTAATTGTTTGCAAGACTTTATTAATTTTTAATATTCCCAAAATTATTATTTTCAATTGTTTCTCCATAAATTTCATTTGTTTTTAATAGTCTGCAGGACCATAATTATTTATTTCTATTTCTAAAATTATTATTTTACAAAAAAACTAAAAGAAATCAATATAATTGCAAACAATTAAAAACAAATGAAATTTATGGAGAAACAATTGAAAATAATAATTTTTACTAACAAATTTATAATTGTTAATAATAATTCTAAATGAAAAAAAAACAATTGAAAACTGTCAAAAACAATAAATTCTTATTTGTGCAAAATATTTTAAAGAATTTAAAAAAAGTGTGCTTCCTTTGTAAATGCCTCTTTTTCAAAAGCTTTCAAATGTTTTTTTTTTTACAAATAACCATGACAGTTGTCAATTGTTTTCCGAAACTTTTTGTTGTTTCATTTAGAATTGTTTTTAACAATTAGCTAAAAAAATCCTTTGTAAATGCTTATTTTTAAAACTCAAATGTTATTTACAAATAACCATTTATTTATTCTGACAGTTGTCAATTGTTTTTCGAGATTTCTTCCATTATTTCCGATTTTTTTTTAATTTTCATTTACTATATAAATATTTGTATAAATTTTAACTAATCTTTTCTGTTCTGTAAATAAATTAATTTTTTAATAATATTTTGAAATATAATAATGCGAAATCAACATAAATTTAAAAAAAACTCAAAAAGTACTTATAATTGATGTCTAATAAAAAAAAACAGTTGAAAGCTTTCAAATGTTTTTTTGTTTGCAAATCAACGTTTTTGACAATTATCGATTGTTTTTGTAAACTATTATATGTTTTCTATGATAGAATATTATTTACACTGTATACTATCTAATGTTTATAATCAATTTTGGTTTTATAGAATGTTTACTTAAAAAAAATTTAATTAACGTTTTTTTTCGTTTTAAAAATCCAGAGTTTCTGAATGTTCGGTATTTATTAGAGGTTTTACTTTTTGCCATCAGATTTATAAGACATATAATTTATTTATTTATTTATTCACATTAAAATATACAATGAATAGTTTTTAAAATATAACTAAAAAAAACATTTGGAAAATTTATATATGTATACAATTGTGCAATTAATTTTGAAGTAATATTTTTGAGTCTTAAACATTGGATATTACTAATAAATTATAAAAAAAATGGAATGTTTTTTTTTATATGAGCACCCTGTATAAATTCTTTTCGATGTAACATTAAGTTGGCAGGCTTGGTAAAACTCTGGTGGATTTCGCTTTCTTGCGTTGGCCGCACTGTCAGTGCAAGCCGACGAGGTCGACGTGCAGATGTGTGTGTAAGGGACGGCTGCTGTGCTAAATATCCGCAAAATAAAAAAATAGGCACGCAATTAGCGACGGCCGCCTAGTTATAGTACCGTTGTGTCGGAATATGCGAATATCTCAGTGAGTCCGAAGTAAAGTAAGTGGCTGTTTAGTCCTGTAAGTGATGTATATTTGTGTATCGATTCCGGGGCTCGGCCCGTTGGTCGCGCGTCGCTCGCCGCTGCCATGGCGGACGGTGCCGTTCACCCAGCCGCTCGGTTACTCGGTGATTGTTGTGGTGCGACGCCGTGCTGATGATGTCGGATGTGTGCGGAAAACGAGCATTTTCCGATCACGCGTTTCGCATCGGAGACGCCTGATGCGTCGCGAGTGTGTACCCCCGCAAGCTCTTGTCACCACTTGAACTCTACTGTAAAAACAAAAAAGAAAGAGAGAGAGAGAAAAAAATGAAGCCCAAGGGGTGAAGGATCTTGTGGGAAGGCCGTCGCGAGTGCAGAGATACGAGATGACGGAGTGTTGTTGTTGCTGAACTGAACGACCGCGGCGGTTGTGCTCGAGGGTCAGGTGTCTCCTCGGTTACTCCTCCGCGGGCCACGGACTGGTCACCTGGTGGTTCCGGTGCGCGATACCCTCCACATGGGACTTACCACTTTATTTTTAGTCTTATTCGGATGGTCTCAGGTTATGTTTAGTGCTTTAAATACACATACACAAAACACAAATCCATTATAATTCACTCGTACTACCTGTGTGTTGGTTGATGAATATGATGATGGTGGTGGTGGTGGTTACCCATTTGATTGTCGTTGTTATCATTTAATTTTTGTTTTTTGTTCTAAATGTCTGTCCTCCCCCCCTTTACCCCCCATTTGTCTGACTGCTTTCGGTGTGTGGATGTGCGAGCGAGTGGCTGTGAGCTTGGGCTGCATTTTGTAGAGTAATGGCGGTTACCCCGTTTTGCTGATAACGCGTGTCGTGCTTCTAGTTTCGTGGCTAGTACGCCAAGAATTCTCTATCGCGTTCTTTACATACTGAAGACCACTGAAAATCCGTAAAGGGAACACCTAGAGGACTGCAGGTATTTTCGTTTTTGCTATATGATTTCAATTTTTTTAATGCGAGCCCTGTGCAGGATGTCGTCGAGAAGAAGGAGCCGTAGCAGGGAGAGGACGAAGCCGACGGTTCCTTCCAAACTACGAATGGACAGCAAGCCTCAACAACCAAGAATTACAGGTAACATTATTGACCAGTTAATTGACTATTACACGTGACACACAGAAATTCACACTTTCAAAACTGAGCGACTCAGTAAACTAACACCCCAACAACCGTACACACTTAAGAAAACGAAATAGGCATTAATTGCCCTATTATTCTTAATACGAAAATGTATGAGTCACAATCAGCTCTTGTACAGCTTGAATTTTTTCTTATTCTAACTTAATACTTTCTATGTGTCTATATCTTATACTCTTAACCACTTTATTTATTTTTACAATTGATTTCATTTCACAATCCTCTCTGACTGGTTTTGACCATTGGTCACTCTCAAGGAGGTAACATACTCACAGACATAATTGGTTAATCGTTTTTACTTTCCCTATAGATAGTACGTACACGTTGTCCCCTGAAATTTTGAATATGAGTAATGTTTGTATATTATCTTGATTTTTATTATTGGTTGCTACAATATGCATGTTAAATTTAACTTACATAACTCCAAAATTTTAACAGGAATTTTATGATCGTCGGGGTTATTGTTTGGCTCAATAAAGAGATGTTTTCGAACATTTGATAAGATGAATATTGTAGTTACTTGTTATTCGTTATTGCAGAATTGTGTTTGTAACAATAGTAATATTAAAATTATTGATTACTTCACATCGGTCGGTAAATTAAAATATGTGACAGCTATGTTAAAAACAAGGGTGGTTACTAAATGACAAGTAATGCATTCAAATGCCCGTATTCAAAATTTCAGGGGACAACGTGTACAGAGGAAGTATTGTTTTCGTGTAAATTTTTTTTATCTTCTTTAAATCCACATTCTTTCTTTTGAAAACTAACTTTCATAAATTTCGTTCCCTCTTCATTTTAACCAAGGTTTTTTTTGCTTTCCCTTGCTTTAATTCTCTTTCCCATTTTTAATTATCTCGATCTATATTTAATCACCTTTTTTTGTCTTTGACCATTTTTTTACAAATTTCTCTTTATCTTTCACTTAAATTTCCTTTTTTGTTCTTAATTCTTTTTTTGTATCTTTTTCCCTTCAACACTTTCTTTCTTCTATATTTTCAATCTCTTTAAACTCTCTTGTACACTTTCTAATAATCGTGAATGTCACAAAATCATTTTCTATGATTATTTCCTTATCTCTTAAATTCGCCAATAATTTTTAAAATTAAACTTTCTAACTTTCTCTCTCTAATTTTCACACTATCCAACTCGCTCTCTCTATCTTTTTCCCAAACTTTCTATTAAATTATCTCTATCTCTAACCAAATGTATGTATTTTTTTTATTAAGAATGTAAATTGCTTAGAATGACTTTCTTGTCTGTTCTTTTTAATTTTAGCCATTTCCTTTTTAATTTGCAAAAATTCCCTCTCGAAAATCTCCACCTCAATTTTCTCTCTATCTTTTTGGAATTTCTCCATATTTCAATTTTTCTTTCCATATCAAATCTCTTTAACTCTCTTTTTTTTCCTGTATTTATTATTTATTTTTACCCAACAGCCAAAGGCCAATTACAGAGTACAATTATTAAAATTATTTCCTTATTAAATTCACAAATCTTTCTCTCTTTGAAATCTCTATCTCTCAGAAATCCTGAAATGTCTCTCTCTTTCTCTATGTCTTTCTCTCTTTATTTGAAATCCTCTAATCTCTCTCTATGAAATATCTTTTTATCTCTCTGAAATTCAGAAATGTAGCTCTCTCTTTCTCTGAAATCTCTCCGGAAATTTCTCGCTCTCTCTCTTTCCGGAAATATTTCTCTCTCTGAAATCGTGAAATATCCCTCTCTCTCTATCTGAAATCTTAAAATCTCTCTTACTAACTTAAAACTCTCTATCCCTCTCTGAAATCTCTCGCTCTCTCTCTGAAATTCTGAAAACCCTCTCTATCTCTTCTGAATTCTCTCTCTATCTCCTAAAATATCTCACTCTATGAAATCTTGAAATCTCTCTCTAAAATCCTGAAATCTCTATCTCTGTTTTCATTTGAAACCTCTTTCTTTATAATCTTAAAATTTCTCTAACTGAAATATTTATCTCTCTCTCTCTCTCTAACTGAAATATTTATCTCTCTCTAACTAGAAATCTTTATCTCTCTCTCTCTCTCTAACTGAAATATTTATCTCTCTCTAACTAGAAATCTTTATCTCTCTCTCTAAAATCTTGAAATCTCTATCTCTTTTCATTTGAAACCTTTTTCTTTATAATCTTAAATTTTCTCTCTAACTGAAATTATTATCTCTCTCTCTCTCTAACTGAAATATTTATCTCTCTCTAACTGGAAATCTTTATCTCTCTGTCTGAAATTTCTTTCTCTCTCTCTAGAATCCTGAAATCTTTATCTCTCCTGAAAACTATCTTTTCTGAAATTACTCTCTCTCTCTCTCTCAGAAATTCTGACAGCTCTTTCTATCTCTCCTGGAATATCTCTCTCTCTGAAATCTCTCTAAATCCTGAAATCTCTATCTCTCTTTTTATTTGAAATCTCTTTCTCTATAATCTTAAAATCTCTCTCCAACTGAAGTATCTTTCTCTGAAATCCTAAAATCTCTCTCTAAAATCCTGAAATCTCTCCCTCTTTCTCTGAAATGTTTCTCTATCTGAAATCCTAGATTCATCTCTTTTACTGAAATTTCTCTATCCTGAAAAATCTCTCTCTATCTCTCAGGAAATATCTCTTCGTCCCTGAAATCTATCTCTCTCTTTAAAATACCGAAATCTCTTTTTCTTCTCTCTAAAATCCTGAAATGTCTCTCTTCATCTGAAATATCTTTCTCTGAAATGTTAAAATCTCTCTCTCTGAAATCTCTCTATCCCTCTCTTAAATCTCTCTCTTTCTCTCTCTCTCTCTCTCTCTGAAATCCTGAAAACTATCTCTCTGAAAATCTCTCACTGAAATTCTGAAATCTGTCTAATTTTACTCTGTAATTAGCCTTTGGCTGTTGGGTAAAAATAAATAAATAAATATATCTCTTCTGAAATATCTCTCTCTCTCTCTCTCTCTCTGAAATCTCTCTTTAAAAACCTGAAATCTCTATCTGAAACCTTCTTCTCTAGAATCAAAAATCTCTCTATTTGAAATCCTGAAATCTCCCCCCCTTCCTCTGAAATCCTGAAATGTTTCTCTCTACTCTATCTTGAAAACTCTCTATCTCTCTGAAAATCTCTCTCTGTCTCAGAAATCTATCTCTCCCTCTCTGCCTCTCTCTGAAATCTATCTATCTCTCTCTCAAATCCCGAAATCTCTTTCTCTTCTCTCTAAAATCCTGAAATGTCTCTCTCTACATCTGTAATTTCTTTCTCTAAAATCGTAAAATCTCTCTAACTGAAATCTCCATCTCTCTAACTGAAATCTTTATCATTCTTTCTCTCTCTTACTGAAATATCTCTCTCGCTCTCTCTCCTTCTGAAATCTCTTTATCCCTCTCTTAAATCTTTCCCTCTCTCTCTCTCTCTCTCTCTCTAGAATCCTAAAATCTATCTGAAACCCGGAAAAGTATAAAATATCTTCCTCTTTCTCTCTCTCTCTGAAATCTCCCTCCCTCTCTTTGAAAATCTAAAAATCCTGAAATTTCTCTCTATCTCTCTCTAATTATCTCTTTCTCTGAAATCCTGCAATATCTCTTTTTCTCTCTGAAATCATAAAATCTCTCTCTCTCTTTGAAACCCTAAAATCTATCTCTGTCACACACTATATTTCTATTAAATTATCTCTTTCTCTAACCATATCATCTTTTTTTTACTAAGAATTTTGATGTGTAAGAAAATTCAAGTCTCTTTTCCCTTTCTCTCTCTCTCTCTCTCTCTCCATCTCTTTCTCTCTCTCTCTCTCTAAAATCCTGAAATCTTTATCTCTCTTTTCATTTGAAACCTCTTTCTCTAGAGTCTTAAACTCTCTCTCTAACTGAAATATCTTTTACCGAAATCCTGAAATTTCTCTCTCTTTGAAATCCTAAAATTTCCCCCTCTCTCTGAAATCCTGAAATGTTTCTCTCTTTCTCTGAAATTCTAAAATCTCTCTCTCAAACAGAAATCTTCCTCTCTCTCTCTCTAACTGAAATCTCTATCATTCTCTCTCTCTCTAACTGAAATCTCTCGCTCTCTCTCTAAAATCTTTTTATCCCACTCTTAAATCTTTCTTTATCTCTCTGGAATCGTGAAATCTATCTGAAATCCTGAAAACTCTATAAAATATCTCTCTGAAATTCTGAAAACTATAAAATATCTCTTTCTTTGAAATCTCTCTTTCTCTCTCTCTCTCTTTCTCTCTCTTTCTCTCTCTCCCTCACTCTCTGAAATCTCTCTTTCTCACTCTCTCTCTGAAATCTCTTCCTCTCTTTTTATTAGAAACCTCTTTCTCTATAAACTTAAAATCTCTCTCTTTCTAACTGGCATATCTTTCTCTGAAATTCTAAAATCTCTCAGAAATCCTGAAATGTCTCTCTATCTGAAATCTCTTTTTCTGAAATTCGAAAATCTCTCTCACTAACTGAATTCTCTCTATAAATCTCTCTAACTGAAATAACTTTCTCTGAAATCCTGAAATTTCTCTCTGAAATCCTGAAAATCTTTCTCTCTCTTTCTCTTTCTCTATCTGAAATCCTAACATCTCACTTTTTATGAATTCTCTCTCTGAAATTTTTCTATCCTGAAAAATCTCTCTCTATCTCTCTGGAAATCTCTCTCTCTGTCTCTGAAACCTATCTGTCTTTAAAATTTCTCTCTCTCATATCCTGAAATCTCTTTCTCTCTCTCTCCCTGAAATTCTGAAATCTCTTTCTCTCTAAAATCCTGAAATGTCTCCCTCTTCATCTAAAAGTTCTTTCTCTGAAATCCAAAAATCACTCTCTCTAACTGAAATCTCTCTGATAACCTGAAATATCTCTCTATCTGAAATCTTAAAATCTCTCATTCTCTCTCTTTCAAAAATCCCGAAATCTCTATCTCTCCTGAAATCTCTCTCTCGCTCTCTTTGAAACCCTGAAATCTCTCTCTATCACACTTTGTTTCTATTAAATTATCAATTATCTCTTTCTCTAACCGGATCTATCTTTTTTTACTAAGATTTTGATGTGCAAGAAATTACAAGTCTCTTCTCTCTCTCTCTCTGTTTCTAACCATTTGCTTATTTAATTTATAAAATTACACTCTCAAAAATCTCTAATCTCAAATTCCTCTTTTCATCTACCAATAATTTCTATCTTTAACTCACAAATTTTTCTTACCATTCCAAGTTCTCAAATCTCTTTTATTTTTGCTTTCTTATCATTTCCTTATCAAATTCTCAAATCTTTCTTCCTCCGAAATCTCTCTCGTTATTTATATTTCTCTCCCTCTTCTCTCTTAAATCTCTCTATTTCTAATAAAGAGAATTGTTGCGACCGTTACACTGAATTAAAACGTTCACTATGTTTCTCATCTATTAAATCTTTTTCTCTTCTCTATTAAATCTTTCTTTTATCTTTTAAATATCTCTCTTCTCTCCCTTAAATCTTTCTCTCTCTCTCTCTCTCTCTCTCTCTCTCTCTCTCTCCTCTCTCTTAAATATCTTTCCTCTTAAATCTATATCTCTCCTTTCTCGAATCTGTCTTCTCTTTTAAATTTCTTTTCTCTATTAAATCTCTCTCTCTTTTCTCTTAAATCTCTCTCTCTTTTCTCTTAAATCTCTCTTTCTCCCTTAATTTTATCTGACGCTCTTTTTTTTAATTCTGTCTTTTACTCTTTGTCTTAAATTTTCCCTATCTTATTCTTAAAGAATTAGAGAGAGTTATATTTATTTATATCTTTGGTCTTCTTTGTTAAAAAATACATAATAATAGGTCTGTTAACATAATGTTTCACCAAGTGAAAAATGAGAAAAAAAAAGACATAACAAATTACAACACGAAAAGAATAAATAATAATAATAATAAATTGTATTGACTTTTATATTATTTCAATAATCAATTTTTTCAGATCCCAGCTTACCGGCAGGCAGAAGACGCGAGATCGATAATGTGATGAAGAAGGCTAGAGCGTCGCCCAACTCGAACATCTATTGGGACAAGAAGCTCCTGGAGGTCGAGGCGAAGGATCCCAATCGGTAAACATATTTTATTTGTAAAGATAGATATACGATCAAGGCGACATCTATTGTCTAAAGCGTTGTACTAAATTTCGGCTCTTTTATCAATAGGTGTTTTATTTACGGTGTATCTATCTTTACGGATCGTTTTAAAACTGTAATTTCCTGATGAGGTACGAAATAGATCGGATGGTGTTAATAATAATAATAATGATGATGGTGTTAATAAGGAAAAGTCAATTTATATTTAATTGATTAATGGTTGAGGCGTTTACTCATCTTGAATATTTAAATAAAGTAAAACTCACTTTGTTTTGTGAGTTTGACTTTATTGAAATAATTTATAATTTGTGATAATTGATGCATCATTATTAATCATAATGGCATGTATGTTTTGATTGTTGTTTCGTTCCAGTTGGCGGCACAGCGGTTACAAGTCGCTGTACCTGGATGGGTCGTCGTCGCCGTCGTCGGACCGGCGCAGCCGATCCCGCTCGCCGGCGAACGCACGCCGCGCCTCGCCGCCGTCGCGCAGATCCCCCGCGGGTCGCCGCTCGCCGCGCTCACCGCCGTCGCGTCGTTCGCCGGTCCGCAGGTCGCCGTGGCCGACGCCGCCGCGCCGCTCCCCCGTCGGACGCAGGTCGCCGCCGTCCAGGCCCATCAGACCCCGCTCGCCGCCGCCGAGGAGCGGACCGAGACGCTCGCCGTCCGGCAGCTCCGTCAGCAGCTGTTCCGACGACTCGTGCTCCGGTGTGCTCACCCAAGAACAGAGGTGGTGGACGTTCCAGGTACAACGATAGGTATATATACTGTATAAATTTTTATTACACTAATTAATTAACCATACTAATAGATTAATCAGTTTAATGATTGTTGAGACTATTAAATAAATAAAATACGAGTCTCCTTTCTTTAATTAAGAAAGTAGACTTGTATTTCTTTAATTAGTGATTCATCAGTGTTTATTTATTTGTACTAATTGCATACCCCGGAAAAATGTTGATGATAATATATCTAATCAGTGTAACTTAAAACTTATTGCTTTTTAGTTACAATGAATAATAATAATCTTTATTTAGCAATGTTGCTATCTAATTCTCTAGGTTTTGATTGTTTTCTTTAATAATTGTATTATTGAATGTTTAGGACCAGATCCGTCTCTGCGCCCCGCTCCAGGGTGAAGGGTCACAATAAGAACACAAGAAATTGCGCTCACGTCGCGTCCTCCTCACCCTCGCCGCCGCCGCGTCGCCTACCGCGGAGATGACGCCGCCGCCGGCGCGCCGTCCCATCCGACCCACACCTTCCACCTCGAATGACAGGCCCACCGACCCCAGGAGGCAACCGCCGCCTCCGCGGCCAAGAAACCGCGCCGGCGAGGTGATCGACGTGTCCGGCGTGAAGCCGCCACCGCCTAAGAACGCTAGAAAAATTAAGGAAAAGGAACCAGTAAGATTATTAATAAACTATCCATAGTGTTAATTTATTTAAGAGGAGAAAAAACCCCACTAAAGCTACTAAACATTTTCTTGTGGTAGCGTATTCCTGACCAATCGCAGTGAACTATATATTGTAAATTAAATATTGATTTACAGTTGCAGTATTAATTACTACTTTCATTTTAACTATATATATATTGCTCTATCAAGCCTTGAATGTAGTAAGCGTACTCTTGACCTACCACAACGAACGGTTTCGTGAGGAAGGTCAGGAGCACGCTAGGTTAAATTTGAGGTAGGTCAAGAGTACGCTAGATCACTGAACTATTTATTATAATGGGTTGTTTAAAGCTATCGTTCAATGAGGTATAAAAGTTTATTTTCCTCTTGAAAACCTTTATTTATCCACTCCTGGACTTGTTGCTGTAAAAATGTATGATTAAATGATATTTTTATTGATCTGCATTCATTCACTCTTTGAACTTAAATGAGTTTGTTACTTTGTAAGAAAAGTATGATTAAATGTGATTATTGTCGTAGGTATTACTGACGAGGATAAAGAAGGAACGGACAAAGAAGAGGCCCGGATCGCCGGGCGGAGAGTCTTCGGGTTCGGAGGACAGCTCGAACTCGTCGACGTCGGCGATCGTGGCGACGACGCGGCTCACACTGTCGGAGAGGTTCGGAAAGATGGCCCAGTGGAGCGTGGACAGGGAGCGCCGTGATATCGAAAACATGCGCATCACCAAGACCGGCGGCGACCTCAAGGTCATGATCGAGGAGGACGACTTCCTATACGGAACACCACCCAGAAGGTATAGGTCAGTAAGATATCTACACGGAAAGAAGAAAATTTGTGTTAAATCTTACGTTATACGCGGTTGGATTAACAGCGCCATCTATTGGTGACTATAGTCAATGGCATTTAATATATGATCTCATAGTTTTTAATCGTTACAGTGCCAAGGCATACAGGGTGACTGACGAAAAACCTTTGGTGCTGTATTTCACTTATTTTTGATCCGATTTGAATAAACAAAATATCAAATTAAATGATTTTTAAAAGACTTTAATATGAACTGTACTGATATTTTTTCTTGCATCCAGTTTTTGACAAAAGACGATCAACTTTTTTTTTTCAAATTGCACTGTATATATATTTTGTACTGATCCGCAAGGAGATTTTTTTCTGAATCTAAATTTGTAAACGATTTTATCCATTCATCAAACCAAAGTCGAGAAATTGAGGATTAAAAAAAAATAAAAATCAAATACCCATAGTAAACAATATACAGAGCCTATTCCAAATGTCAAAAGTGACAGTGTCAGTCATTGGTACAATACTGCAATGATTTTTAATAATTTCATAATAAAAAATGTTGCAAGATTTCAAAAACTGAAAAACGATTTCTGTAGAAGCACAAAATTCTAGTGCAGTGTTTGAAATATTGCAACATTTTAATTATGAAATAATTAAAAATCGTTGCAGTATTGTATCAATGGCTGTCACTGTCACTTTTGACATTTAAAATAGGGTCTGTATATTGTTTACAATGGATACTTGACTTTTTATTTATTTTTTTAATCCTCAATTTCTCGACTTAAGTTTGATGTATGGATAAATTTGTTTACAATTTTATATTCAGAAAAAAATCTCCTTGCGAATCAATAAAAATATATATACAGTGCAATTTAAAAAAAAACATGTTGATCGTATTTTGTCAAAAACTGGGTGCGAGAAAAAATAACAGTTCAGATCCTATAAAAGTCTTTTAAAAATGGTTTAATTTGATGTTTTATTTATTCAAATCGGATCAAAAATAAGCGAGATACAGCACCAAAGGTTTTTCGTCAGTCACCCTGTATACACCTGTATAAACTATTATTAGCACTAAAACGGTTAAGTGTTTTCATGTTATAAATAATCTTAATCAAAAAAAAACATGCTTGTACAGGGTGATTCATTAAGGGTGGCCACCGGCCTTATCTCGGAAACCGTATATCCTAGAATTTGGGGGAAAAAATTCTTATCGCATAATCGGCCAAAAGAAAATGCGTAAAAACATTTTTTTAAATGCTTAGCTTTCCGCTAGGTGGCGCATTTTTATCATTTACACAATTAATTTGCGTTTTTTTTTACAAAATATTACCGCGTTAAGGCTATTGAAAATTATCAAAATTAGAAACTACTGTACTTGGTTTACAATTTTTGCTCAAGTAATTTTTTTCCATCACCTACAGTTAAGTGGTGGGGGAAGTATACTTTTATTTACAGAAAATGGTCTGTAACTTACGTATACCTTAACCGATTTTTACAAGCTTTTAGGCTCAATGGAAAGAGTATTAGAAGTTGATTACAAAAATAAATAACATTAACACATTTAATCTATGCTCTGGCAACTAGAGGGCGTTATGTAACACTTAACCCTATTTATGCATTTTTCTCAGAAATATCAAATGGAATGATATAACTCGAAGCAGCTTACAAAAAAGAAAATGAAATTACATATTGTTTCGTCAAAACCGCAAACTGATATCTCTTGTCATTCCAAAGATATTTAGATTTTTTAAATTTTCGTTGTTTTCGAAGTGTTGGTTCACCCTGTAAGTTGTAAGTGAAAACATCCTGCTACAGTTACATATCAAAAAAATATCGAATGGCACAATATTAACATAATTAATGAAAAAAAAAATACAAAAAACTAAAATTGATAACTGCACCTATTACTTAGTTATTTTAGGTACTCAAAATGTTTCCCATCATTTGCTATGCACAAATTCAGTCTTTCTATAGTGGAATTTCAATTTCAGCACCAGAAATACCTCTTACTGCTTGCCGAATCCTTTCTTTCATATCCTCACGTATAGTTGGACGTGTTTTAAAAACCAAATCTTTAATTCTACCCCATAAAAAGAAATCTAAAACCGTAAGATCTGGTGACCTTGCTGGCCATGGAAAAATACTTCCCCTTCCGATCCATTTATTTGAAAATACAATATCTAAATAATTTCGGACACCTGCGGCAAAATGTGCTGGGCAACCATCTTGTTGATACCACATGTCTAATCTGTTACGAATTGGAACGTCTTCTAGGAGGATGGGCAAATCGTTAGTTAAAAAATCTAAGTACCTTTGGCCCGTTAATTTTTATTCAAAGAAAAAAGGTCCTATTACCTTCCTATTTAAAATACCACACCATACATTTATGCTACAGCGATTTTGGTAATTGACTTCCCTCTGCCAGTGTGGATTTGTTTCTGACCAGTAGTGACTGTTGTGCAAGTTAATTTTACTAGAGCTTGAAAATGTAGCCTCATCCGTCCATAATATTGCAGATAGAAATTGTTGATTATCATTTAACATTCCTTTTAACCAGTTGCAATAATCTAGTCGTCGATCAAAATCTATGTCTTTTAACTCTTGATGTAAAACAACATGGTAAGGATGCATTTTATGTTCTTTTAGTATTCTATTCACCAAAGAATAATTTAATTCTAGATCTCTTGCAATTTCCCTAATACTTGCACGTGGTTCAGCGTTAACGTATGCCAAGACGTTAATAACATTTTCTTCATTTTGTCTTCTACTTACCCTATTTCTTACCGAAACAGGTTGAACATTGCCAGTTTTTCGTAATCGTTCTGCCAGTCTTTTAAAAACTTTTCTTGAATGACGCCGTCTTTCAGGAAATCGTAACCCATATTCTCTTTCAGCAATGACTGCATTTTGTAGACATTCAAAATACACTGCTAGCATATCATATGCTTCTTCATTTGAAAAATAAAGCATTACAATAAAGTGATTTTTCAAACGTTCAAATTAACTTTGACAGCAACAACAAATTATAAATCACAAAACAGAAATGTCATTTCCAAAGGTGACTTGATTACTTTTACAACATCGCCCAGGAAAATAGTTTGACATACTCGTAATGTTAAAGCTTATCCATATAAAACCATTGAAGAAATTTTAAGGATTTCTAGGATAAAATTTCACTCTAGAAGGAATGAATTTGTGTAGGTACAGCAAATAAGGGGAAACATTTTGAGTTTCTAAAATAACTAGATAATGTGTGCTTTTAGAAATTTCAGCGTTTTGTAAATTTCTGTTATGGGTAATAAGTTTTATTATTTTTCATTAATTATGCTAATAAATATTGTTGTCATTTGTTTTTACATGACATTTTTTCTAAAAGTAACTTTAGCCATATATTTTCATTTACACCTTACAGGGTGAACCAACACTTCGAAAACAATGAAAAACAACAACGAAAATTTAAAAAATCTAAATATCTTTGGAATGACAAGAGATATCAGTTTGCGGTTTTGACGAAACAATATGTAATTTCATTTTCTTTTTTGTAAGCTGCTTCGAGTTATATCATTCCATTTGATATTTCTGAGAAAAATACGTAAATAGGGTTAAGTGTTACATAACGCCCTCTAGTTGCCAACGCATGGATTAAAGGTGTTAATGTTATTTATTTTTGTAATCAACTTCTAATACTCTTTCCATTGAACCTAAGCTTGTGAAAATCGGTTCAGGTATACGAAAGTTACAGACCATTTTCTGTAAACAAAAGTATACTTCCCCCACCACTTAACTGTAGGTGATAGAAAAAAATGACTTAAGCAAAAATTGCAAACCAAGTACAGTAGTTTCTAATTTTGATAATTTTCAATAGCCTTAATGCGGTAATATTTTGTAAAAAAACGCAAATTAATTATGCAAATGATAAAATGCGCCACCTAGCGGAAAGCTAAGCATTTAAAAATGTTTTTACGCATTTTCTTTTGGCCGATTATGTCATTAGAATTTTTTCCCCAAATTCCTGGATATACGGTTTCTGAGATACGGCCAGTGGCCACCCTGTAGATTTCTAGAATTTTTCAGAATGTTTCAGCAAGTTTTTTAGGAATTTTCTTTGAGTGTTTTTTTGTAGGTGTGTAAAACTTTTCTTCATTCCATTTTTCAGGAATTTTCTTATCGGCCTCTAGAATTGTTTTCAATAATTTTTTGTAAACTCAGTCCTCAGCAACTTACATCACATTTTCAAAGAATTTTTCTAAAGGATTCTTGAATTTTATAGATATCTAGATTTTTTTTTTTTATAGAAAGTATCAATCAGTTTTTCAGAAATTTTTCTAGAGAATTCTAGAATTTTCATTCCATTTTTAAAAAATTCCTTATTTGCCTTTAGAATTTTCCTTAATTTTTTTTTTGTAGATTTTTAGATCGTTTTGGTAACTTTTATTATATTTCTTATTGATAAACTGAAGAAACTTTCTAAAAAAAATCTAGAATTTGTAGATTTCTAGTTTCTTCAGTTTATCAAGATTTCTAAAACTCTCCAGTAACTTTCATTCCATTTTTAAAGAATTTTCTTATGACCCACTACAATTTTCTTCATTTTATTTTTGTAGATTTCTAGAACTTCTTAGAAACCTTCATAACACATTTTCTAGAGTGTCCTTGAATTTTTCTCAATATTTTTTGTAGGTTTCTAGAACTTTCCAGTATCTTGCATTCCATCCTTTAAGAATTTTCTTAGAGTTGTAAAACTTTCTTTAGATTTTTCTTGTAGAATTTCTAGAATTTTTTGGCGACATTTTTGAAGAATTATTCTAGAGAGTTCTTGAATTTTTCTTAATAATCATTATAGAACTTTTCCGTATCTTCAATTAAATGTTATGAGAATTTTCTTAGAGGGTTGTAGAATATTTCTTTTTATTGTAGAATTTAAGAACTTTTATAGCAGTTTTAATAAATTTTCTTTATTTTTTTTGTAGATTTTTAGATCGTTTTGGTAACTTTTATTATATTTTATTTTTTAGTTCGAGAATTTTCGTAATTTTTTGGTAATTTCTAGAATTTTTTTAGAAAGTTTCATTCAGTCTTTCAGGTATTTTCTTAGAAACTTCTAGAATTTTCTTCAGTTGTTCTTTTTGTAGGTTTGTAGAACTTTTCTTTAATTCCATTTTTCAAGAATTTTTTTCATGAGCCTCTAGAATTTTAATCAATATTTTTGTAAATTTCTAGAACTTCTCAGCAACTTTTATTAAAGACATTTTCTAAAGCGCTCTTGGATTTTGTAAATTTCTAGAATTTTTAGAAAGTTTAATTCAATATTTTCTTAAGAGTTCTAGAAATTTCTTCAGTTTTGTTTTTTAAAACTTTCGAGTATTCTTAATTGCAACTTTTAAAAATTTCCGTATGTGCCTCTAGAATTTTCCTCATTTTTTTTTGTAGATTTTTGATCGTTTTGATAACTTTTATTATATTTATGAGTTTAAAAATTTCTAGAATTCTTTAGAATGTTTCATTCAGTCTTTCAGGTATTTTCTTAGAGACTTCTAGAATTTTCTTCAGTTCTTTTTTGTAGGTTTGTAGAACTTTTTTTGAATTCCATTTTTCAAGAATTTTTTTTATGAGCCTCTAGAATTTTAATCGATATTTTTGTAAATTTCTAGAACTTTCACTGAATACATTTTCTAAAGCGTTCTTGAATTTTGTAAATTTCTAGAATTTTTAGAAAGTTTAATTCAATATTTTCTTAGAGTTCTAGAAATTTCTTCAGTTTTGTTTTTTTGTAAAACTTTCGAGTATCTTTAATTGCAACTTTTAAATATTTCCCTATGTGCCTCTAGAATTTTCCTTAACTTTTTTTTTTGTAGATTTTAGATATTTTTAGTAACCTTTAATAAATTTTATCAGTTCAAGAATTTTTCCCGTTTTTTTTAGATTTCTAGAATTTTAAAGAAAGTTTAATTCAGTTTTTCAGGAATTTTCTTCAGTTATTTTTGTTGATTTGTAGAACCTTTTTTATTCCATTGTTTTAGAATTTTCGTTAATATACTTTCTTTAGATTTTTTCTGTAGAATTCCTAGAATTTTTCGGCCACTTTCATCACATTTTTGAAGAATTCAGTTTTTCAGGAATTTTCTCAGAGACTTCTAGAATTTTCTTCAGTTGTTTTTTGTGTGGGTTTGTAGAACTTTTTTTAATTCAATTTTTCAAGAATTTTTTTTTATGAGCCTCTAGAATTTTAATCAATATTTTTGTAAATTTCTGTTAATATTTAAATAAATATGTAGGGTGGGTGGGTGGCCACTATCCCACCCTCCAATCCTTTTACCATCAACACTATTATTTTAAATATTTATTGTACGAAATTACAAATCACAAAATATCCTACACAATTTACATTTCAATTTAATGTTTAATAAATTTTAATAATTCACCCTTGCATAAATTATTAATTGCCAGTTCGTTATATAAGCGTATTTGATTATTTGAGTAGGTCAGAAGTGCGCTACAATCAAATAATTTTTGTTTAAAGAATTGAATCTAATAAAATAATTAATTATGAAATACTGTATGTTTTTAGCTATTCACAACAGCAAAATCTTTTTGATGATGTTGTGATTGGAAGGTGTGATAGTGGCCACCCACCCACCCTACATATGCATTTAAACTTTAATTCAAACACAATTTTTCAATTATTTTTAAAACAATAATCACACTTTTTGATTTCCAATTTTTGCAAACTTAAAACACTGTTTGTGATTGTAATTTAATTGTATATGTAGGGTGGGTGGGTGGCCACTATCCCACCCGCCAACCCCTTTACCATAAACACTATTTTTTAAATAACTATTGCAAGAAACTACAAATCTATAAAAAAAAAACCTTCTGCACATTTTACACTTTAAATTGAAGTATAAAAATTTAAGTTAATACCGAGATTATGTATAAATTATTATAAACCAGTATAGTGTAGAAACGTATAAATTATTGAAATAACTCAGAATTGCGCTATAATAAAACTATTTCTGTTTAAAGGATAGAATTTAAAGGAAAAATTAATTATATTTTCCTGCGAATTTCTGGTTAATTATAACAGCAAACTCTTGTTAATGATGTTGTGGTTAGAGGATGGGATAGTGGCCACCCACTATAATAATAATAATAATCACTTTGGTAAATTTTCGTAAATGAAATACTATAAAACTTACAAATGAAACACACTAATAACTTTGTTTGTATAACACGAAATTTATTTCTGTGACTTAAGTTTCGGTAACTGCACGTACAATTTTTAAACAAGACTTAGTGTGTTTCATTTCTATTCAACATGTATAACGAAGTAGAAGCCTTCAACATCAACAACATTATAAAACTTACCTTTATGTATGGTAATTTCTTGATTAATGGTTTACCCTAACTGTTAAGAGCGACCACATTTATGGTAATATCCTGAGGTTTACCCGAAGAGTTTAATACTCCCTTTCCCTGTCATCCAACTGCGCTGATGAGAATCATAATGATTGGTGTTGTTGACAGGGAAGAATAATTAATGTTTACCTTATTATTTTTTTGTTAATAATTATGATTGTGATTTTAATATTTTCAGCATTTCTCCCGTACCGGCCGGTCACTTCCCCGACGAACTCCTTGGCTCCGGTCCGTCGAGGATGGCCGGATGGGACGACGTGCGCGTCCGCTATCAGTACTACAAGGACCTGGGCTACCTGCGCGATCTCACCCTCGACGACTACGTGAAGTGGGAGGAGTGGTGGTACAAGTACCAGGACTGGCTGGCGAACGAGCGCCACTACGAGCACTGGCTATCGACGCACAACCGCAGGAGGCGCAAGCGACTGCCCGCGACGCAGAGGCTTAACTAAAGACGGGGGGAAACGCGCGCGTCTTTACACGAGCGTCGTGAACAACAAACGTTTTTTTTTCTTCTTTTTTTTTCCACACAGTTTTCGGACTTTCTATATTATACACGAAACAAATTGTATAAAAAAAATATATATATGCTGGTTTAAAAAGGCGCAGGATGATGGAGATTAATAATAGGTAAGTTTTGCGTGATGTGCGATAATAATTAAGTGAATAATTCATTTATATACGAGTTTCTTTATTAATTTTCATATTTTGAATTGAATGATTGATTAAGTAATTATACAGTTGAGTTAAATATATAATTCAATGTAATATTCTTGGATCTTAATAGTACATCTCAATATTAAGAATAAAGAAAACACTTCTACTTTAAACTTAATATTGCAGTGAGTAGTTTCAACTACACTAAGTTTGATAATGATTACCGTGTAGTCGAAACTAGTCAACTGTATAAAAAATTAAAAGTGTTTTCTTTATGCTTAATCAACGTAATATTATTAAATATCAAAAATATATTCTTAAATGAATACAATTATTTAGTGAATTACTAAAATTATTTTAAAAAAAAACTGTTACAAGTTGCCATAAAATTCCAATTTATTTTTTTCTTGTTAATGTTAATATTTCGGGAGGAGTAAAGTTTATAAAAAAATAAGAATCCTATTTCTAAAGAAATCCCTCAGGTTTGAGGAAATAATTATTTGAATAAAACACGATAACTTTGTTTGTATAATATATACAACAAAATAATTATTTATTTTAGTTAATAATACCAAAAATGGTTTATAAACTTGATAATTTTAACTGTTTGATTGTTGAGGCGTTCACTTGAATATGATACAAGAAGTGGTAAAAACAACCTTTTTTTGTTATAATTATAATCCGTATTTTTCTTATAATTCAATTTAAAAACAATTAAATGTTTAATTGTGGAGTCGTTTACTTTGATTATAATGAGAATTTGTTTTACCACTTTATTACAGTGGTGAAACGAGGTTATCGTGTCTTTACTTTACTTTACTAATGTGGCAAAACAAAGTTATTTCATTAAAAATTTACACAAAATTACATCACCTATAATTTTTTTATTTTTTACATATTGAGAATACTAATTTTTATTTCATTAAACTCGTGTATAAATCGATTTATTGCTGAACTGGTGTTAAATTTAAATTTAAAAAAAACCAAACATGTTAACTGTTTTCACATTTTCCATCCTTTAATACATTTTTTTCTTTTTCGTTCATCGAATTCTTCTAGGCAACAAATTATATTTATTTATATAAATGCACACGTTGTGGCGTAACATTATTATATTATTATTATTATTTTTTTATAATTTATGTAGACATATATATTTTATGCTATACATACTTGTGTAAATATGCGAAGCACACGTTTTTTTTGCAGAGATTGTTTTTTTTTTTCTCCATTTTTTAACGTGCATGTGGGGGGAGTTTGCGCGAAGTGTTAATTTTAAGGATGTAAATAGTTTAGTTTCATGCCGTCTAATTGTAGTTGGACAGTAAGAAGGCGGAAGCATTGGGGGGGAAGGACTCTCCTGATTTTCGCTGATTAAAAAAGTGACATGCAACATTGATGTGTTATTGTGTAACATTACTGAGAGCGCTTGTATTGTTCGACTATTAATAAAGTATATTTAGTTTGAAAAGTCGTTTTCATACACCTTAATATCCTAAAATTCCTCTCAAAATGAAATTCGTTTTTGTAGGTAACCTCAATATTTTTCCTTGGTTTCTGTTTCTTATATATATTTGGTATTTCAAAAGTGTTTAGTGCTTTATCAATTTTATCTTAACGTAACTCATCCAATTAATTTAGTATTCTGTTTATTCATTAAAATAAGTTTTTGTTTCTAATAAAATTCCACCATTATTGTTACGCAAATTTCAATCGATAGATGGCGCTTAAAATAAACATGGCTATTAAGATTTTATTGCCTTATTTTCAATTGGTTTTTGGCGGATTTTATTGTCTTATTTTCAACTGTTTCTTAAAGTATCGACATTCAATTGTTTTCTGATGATTTTGCTAAATTTGTTCTTTAATGATTTCCCTTAAAAGATTGTTTTTATCTTGCAAGTCTGTTAATACAACTTGAAAACTTGTTGACATTTTATTTAAAGGTTATAAATTATTATAAGGGGAGTTTTTAAAGAAATTCCGCCATTATTGTTACGCAAATTTCAACCGATAGATGGCGCTTAGAATAAACTTTGCTATAAAGATTTTAATGTCGTATTTATTGTATTCTTTGGACATCTTTAAAAATTACATATAAAAATACATAAATTGAACAAAAAACCCTACAAAAATGTTATTTGAAAGAAGCACGGACGGAATTTATATTTAAATACGTTCTTCCAATCAAACCCTTCGTGTGTCGTCATGATATGAAGCTGGTATAATCTAAATCCATAACCATTTATTTTTTTCTTCATATCGGTTTACTTGTCTTTTTTATTGGAAGAATTATTAGGAGTTAATGTCAGCATGATTTTCAACTGTTTCTTAAAGTATCAACATTCAATTGTTTTTTTTTGGAAATTTTGCTAAATTTGTACTTTTATGATTTTCCTTAAAAGATAGTTTCTAATCTATCTAGTCTAATAATAAAAATGTATCATTTTTAATTAGAAAATTACTGTTGATAAAATGTTGACTTTATTTAAAGGTTATAAAATGAGGAGTAGGGGGATTAATAATTAAAAGAAGTTTTTTTACAGTGCATAAAGATATATTTAAGTCTTCATGTACAAGCAAATATTACATAATCCGTATAATAAGATAACCCTACAGTTCGGTGGGAGACAGCGGCGGCGTCCGCACCGAGAAGAGTGCTTGTGCCGGGGGCACGGCACGTGCCGCGTTCAAACACTGCGCTTACACATGTAAGAAAATGAAATTATAACTATATATATATATATATATGTATGTATATATATATTTATAATATATTTTTTATTTATATATATATATATTCGAATAGAGAACAAATAATCACAAGTTAACACTTGTCCCTATCGCCAATCCCTCTTCACCACTGCTCTGCATCTACTACATTATATATATTATATAGTGTTTAGTATATTATATAAATTACGTCTAAGTTCAGCTCGGCTGGCCCGTGTGTTTTGTTGGCGCGGGGACGGACCCCGTCCGTAAACTATAAAGCGGATATCAAAAATTATAAGGATGAGAGAGAGAGAGAGACATGCAAACTACAAATAGGATAATCATATAACAATTATATACACCGATGAGAAACGAACGAACGCTTATCCTGTTGCTGCTGCTGCTGCTTGGTGTACACGTCGACGATGATGATCATTTGGTTGGTTGCACATTCTCGCAATTTATATATATATTACTTTTCTTCTTTTTAATTATTCTTTCACGAGGTAAACGTAAATTAAACGTAATCGAGAGTTAACCATCAAAGAAACGAAAAAACTATTGAGCTATATATATTCCTACGTTTTTGGGTTTTCTCCTCCTATTTTTTTTGACAATTTTTTTTTCCTTTCGGTTTCGAATTCTGCTTCTAGGCTAGGTTTCCCTTAATATATTTACCAAAAAAATTAAATTAAATGACCGTTTATTAAAAGAGACGCGCGCTAAGCTTGCTTGTATGTTTGGGGGTGGTTTTTTTTTTTTCCGTATTGATGTTTTCCTTATATAGATTGTATACATTTACGATTATAAACTCTTCAGTTTTTCTTCTCATCTTCGGAAAAATAAAGAGATTACTGGTTCCATTTGTTTGTTAGACCTGGCCATGACTGAAAAAAATAAAAATAAAATAAAGTTATATTACAGTATTTAAAAAAAAAATTGATGAATAAAGCACTATTTTATTTAATCATTTGTACTTTTCGGCGTAGGGTGTATAAAGCACTAATAAACCTTTTATTAGTGCTTTATTCGTCAGATTAATTTGATCTGCACGTAACTCAATCAATCAATCTATTCTATTTGTTTAATTGTAGAGATAACTTCGTGTTACCATATTCACTATTTGTTTTGAGTTATCTAAAGTAATAATCACTAATAAAACACAATTTGATTTCCTTTCTTCACTAATAAAAATAAATTAGTGAAGAAAGGAAATCAAATCGTGTTTTATTCGTGTTACCACTTTATTAGTAAAGGCGACACGTTGATTTTGTTTTACCACTTTATTAATAAACTGGTAAAACAAAGTCATCGTGTCCGTCTTCATTAAATCTATTCAACATTTATATTTTTAATAGTAGTAGTAATTTTTGGCTATTGACCACCAATTTGTGTATTTGTGTGTGTGTAAATGAGCTTATTACTTTAAAGGATCGCCCCCGTTACTTTATATTCTTATTTCAAGTCGATTTGCAAAATGCCTTTTAATTTACACTTACATGTTGAGGTTTATCCTGTAAATCAGTCATATTCGGGCGTGATTCCCACGATGTCAGGTCCACTTTTAGGTCAGGTGGAAAGTCGGGTGGTCGCATACCCCCCAATTGGGGTTGCTGTTGCTGGGTGTAAAAGAACTGTTGCATGGAAAAGTTGTTATCCAGAGGCATTCCATGCTATATATAACAAAATATCAAAATTAATTCTTGGATCTTAAAGGCAAATTTCGATATTAAAAATCCTAATAAATGTACGATGAATTAAATTCTCACCGTGGTGAAGCAATTTTATGTTAATTAAAGGTTAAGTAAACTTAAACTCTTGATGATGTTACACAATTTTTATATATGTATTTCTCCAACTAGTTTTGACCGTTGATTGTTTGTAAGGAGAAACTAGTCGGAGAAATATATAAAAAGTGTGAATCAACACGTTTAGTCAACTCCTAATTAATCAAAATTATTGTTATCATAAGCCAAAATTTATTTAACTAAAAATAAATATAAGAAAATATTCACCTAATATGCTAGGCGTTAAGCTTTATAATAATCTGCCAGGTGGCATTAAACGTATCAGATGGAATAAATATTATTATTATTATTATTAAAAATACCTGTATGCTGGAATCCATTAGATGGGGTAGCTCCTCACCACAAATAGTGTGTATACGAGGCATCAACGGGATCCTATCCATGTTGTTAGATCTTGCCCACTGCCTCTGTATCAACTTATCGTTACCAATCATCCAATTACTATTATCAACTGCCGGATTGAACGCCTTGCGCGCCCTCTCCGTACCGATCGGTTGCGGTTTGCTTCTATCCTCCATGTAATGGTTCTCGTTCAACAGCAGATTCGGCGGTAGATTGGGCGACATGGCCGGCGAGTTGTTCACCAAATCCCCGTTCTCCAGCGCCTCCGTCGCCCTGGCGATATGCTGCAACGTCATACCCGCCATTCCGCTCATTAAATCCGTTTGCTGCACACTGAAAGGCGGCGGCATTTGCATCATAGGCCAAGCGTTACTCTGCGTGGCCACGGCCGACCTATGAAAATTGGGCACGATCGGCTTAGCGATCGGAGCCGGGTACGAATTGTTACTGTTCTGGCTGCCGCCCAACTGTGATGGATACCCGTTGTACATCTGCTGGTTTTTACCGAGGAAGTCCGGCGCTTTCGGATTCAATCTGGACATACTGACCGACATGCTCTGTTGCTGTTGCGGCTGGGAGAAGTTCAAGTTACCCTGGAATGGTTGCAGTAAAGGCGTCTCGTGCAACATCGGCGGTGTGTCCGCAAAGTTACTAGCTTGCTTGTACAGATTGGTGTCCGAGTGGGTGAGGTGCTGCATGGATCTTTCACCTTGCGAGAAGTAGTGGCCTCCAGACATATCGTTCTGATTGGTCTGACTGGCGGGACGGTTGTGTGGTATGTTGCTACCGATTGGTGGCAAAGGTTGGCTCTTGCTTTCCGTGAAATTGTGATAGCTAGCACTAGAACTCATCGGTAGATTCGGTGGGGTGGTACTGTTGCTGCTCGTCTTGGAAGAAACTGGCGAACAAACGGCCGTTCCTCTATATCCAGGCGCTTTGGCCGCATCCACCTGTGGAGGTTCTTCGTCCACGAATTTCGGTTGGGCTATTGCTTGCGAGGAGTTTCCTCCAGTTACAGCTGCGAAATTAGCCGGCTTTTGTGATTCGTGTTCCCTCCTCCATATCGGTTGTTGCGTGATGGTGTTAAACAACGAGTACTGCTGAGTGGTGGTGACTGATGTGATTGGTTGAACACTATCATCAGACTGATGATTTGCAGAATTTTGCATAATCGGAGTAGGACTACACGGTTGGCTAATAACAGAAGAGTGTTCGGATGTACTGGATGCCCCAGATACGCTAACGGTGTTCGCGTTTGTAAACGGTTTCCCTGACGTGGGAAAGTGTTGCATGTTGGGTGGTGCCGACGATGTGGGCACAGGTCGTAAATGGTGTTTAGGGCTCGATTGATTGCTAACCATCGGCGTGGCGTTACTTTGGGGTGATACAGGACCAGTACTCGATGGTGGTACAGTCAGACCTGTCCTCGTTTTGCCCGTGTTCAATTGGAGTTGACTAGTGGCGGTGGTCATTTCTGTAAGCTTCGCCGCGAACGTTTGCGTCGCCGTGGTGGTGATCACCTTCGTGGTACCCCGCGTCGAGGTGGTTATGGTGGACGGGTGCGACGTAACGGCGGAACTGCGCGCGTTGTGCAGCGCCGCGGCGGTCGCGTTCTTCTCGGCCTGCGCCAGCAAACGCGGAGCGGTGACGCGGGGCGTCGCCGTCGCCGTCGGCGCCCTCGGCTTAATGGTGGTCGCGCTGAATCTGCTCGGCACGCTGCTCACCGACACCGTACTCGTCTGCGGCTTCTGCTGCGCGAGCACAACCGACGACGTCGATTGGCTGGTCAAGACCTTCACTGCCACTTTCTTCGTCTGAAAATTAAAACCAAATTGTCAATCAAACAAAACATTGATTTACTAGGTGATATATAATGTAATTTCACCAAGTAATTAATTACTCACCCCTATCTGTGTTTTGTCCCAAAGTGTGGTCGTCGAGGTCGGCGTCTTACTGGTCTTTGGCAACATCTGCAGGATGTCGACGTCTGGATCTCTAATCAGGATGGCGATCAGGGAGTGGGCGTGTTTTGTAGCGTCAGCTGTGCCCCTGTAAATAACATAAGCAAGAATAAAAATAGTATTGTAAAGTAAATATTGATAAATTCAACTTGAGAATTTAATAACAGCGCCATCTCTTTTGTAATAATAAATGGATCTAATTTTTTGAATTATGTAAGTATGCTCGAGTAAGGTTTACAATATGTTTTAGAGAGGGCGCTGTAATCATAATCAAAATATTGATTCAAGTTAAATAATCTCAAAAGTTGTCAAAATTTTATGTTTTAATTAACTCTTTTTTTTTAATGTACAGGGTGAGTCTCATTAATAAAGGTATTATTCATATTATTATAGAATAGATCATCTATTTATCTATGATAGAAGATTTATTTTCTCTATTCTCATGGTAGAGGAAGAATCCGTCATCTATATTATATTGTTTGTCATATGTAATCTTTAATCCATCTGTTGAAAATGTTTTTTTCTATTCTACCATTTGCCCCATATCATGACTTCTCTAACATTTTCATCTATAATCTGTTATTCGACATCTTACATACGTCATTTGTTATCTGTCACCTGAACGAATTTTTCATTATGGGTGATTTATTGAACATCAGAAGGTAATGTTTTTCTTGTTAAACATATACATGAATAAGTTGGTTTCATATTCTTTTTAAATCAATATGAACATATTTACGTCATAACCAAAACTTCATAATTATCATCATATCTAATTTCCTGGCCACCGTAGGGAATGTAAAGGCATCCATGGGATGGGTGTATCTTTCCGACAGTGTGGTAAACCCTTCCACTGTAAAGGATTTCACCATCGCTAGATGTACTACCTTCAACTGCCCCTGGTGGCACATTACCGTGTGAAGATGGTAACTAGGTAACTAGTGGAAATGCTGTTCGCAAAGGACTTCGTACTCTTTCTTTTTATGCTCTTTGCGTTTATGGGTAATGTACGCTTCTTCTCTTTCTGGAATAATTCTTGCAGGAAGCAGGTTAACCTTGTGCTCAGCATTACCTATCTATTGAATATTATTACTCTTATCTATAATCCAGCATCTGCCATCATTTACAAAATATCATCTATAATTTGTCATCTAACATTTACAATCTACTATCTGACTTTTTCCATCTATTATCCGTCATCTGAATGATTTTATCTGTCATTTTCATCTGACGTCTAAAATCTATTAATAATCTGGGCCTGCCATCTATCATCTCTCATCTATTGACAGTTGTCATCTAACATTTATAATCTACTATCTGTCATTTCTCATCTAGTATTTGTCATTTGAATGTTATTATCTGTCATTTTCACCTTCTATCTAAAATTGATTCAACTTTATGTTTCTCTTATATGTAAATTCTAGTATGTGTCATCTGCTATATATATCAACTATCATCTGTTACTTAATTGAGAGTTGTTATCTAATTTTTTTAATCTATTGTCTTTCAGTTCTCATCTATCAACTGTCATTTGTTTTCAGTTATAAGAACGCATTTATTTGTAATTTTCGTCCATCATCTTGAAATTTATAATTTTTCATTTGCAATCTCTAATCCAGTTTCTGTTACATCTGTCATCTATCATTTGTTATTTATAAACTATCATCTGTCATTTGTCATCTAATATCTGACAATTCTATCTATTATCTGTCATCTGAATGTATTTATTTGTCATTGTCATCTGTCCATCTAAAATCTATTATTTGTCATTTGTAATCTACCACTTTTTAACAATCTATTAATTATTTATCTTTCTAATCCTAATTCTAATAGCTGTCCTCTATTTATTTATTTATTTATTTCTTAATTCACTTTGGTCACATAAAATACATTACAATGCTTAAAAATACATTTATGTAGAGTGGATGTGAGCGTCAAATAATAATATATACAGTATGCACTATCTCAAATAATACAGTAATAATACAGGTACAAACATTGTAAAATTGACAATATTTTGACATAATACCCATTAAAATTATAATATTCTACTACGAATAAATTAAAAATTATAAAATGATTAGTCCATATTAACACTGTTGTCATGTAAATATTCCTTTATGGAATAGTAAGATTTACTTACTAGAAAGAGACGAACCTGAGACTGAAATTTTGCCAACTGGGCGAGGTTCTTTATATTTTTGGGCAGTTTATTAAATATTAGGATGCATGAATACATTGCAGATCTTTCATATAGTGTAGTATTATGTGAACAAATTCTCAGATCTTCGGATCTGAGTATTATGAGAATGTGAATTTCCGTTCTTAGAAAACACGTTTTTATTGTTAAATACATACAAAGCACATTTATACATATAAATACCTGCCAGGGTCAGAATCTTGTGATCTCTAAAGATATATTTACATGTTTGGCGATAGTTTATATTAAATATTAACCTAATAATACGTTTCTGATATACAAAAACTCTCCCAGTGTCTGCTTTTCCCCAGACAAGGATATTATATGATATGTGTGAATACGCTAATGCATAATAAATGTTTAGTAATGTCTCACAGGACATACAGCTTCTTAATTTTAATATGGCAAAATATGCACTGCTTAATTTGGATGATATTTGCTTAATATGCTCTTTCCATGTGAGCCTTTCATCAACATACGTTCCTAGGAATTTAGTAGTTATTACACTGTTTGGTATTTCAGGTCGTTTCCTGTTGTAAAATCGTACTGAAACTGTTTTATCAAGATTCAGCAATAACTTATTTTTATTGCACCAAGCTGTAAATTCCATCTTTGCTGTATGAATTTTTTCACTTAGTTCTTTTTGTGATTTTGAGGAAACTACAATGGTGGTATCGTCCACATAGTTAATTACAAAACCTTCTTTGATATTATGTATAAGGTCGTTAATAAACAGCACAAACAGTAATGGGCCAAGGGTTGAACCTTGCGCCACGACTTTTTTCATCAGATAAGTTTTTGAATTTGCTTGATTCACACAAACGTACATTTTTCGGTCCGTGAGAATAGTGTCTTTTCAAGTCAAGCATTTTTCCGCGGACACCAAGAGCACATAGTTTAAATTTCACTAATTCCACGTCAACCGTGTCGAACGCGCGGGATAGGTCAAAAAATAGTGCGGCAACACAATAACCTGAGTCCAGTTGTTTGGTGACATTTTCCATTAGGCTTACAGTTACATCTCAGTGGATCTATGTTGACGGAATCCATGTTGACTATCCGACACTAATTTAAATGTATTCAAGAAATCCCACAACCTAGTGACTATAACTTTTTCAAAAACTTTGGAAAATATGTTTAGCACGGAAACTGGTCTGTAGTTATCTTTTTCTTCCTCTAGACCCTTTTTGTGAATAGGCACAACTTTGGCTATTTTTAAAGCACTTGGATATATTCCTGTTTCTAGAGCTATGTTCACTAGTTTAGAAAGCGGTTCACTTATTTCTTTTTTAACCCATTTAATTACCTTGATAGGAATCATATCCTGTGATTGGCGTGTTTTTGAGTGAGTCTATTAATTTGATTATTTCGTGAGGAGATACTGGTTTTACGAGTTTTCTATGTGATTGGATGAAGTACCAAACGTTAATAATGCATCACCAAAATGTTTATTCAGTTTTTCATCAGTTATTGTTGAAAAATATTTCCCGAAAATATCAGCCACTTCAGAAGGTTGCTCAATTATTTTATCATTTTCTCGAATTATTATATTTCTCCGTGTATGTGATTTTTTTCCCAATTCAGTATTTTCTAAATTCCATACTATCCGCTGTGAGTTTGGGGCATTTGAGATTTCCTGGTGCCAGAATGATTTTTTTACGTTTATGCTTTTTCTTTTCTTCCTTATACATGTCGTTTAGTTCTTTAAAAGTTGTCTCTAGCGTGAATAAGTTTTTAAGATGTTGACTCGATTTTTTTATTTCTGAATTAACCCAGTTTTTTTAATTTATTCCTCTTTGCTATTCTCATTGGACAGGCAGTATTTAAATGATGTAAGAACTCATCTATAAAAAGATTGTATGATATATTTATATCATTTCCTTGAATAAAATCCCAGTTATTAGTTTGTTTCTTATTATTATTAAATTTTACAGAACAGCAGGAACATTCAATTTCAGACTCGATATTATACCTTTTTACGCGATTTATCTCTTCACATTCATATTCCCATTTCACTAAAATCGATGTTCCTCCGCCGTCTTTAAATTTTCTTGAGAAACTCGAAATTTTATTATAGCCAGGCAAATTAATTAATGCGACGTTTTCTGCTTTACTCCAAGTTTCTGTAAGTGCTATAATATCGGGGCGTATATCATCTAAAGCTACTTCTAATTCATTTAATTTATTTATTGCACTTCTAATGTTTTGGTGCAATACTTTTATTTCTCCATATCCAGTTTCAGGTCTTCCGAAAAAAAATGAAAGGGTCTCACACTTATTCCGTCTGGCCATTTGTTGGGATTCATTATAGTTTCCTTGTAATCTGCCGGAGCTCCGATTTTAAAACACATAAACTTTTCTTTTGAGAATGAATCTTCTTTCTCAATTGCGTCTATTGAGAATGTTATATTGTCGAAGTTTTCTTGGAGAATGTTTTTCAATTTGTCAGTCGTAAAATCATTTTTAAATTTACCTATATGAAACCAAACTTTTCGTACATGTTGATAGACTTCATCATTTCCTATAATGCCTATAATTCATTCTTTTTTACTTCGTTATTAATTTCTGGACTGAATTTCTGCGATCGGTTTTCGTGTTTATTTTTAGTGGAGTTCATGAACCTGGGCTCTATTTGCACGTCTATAGTTTTGTTGATATCAATTCCGTCTGGCGAATTATCAATTCGGGCGTTATCAAGTGATGTTTTTGAAGCATTCAATGTTTCGTTTTCTCTTTGTCCATTTACATGCTGTTGTTTGTTTTCCCCAAGAGATGACATTTCATGGTTCATTCCAGGTACAGTTTCCTTCTCTTTGCGATTGTTTACTCGCGGCTGTTTATCTTCCACAAGAGATGGCATATGATGGCTAATTTGTTCTAATAATTTAACGTTTGTTTTTAAAACTAAGATTTTATCTCTAAGTTCGCTAATCATCTCGTCTTTATGATTGATTACATACCTAAGATGTAGTATTTCGGTGTAATGAGTGACTTCATTGCAATTGATCGCCATCTGGTCATCCTCTTCATTTAAGGTTACCGTCTTACAGCATCTGATTTCACCATTATTATCCACATTAAGTCCACTTATCTTAAGTAAGCACATAATATAATAATATAACCTATATAACCGACACATTACACTTTTTACAAGATTTAACATCTTCCAAGTTACTTTTAGGCGCCATTTTTTAAAACTATATTATCGAGCATCTGACATCTGCCATCTATCCTCTCCGTTATGTGCCACTTGTCACTTGAAGATTATCAACTAACTATATTCTATAATCTATTATCTGTCATCTCTCATCTATAATTTGTATTTTGTTATCAGTTATCTGAATTTAGCATTTAGCAGTCATTTTTATCTATCGTTTAAAATTTACTATTTGTCATTTGTTATCAATCTATTGAAAATTATCTTTCTCATCTGTAATCTGCCACCTGCTATCTATCATCTGTCATCTATAATCTATTATCTGTCGTTTCTTATCTATCATCTGAACTAATTTTAATGAAGATTTAAATTGTCAAAGTTTTTAAAATATTATCTTTTATTTTTCTTCTACCATCATCATCTGATATTTGCCCTTTTGTCATTGTTTTAAATCTATTTAGAATTTAAATAAAATTAATTAATTGTCATTTGCAAACTGCCATTTATTAAGAATCTATTGAAAATTATCTTTTTTATCTGAAATATAATATCGGTCCTCTACCATCTGTCATTTAACATATAACATCTATAATCTGCCATTTCTCATCTATCATCTGTCATCTGAATGCAATTATCTGTCATTTTTATCTGTCATCTAAAATCTATTATTTGTGAATTATAATCTGTCATTTATTATCCATCTATTGAAATTTATCTTTCTCATCTATAATCTGGTATGTATCATCGCTTATATATCATCTATCATTTTTCATCTGTCATCTGTTATCTCTAATTTGTCATCTAATATTTGTAATCTATTAGCTGTCATTTTTTTTTAATACAGGGTGACTGACGAAAAACCTTTTGTGCTGTATCTCGCTTATTTTTGATCCGATTTGAATAAATAAAACATCAAATTAAATGATTTTTAAAAGACTTTAATATGAACTGTACTGATATTTTTTCTTGCATCCAGTTTTTGACAAAAGACGATCAACTTTTTTTTTTTCAAATTGCACTGTATATATATTTTGTACTGATCCGCAAGGAGATTTTTTTCTGAATCTAAATTTGTAAACGATTTTATCCATTCATCAAACCAAAGTCGAGAAATTGAGGATTAAAAAAAATAATAAAAATCAAATACCCATAGTAAACAATATACAGAGCCTATTCCAAATGTCAAAAGTGACAGTGTCAGTCATTGGTACAATACTGCGATGATTTTTAATAATTTCATAATAAAAATGTCGCAAGATTTCAAAAACTGAAAAACGATTTCTGTAGAAGCATAAAATTCTAGTACAGTGTTTGAAATATTGCAACATTTTAATTATGAAATAATTAAAAATCGTTGCAGTATTGTATCAATGGCTGTCACTGTCACTTTTGACATTTAAAATATTGTCTGTATATTGTTTACAATGGATACTTGACTTTTTATTTATTTTTTTAATCCTCAATTTCTTAACTTAAGTTTGATGTATGGATAAATTTGTCTACAATTTTATATTCAGAAAAAAAATCTCTTTGCGAATCAATAAAAATATATATATGTATACAGTGCAATTTAAAAAAAAATGTTGATCGTATTTTGTCAAAAACTGGGTGCGAGAAAAAATAACAGTTCAGATCCTATTAGTCTTTTAAAAATGGTTTAATTTGATGTTTTATTTATTAAAATCGGATAAAAAATAAGCGAGATACAGCACCAAAGGTTTTTCGTCAGTCGCCCTGTATATGTCTTTTGTTAGTAGTTATTTGAACGCATTTTGATGTCATTTTCATCTTTTCATCTATTATCTACAATTTATTATCATTTTTTATTAATATATGTCTTTTATTAGCAGTTATCTGAACGCATTTTGCTGTCATTTTCATCTATCATCTAAAATTTATTATTTGTTATCAATCTATTGAAAATTATCTTTCTCATCTATAATCAACTATCTGCAAATTGCTATCTATCATCTGTTATCAGTCATTTGTCATTTACAAACTATTATGTGTCATATGTTATCTAACATCTATTATCTGTCATTTCGCATCTATCCTCTATCATCTGAATTAATTTTAATGAAAATTTTAAATTTTTTTCCTCATCTATAATCTTTTATTTTTTTTATCTACTATCAATATCTGATATTTGCCATTTTTTAGAATTCCCTCCTTTTCATCATAACTATCCTCTATAATTTATTATGTCGTATGTTTGTTGAAGATGTAGCAATGAATTGGTAAATCATGAGAGCGATTTTCACCTATAATCTATTACCTGTCATCTTCTATCTACCATCTACCTTCTGTCATCTGTTGTTTTTATCTATCAATTGTCAGCCCTCTAAAATTTTACCTCTTTTATAATCTATTATTTATAACATGCCATGTGAGCATCTACCATTTGTCAACTGTAATCTATTTAATGTCATTTTCATCTGTCATCTATAAATTGTCATCTGTCATCTATTATCTATAAATTATTATTTATAATATGCCATCTATCATCTGTTACATGTTATCATTTGTTAGCTGTCATCTATTTTCTTACTATCCTATGTCATTTTTATCTGACATGTATCTTATACCATCTATTTTTTTGTCACACATCAATCAAAATGTTTACAGATCAGAAAGATAATACCAGATAACAGATAGAAGATTATAGATGAGAAAGAAAATCCTAACAGATGAAAGGAGAGAATAGATTATAAACAAATTATAAATAGATAGATAACAAATACGATAATATATGACAAATGATAAATAGCAGAGAAAATGACAGATGGCAAATAGAAGTTGTATAGTATAGATGAAAAAGATCAGTGAACTACTTTTAAAATCCTTAAACACTCTTTTTCATTGAGTGCCCTATATTGAAAATTAGTAACTGCAACCTTACTTTATCTTCTACAAACGACGTTGTGGTGGTTTGTACCATTGTCTCAGATTTTTAAGCCACGTGTTTCGGCGATTGCTCGCCATTCTCAAAGGAGTATAAAAATTAATCTTTATACTCCTTGAGAATGGCGAGCAATCGCCGAAACGCGTGTCAGGAAACTGATAGTAAATATATGAATCAAAACAAGTGTATTATTCCTAATTCCTATCCAGTGAGTTATATGTTTCATCAAGAGTGTAGCAAAGCAAGTATCAATTAAAAGATAAGTAAGTTTGGTTTTCATTGTCACTATTTCTGCTCTTATATATTTATCCATAATAAAATTTGGACGTCTACACAACACAACGGTTAAAGCGAAGCTGAGCTAAAAGTCACAGAACCAAGATGGCGCACAATCAAAATGGTAGCGTAATTTTTGCCCCACCCTGTACAATTGAGTCATCACTAATTCCATTAAAATTTAACTTACTTGATGGTTATGATTCGTTCCCCTTGTCCCTTGCTCTGTTTTTCCACCTCGATGTGGGCGCCGGTGGCGCCGCGTATTGCGTTGATATTGCTGCCGCCGCGACCGATCACCCGGGAGATGGCGTTCAGCGGCACTGACACCTTCTTCACGCCGGAATCGCTCGTCGAGACGGTCTGAACGGACGACTTCCTCACCACCTCCTTCCAGCCCTCCTCCCTTTTACCCGACTGCTTGGGACTGGTGGACGAGTTGAGTTTACTGTTCGGCGACTGTTGAACAGTATCAGAATCGCCGTGACTGTAACAATAATATAATGAAATCAATTATAAAAATTTAAATCTTCACTATTAAATTGATTACTTCACACTTAATCAATAGTAAATTAATCTTGATTGATTAAAACACTTAATAATGTGTTATACAAAGTTTTAATTAAAACACTTGATTGTGATTTACTGATTTGGCGAATAAAGTACACTTTTATTTGAATTGCCAATACATTTTTGGCACAATGTGATTAAGTAATTTATAATAGTAAATTTCTTACCTTTGCGATTTTTTACTTTTACTAGAAACAAAAGTCTCATTCCCGGTGGCCTCGAAATCGTCCCTTTCAGCGGGACTCCTGGTCGAATCGAAGATCAGTCCCTTCCTGGCGTTCTGACTGCTGCTGTTGCTGCTACTACCGCTGCTGCCGTTCTTTCCGTTCTTACTGGAATCCTTATCGCCGCGTTTATCCTCTTTAGCGTCCAGTTTGCTAGAGCTTAAATTTTGATTGCGGGCCTCCGCTTTAGAAGCGCTCGAATTGTTCTTTTTCTTCTTCTTATCCTTCCGCTTCTCCTTCGATTTAACATCATTACTCGAGCAGCTGCCCTGACTGTTAGCATCGATGCCACTGTCGCCCTCTTCCTTATCCGCCGAAGTCTCTCCATTCCTGATCGGGCTATTGTTTTCGCGACTATCGTCATCCTCCGTCTTATCGATTTCATCATCGCACTTATCATTTTTCTCATCGTAGTCTTCGTTCTTTTTGTTCTCCTCGTTCAGTTTTCGTTTCTCCTCCTTCTTCTCGAGTTTCTTCTTCTTCTTGCGCTCGCGACGTCGCGCCGCCGCCGCCTTTTTCGACTCCTCCCTATTCTTCTCCATGTCCAATTCTTCTAACAGTATAGACGCGTTTTTATTGGCCTTCGCCGCTTGGGTCTCCTTCGCGGCCCTAATTATCTTCACACACTCCTGACATTTCTCTAGGAGTTCCTTATCGCTCACCGTTGAAATGTAACGGATCATTTCCTGATCGCTCGGGAATTGGGTGACGTGGTTGACCATCCACTTGACGACTTTCGTGTGGCCCTTTCGAAAAGCGGCCATCAGACAGGAGACCTTACGGTTATCCTGGGAGTCTATGTCGGCGGAGAGGTTATAGAGGAGCTCGACGACACTCAGGTGACCGCCGTTGGCGGCCAGCCAGAGCGGTGAATTGCCCTTTTTGTTTTTCACCTCGACGGCGGCGCCGCGGCACAGAAGGAGTTCGACGAAACGTACGTGACCCTTATCGGCCGCTATTGTTAAAGCTGTGTCTCGAGAGGAAGGTACGGGCGTGGCGTTAACATCAGCGCCTTTATCTAATAAGACTCTGCCCACTTCTACGTAGCCTCCACTCGCTGCTTCCATTAATGGTGTCAATCCGGTTTTTGCTCGGTGTTCCACATTAGCTTTCCTATCTAACAACAAGCTGACTACTTCGTGTCTGCCTTGGAAACAAGCTAACGTAAGAGCGGTGTTCCTGTTGGTTTCTATTTGCGCATTAATATCGCTTCCCATGTCCAGGAGGAGTTTAACGGCGGCGGTGTGACCGTTCATGGCCGCCAGCATCAGCGGAGAAATGCCTAGTTTGCTACCCGTCCGTGAGTTGATCTCCGCGCCGTGGTTCAACAGGAGCTTGATGATGTTGACGTAGCCACCGGAAGCGGCTAGACTCAGCGGTGTGTAATCGGAGACGTTGCGGTGCTCCTTGTTCGCGTTCCTGTTCAGCAAAATCTCAACGACTTCGTAACGTCCGCCTGAGCAGGCCAGACTGAGGGGAGTGTCCTTGGTGCGCTCCGATTGGGCCTCGATGTCGGCGCTGTTCTTCAGCAGGATCTCGACCACTTTCTCGTGGCCGGCCGTCGCCGCCAGGATTAGGGGTGTGAAGCCCTTCTTGTCGCGGTGCTCGATGTCGGCGCCCCTGGCCAGCAGCAGCTCGACGAGTTCCTCGTGTCCGCCGGCGCATGCGAGCGTGAGGGCAGTGTCGTGGTTGCTCTCCGTCTCTGAGTCCACGTCCATGCAGAAGTTACCCGAGGGGACGGCCGTGGTTGCAGCCGCGCATTGCTGCTGTTGCTGTTGTTGTTGCTGCTGCTGTTGTTGCTGCTGAGCGGCAGGTGTCGCTGCTCCGTATTGGGTAATGGCTAAACAAATAGAATTTTATTATATGAAACAATGAAATTAACTTTTGTGGACAAATTCAATTACATTTTATATTAAAGATGTTAAACTTGTACTAAAAATGGCTTCAGAAATATTTCCTCAGATATCAGACTTTTGATTTGCCAAATATAATAAATTTAATATGATAATATAATGAAACAAAAAGTTAAACAGTTTTTGTACATTAAATCTTTACTCGTAGTTTTGGGAAATGTTTCTATAGAGGGCGTGCTTGTTGAGTGTAATGCTTAAGTGAATGAAATTTCTAGGCCAAGATTAGTATAGAAGATTTTTTTTCATCTCTAGTATAATAATCAATATACAGGGTTATTCACGCTATACAGTACGGAATATTGTGGCCAAAATACGTGACTTTCAAAAAGCTTCACTTTGGAGATATATGAGGGTCTACTTTTTAAAATTACTTTCATAATATACAGGGTGTCCCAAAAACCCTAAAAATATCAAAGTTGTGTTTTTTTTAATGAAACGCCCTGAATTTTATTGCATTTTTTGATCCTTCGATAAAAATACGTGTTTGTTTTAATAAGGTTTTTATTACATAAACTTTGAGGTTTTTGAAATAATTTGAATTTTGTAAAAATTTAACCAAAATTTCATGTTTTAAATACTTAAAAAGTAATTCAGTTATGCATACCAAATTTACACTGAAATGTAACAATAGATCATATTTTATTTTCCAAGTATAATAAATTTGACATCTTATACCGGGTGTAAAAAAATTGGAATTAAACAAATGAGAACTTTAAATGGCTATAACTTCATTTATTTAAATGGAACGCTATATTTATTTATTTATCAGCAAATGCACGTTTTAATTACCTATCGAATGGTATTTATATCTTAAATGTTAAGTCTTCTCGTTTTTACAGAAAACGCCAAAATATTGTTTTAGTACTTTTCAAGTAAAAATTTTAATGTATCTAGTTTTCTATGGTATTTAAAAACGTCAGATAATTAATTTAGTATGCCACTTTAGTTTAAAAAGCCTGTCTTTTGTTATAGTTGTCTTATTTTGCATTTTTGTGTTAGAACGTTAGTAATCGTTATTGTTTGAACATCGCTGTTGTATTTTTTGGTAAAAAATGAAGATTTACTCAAAAGAAGGGGGTATTGGCATTATCTTTATGCATGGAGAATGTCATCAAAATTGTTTATTGGCTTGTCGAGTTTATACTTAAAGGTTTCCCGAAAGAAATCACCCTAAGCCAGCCATTTTTGAGAGACTATTAAACCAATTTAAAGAAAGTGTCAGCTATAAAAACCCCAGTATAAGAGAATCTGTGTAAATTTTCATTTTTTACTATTAAATACAACAACGATGTTCAAACAATAACTATTGCAGTGCGATCTGACATCTGTGTGTGCAGATTGTGTTTTGTATGATTAAATTGTGAAATATATTTATTAAATTTGTGTAGTTGGTGTTTATATGAACAGTGGTTAACGTGGAACATTCGTGTAATATTAGAAGACTGTAATTTTTTGGCATCAAAAGCCATTCGCTAATTAAAGTGCAGTTCGAACTATATAACCTACAAATTATTCGCAATAATAACCTAGTGAATGTGATCCGCGCGTATAATTTTCTTTTTAATTCGAAATATACGTAATACGGACATAAAAGTTTAATCGTTGGGGACAGCGCAGTGGTAAACACGAGCTGCTAGGAAACATAATAACTCGGGTTCAATACTGGAAAGTGGACTTTTGTTTTTTTTGCGTCCAGTTTAATTGTTTATTCTTATTAATTAATTACCAATAACATGATGTCGTCTCAAGTAACTGCAACGTTCAAATGTTGTAAAGGGGCCCCTTTCAAAAATTTTGTTTGCGTCAATTGTCACAGCGTTTATCATATGGCATGTAAAAATAAAAACAAGAAAATTGAGTATTTAGATGAACACAAAATTATCTGCTGTGCGAAGAATGTAAACAATACGTCTTTAAACTCCAGTATAGAAGCAACAAAACAGGAAATTATCGATGAAATGAATATGGAGATTATTAATAAAACTAAGCATATTGAGAAATTGGTAAATCCCGTAAATATGATTGAGAGGGAGGCAATAGAAGCTGAAGAATCCTTAACAAAAATGGTTGCGGATGTCGAAGAGAAAGTTATGACAATAAATAACGAATTAGTCAAGGCTAAGAGATACAATAGAGACCTCAAAGATGAAATCAATACCTATAAAGATTTGCAGTCAAACTCCTCAAGAATAATTTCAACACCTGATGCTGCTGTTAACTCATCAAAGGAATGCCCAATTTGTGATCGTTATAAATATCAGATTGATCAACAAACGAAACAAGTGAATCAACTCGTCCAATCCAATAACAAAATTATGAACTTGTCAGAAACACTTAACGAATACAATACAGCGGTACATAACTTAGATTCTGTTACGGATAATAGCAAGATCCTTCTGTTATGTGATAATCATGGGAAACATTTAGGATATCTCACACGGAAAGTATTAACCAAGTTCTCCATAGCACCTGACATCAGTTCCATTTACAAACCTAATGCGACAATTTATCAAGTTCTAGAGGATATAGAGAGCCTAACAAAACTTTTCACAAAAGACGACCATGTTTTTATTATGGCTGGAACTATTGATGCCGTTAAGGGACTTCAACTGAATAAGATCGCACTTCAGCAACGTTTAGAGCAGGTGTGTTTAAAGACAAATGTGCATATTATTGCGAATCCATTCTGGAAAAAACAGGTTTATTTTAAATAAATTTATCTCTGAAATTAATAACCAACTAAAACAGTGCGCGAATGATCTTAAATGTAGTTATCATGAAAATAATAATTTCTATATCAGCTATAGGGACAAATATTCGATGTTGACTCAAGTTATGGTTAATTTAGACACGTCTGATTGCAGGGATTCTCGCAAATCTATAGTTTCATTATCACCAAAAAACATGATTTAACCAGCGAGGCAGGAAATGTTTTCGAGTTAGTCTGTTTACATATTAATATACAGAGCCTTCGTCAGAAACTAAATGAAATTGATATAATATTAAATGATAACCAGTATAATATATCTGTTCTTTGTTTATGCGAACATTGGTTGGTGCATGAGGAATACTCAGTAATCGGATTCACAAATTTTCATATAGCGGCTCAATTTTCAAGGAAAATATTTCGGCATGGGGGCGTATTGATTATGATCCGGGATGGTATCGAGTATTTGGCCCTAGATTTCTCTGATCTAATCGCAGAAAAAGATTGTGAAATTGCTATGAAGGATACCATCTTACTTGCTGATGGTGATTTTAACAAATTTCTTTTTATTTTATCAAGGGTGTTGGATAGTATTAATGTTTTTAATAAGACGGTGTATATAGCGGCTGACTTCAATGTCCGATTCAATGGCAATGACTCAAATAAATCTACACTTGTGGACTTCGTAGAAAGCTATGGTTTAAAATTTGCAATACGTTTTCCTACGCGTTTAAATAACTGTATTGATAACGTTTGTACTAATTTTAATAATATTTCTTTGACGCAACCCCTGGAGACTGGCTTATCTGATCACAGAGGAATTTTATTCTCAATTGCCGTTGAGACAAAGCGTTTAAATAACCCAACCACAAAAATCATTCAACCTATTACGGAATCAGGTAAATTGGAACTTCTCAAATTATTAAATTCTGAGTCATGGAGTTTCGTTAATAAGATTGCTGATGTAAATGCATGTTTTGATACGTTTATTTCCATATTCATAAGTCACTACAATACGGCTTTTCCCAAAAAGAAAATGACTACTAAGCAGAAAAATATAAAACTAAAATGCTAATTTATATAATATGCGAAATACTCTTCAATTAATGACAGAAGCTTGCAATCAAACTCATAATTCAGATCTACGAAATAATAAGAAACAGGTATCGACTACAATATAAGCGCGAAATTGAAAAGTGTAAAATGGAAATAAATAATGCTTATATCAAAAATGCAAATTTTAAACCCAAAGCAATTTGGGAAATTATAAACGCGAACAGAGCCTCGAAGACTCTAAATAAATCATGTGATATTACACCAAATGAGTTCAATCAGCATTTCTCAACCGCGTCAACTCTAATTGTAAATTCCATACCAGAATCGGACCGTGATCCAATAATTTTAATGTGTGACAATCCCTCAACTAGTCAAACGTATTTTAAGTTTATGGAAGTGTCAACTTGTGCGGTGAGTAATGCTATCTACAGTTTAAAAATAAGTAAGAGTAAAGATATTTATGGGCTACGGTATGACATACTTCAGTGTATCCTAATAGCGACCTCTTACAGAACTCATAAACCGATGCATCAGACACCAAATCTTTCCAGATGCACTTAAAAGAGGAATAGTGATACCTCTTCACAAGAATGGTGAATACTCTGATCCTAACAACTATAGAGGCGTTGCTCTATTGCCATTATTTGGCAGAGTCCTCGAAAAAGTTTTGCAGCTTCAATTGAGTGAATACTTTGAAAACTTTGATATATTTTGCAATGAGCAATACAGGTTTCGCAAGAAACTACGGAAGCCATAAATAGATTTGTCGAAATGACGGTCGATTGCTTTGAACAAAAAATTCTCTCAAAAGCTTCATTTCTAGATCTCTCAAAAGCTTTTGATTGTGTTTCTCATTCTATTCTCTTAAGGAAATTATATTTTTACAACCTGCATCCAGAGAGTTGTCGACTCATAATATCATACCTCTCGGGTCGAACTCAATGCGTGTTGTCTCAGAATTCGATCTCTGATGAATTACCCATTATTAGAGGGGTTCCCCAAGGATCGATTCTAGGACTTTATATTAACGATCTTCCAAATACTATTTAAGGACGGAAGTGTTATATTGTATGCGGATGATGCTACAATAGTAAATACGTCTAAGGATCATGAACTACTTAATAATGTTCATGTAGAGACTCAATTAAGCGCTATTAAATGGTTTGACAGCAATCGACTGAAATTAAATAGTAACAAAACAACGACGATGTTATTTTCTTTAAGAAAATCAGATAACCAAATTGACACAAACAAATTTCTGGGTATACACATATCGACAAATTTAACGTGGAATGAACATGGTGATGCTCTTGCAAATAAGTTATGTTCTAGTATATTTGCGATACGGTTCCTATGCAAGAACGTTACTAAGGAGGTTCTACGCACTGAACACTTTTCAGGCCCATTTATTATACGGGCTAATTTTTTGGGGCCACTCAAGCATTAGGCACAGATTATTTGCTTTACAACGTAGAGTTGTCAGGATAATTGGAGGCTACGGATATTTTGATGAATGTCGACAGGGATTCATAAACTTACAAATTTTAACTTTACCATGTTTGTATATATATGAATAAAAACCTTATTAAAACACACACTTATTTTGATCGAAGGATCCAAAAATGCAATAAAATACAGGGTGTTTCATTAAAAAAAAACACTTTTAGGGTTTTTGGGACACCCTGTATATTATGAAAGTAATTTTAAAAAGTATCCCTAATAGACCCCCATATATCCCCAAAGTGAAACTTTTTGAAAGTCACGTATTTTGGCCACAATATTCCGTGCCGTATAGCGTGAATAACCCTGTATATTATTGAAAGTAATTAATTATTATACCTGAGTTGGGATCAATTTGGTAGTTCTGGTTGGATTGAAACGCTGTAGTCGGTTGCTGTCCCTGCTGCTGAGGCTGGTGCCTGAACACCAGCCGTCCTTTCTTCTTCATGTCCAGCGTGGTGGTGGACTTGCTAGACTTCTTGTTCTCGACGGGGGCGGGCGCCGCCTGGGGCGTCTGCGTGGCCGCCTGCACCTGGTGCGAAGCCTGCTGCTGCTGCTGTTGTTGTTGCTGCTGCTGCTGTTGCTGGTGGGTCAGTGTTAGGGTTTGGTGGTGCTGGCTGCACGGCACCTGACAATGGTGGGTGGTTTGCAGGAGCCCCGTGGGGCTGATGTGGGTGCAAGAGGTGGGCACGCACGGCTGAGCCGGCTGCACGTACGTCTGGGCAGAGGTTCCGGGCAGGGGGGCGGCAGTGGAAGGCACCACCGCCGCCATCTTGTCACCTGCGGCCGCATTCGGACAAGCTAAAATATTAATAGATCAATCACAATGACGAACATTAAGAGTTGCTGTCTTATACTACTACTTAAATATGAAAATAACATTAAATACGCTTGATGTATTACAAATGAAGTGTATTATATATTATGGTTAAGATGTTGATACATACCAAGTGTATGCTGTACTAGGCTCAGTCCCGCCTGGAAGCCGGCCTGGTAGATGGCGTCGTTCCTCTCGGAATTGCTAGGCATGCTGGCCACGTTTCCCACCGCCTGCAGATAGTGTTCATAGGGATCAAAAGAATGCTAAAACAACCAACACATTCCCTATGCTCAACTTGCTCAAATTAACGCCCGGCACTTAAAACAAGTTAGTATAATATATAAGTAATATAGAACACCCTCAGTAGAAAAAATTTAAACAAACAAAAAAAAAACACAACAGTCGAGTCTTTCGTAAGTACACTAGCGAAAGTAAAGTGATATGGAGATTGGGGGGTAATTTCAAAGAGTACGTGACAATGCAACAAGTGTTTTAAGAAATTAAAATGAAGGGGAAACTTTATTTTAGAAAATGTAATATCACACACTATTTAGGATAAGGTGATAACATGCAATCAAGTTATTTCTGGTAATATGGGAAGGTTATTAACGGTCGAAACCTTACCTGCACGGGCAGCTGCGCGCTACTGCTGGGCACGGCGAAGTACTCCACCCTTGAGACCTCTGTCTGCCCCGACAGATCCTGCTGGGTGGCCACCGTAGCTGCGATCATGCTCTCATCGAGGGTGGTGCTGTACGGGTTGACCTGCACAAACAATTCATACCAATATTTAAAAAAAAAGCTCTAAAAGACATTGAGTGTATTGATGTATATAACCTCGAGATAAAACTACACCTGCAAATTTTAGAGTTTAATGTATATAACCTCGAGATCATTCGGTTAGAGGGTTTTATAGGGAGCGTCGACAATTCGGTTAGAAAAATTATATAATTAAACTATACCTGCAAATTGTAGAGCTGAGCCTGAACCTGTTGGTCCGTGATGTCGCTGATGCTGTAACCGTCCTCCACGAGTTCGTCACGGTTGTCCTTCACCCTTTGCTTCTCCATGAACTTGATCGCCTCGTTGAGCATGTTATCGTACACAGTCGGCTTCCTCGGCTGTGCGGGCTGTTAAAGAATTACGGATAACGTTTAGAGAAAATTAATCAAGTGAATTATAAAAGTGAATTACTTTTGATTCATTGTTGATGGGCGAGGCGACGAACGCCGTCCTGATGGTGTTGATTTGCGGAGTGCTGTGGAACTGCTGGAGGATGGACGCCGTCAGCAGGTTCTCCTGCGTTTCGTCCTTCAGGTCGAACGTGTCCTGGTCCAAGGTGTCGAGGTCGAGTCCCTGCAGCGTCTCCTGCGCCTTCTCCGCGGTGATCTGTTGCGGTTGCGGTATGGAGGGCAGCAATCCGGCCGGTTGCTGCCCTTGTTGGGAGGGAGGCTGCTGTTGTTGTTGCTGCTGCTGCTGCAACGTCTGCACCTGTGAGCTCAGCAAAAGCTGCTGGTTGTTGTTGTTGTTATTATATAAGGGGCCCGTCTGATACTGCTGCTGTTGTTGCTGCTGCTGCTTGCGCAAATTTTTGCCCTCCTTCTTCGATACTGGTTTCGCTTTCGGTCGATCGCTGATTGCCGTACTCTATAAATATACATACTATTAGCTCATATCTCACTAAAATATATATTAACCTGCCTCAAAAAACCATTACCAGGTGGTCAAAATTATCGGCATATTAGTGGTGTGATAGCCTAATCACACCAATAATATGACCCAGCGTACTCTTGACCTACCTCACTAAATTATACGTTAACCTAGCGTGTCCTTGACCTACCCCAAAAAACAGTTTGTTGCGATAGGTCAAGAGTACGCTGAGTGATGCATGGATTTATTATTAATAGGTGGAGTCTTTGATACATGAATGTATAGCTACTTAAAGTAAGTCAATAGTATGTTTGACCAATAGATGTCACCATTGTGATACGTTTAACTTCAAAAAATTATGTAATACTCGAGTGGAAAACTAGACAATAGGTAGTTTATTATAGTAGATCATAAGTAAGCAATTTTTTGATGATGTATTGAGGAAGTATCATGACTTCTTCTTGTTTATTTACCTGGCTGACTTCTGCATGTGAGGTGACGGTCTGGAATTTGATTGGCTGGGTGACGACGCTGGAGGCGGTCGAGAGGGGCACGGCGACTGGGGCGAAGTAGAACGCCGGCTGCGTTTGGTTGGTGGTGAAGGCGGCGGCGGTGGTCGAATCGCCGCCGACCGCCAGTTTGAGGGGCACGCCGGGCGACTGCAGACACGCCGCGCCGGTATAGAAGGCGTTCTGGACCTGGAGGTTCCCGCTGGGGAACATCGAGCCCGTCATAGGTGTCGCGTTCAAACCTACAATTAAAAAAAAATTGAAGAGACCCGAACAAACGAAGAAATAAACTATAAACAAACCTTGCTGCATGTTGATGTCAATATTGAGAGTGTGGGGCAGTGTAGTGTTGTTGGTTGATGAGGAGCCGTCTTCTTGATGCACGGACGCATAAGTGAACAGGGGGTTGTGGGTCTGCTGCTTGTCGTGAAACTCTCGATCAACCCTCTATAATTTTTTTATATGATAACAATTTATTTTTTAAATTTTTTGTATGATAATACGCACATGTAATTCCTCTAAAATCTGCTGTTTCTTCTGGGTGCTACCTTCATCAGAAGACGAAGAGGTTGTGGGTGCGGGCGTCGGTGCGACCGCTGGCGGTTGCACTGCCGCCACCGCCGCCGATGAGGACGACGACGACGACACCTGCTTCTTGCGGTTCTTGACGTATTCTAGGATGCTCTTGTTTTTCTCGATGAAGCCCGGGTCCTGCTTGGCGAGGAACTCCATGGTGGCAGTGGCGGCGTACACCTCGCAGTCGTCGAGGTCGCTCAGTGTGAGGGGCTGGGTGCGCACCTGCTGCGCCTCCGCCGACGTCAGGCCCCCGTCGAAGGGGGCGCTGCCTCCCGCCCGGCCGCCACCCCCCTTGGGCAGGCGGCCGCCGTCCTTCAGCTGCTGTCCATCGTACAAGAGCCGGCTCGGGGAGGATAGGTTGGCCTGCACCTGCTTGCCAGAATCACCGCCGCCTCCTACTCCACCACCCCTGCTGTTGCTGCTGCCGACACCTCCGCCGGCGTTCTGCGCCTCATCCTGGGTTATTATGCGCACAGCCTCCGGAACCTCTTGCAGGGCCTCCGGCGAGAAATCTTCAATTGAACAAAACATATTAAATAATATTCAAAAACAAAAACACAATCATTATAAATACGATTAGTTAAATTCTCAATTAACCTTCTAATTATCAAGATTAATTATTTAATTAACCTTAAAATTCAATAATTATTGTTAATTCATTAACTAGCCAATAGATGTCACCACTGTGATATGTTTAACCTCAAAATGATTTTGTAATACTCAAGCGGAAAACAGGAAAAAACATGTCAGCAAAATAATAGGTAATAGAGATGAGACACTTAAGAATATTAGCAGGGAGGAAAAAACGGGATGGACATCATTAAAAATTGTAAAACGTAAATAAACATAACATTATTGCAAATTTCAAGAGATTTATTCCAATAAATATTTCAAATAATTTTTGATGATGTTTTACTGATTGGAGGGTGGGATAGTGGCCACCAACCCACCCTTCATATACATATAAACTATAATTCCTAATCGTCTCGCGGTTTCCAACAAAATTAATTACAAAACTTTTTGAATAAAAAAGAAAATCAAAAAGTTAAAATTTTCGAGTGGGTAAATTAGTAAAAATTTGATACATGATGGGTGGGCAGACTTTAAATATAAATTAAATAAGATTAGCTATATAAAGTCATTTAAATTTTGATTTTGTTTTATTTTTTATTCCATAAAGGGTTTTATTATTTTTTAAGCAGCAAAATCATCAACGATTAGTAATTAAAGTCGCCATGTATATGTAGGGTGGGTGGGTGGCCTCTATCCCACCCTCCAATCAGTAAAACATCATCGAAAATTATTTGAAAAATTTGTATGAATAAATCTCTAAAAATTGCAATTATTTTATGTTTAAACATAAGCGATGGTTTTAGTTAAATTAGTGTAAATTGTAATTTGTCGTATATCAGCTGTCAATTGTCATGTTTCAACTGTCAATTGTCCTATGTCAGTTTTCAATTGTCATTCGTCAACAATCAACTACTATTATTGTTAACTGTCACTTGACGGCCGTTTGTCATGTGTCAACTGTCATGTTATTTGCAATCTGCGAGGTTATAAGCCACCTGTAATCCATTTTATTTTCGTATGAGAAACAAATAGTGACCTAATGTTCATCTGTCATATATTATCTGTCAACTGTCATATCCTCTCCATCTTTCATTGCCAGTTAAAACATATCACTTTATACCTTATTATCCACTGTTATCAGTCAATCAGTCAAGCGTGATTCGTCATCTGTCAACAAATAATGTCAGTCGTCACATATCAAATGTCAAAAACAAGTAACTGTCTTATGTCAATTGTCAACAATCAACTGTCATATGTCAACTGCTAACTGTCACATTTCAGCTGTTTACTATCATTTGACATCATCTGTTAACAAAAATTGATTATTTATCACCTGTCAAATGTCATACATTTTTTCCGGGAAAAATTACAAAAACAAGTAACCAATTACTGATATATGACAGTTGACAGATGAATTATTTTAATTTTCTGTCAATTGTCATCAATCAACTTTCATTTATCAACTGACACATGTCAACTGTCAATCGTCGTTTGGCAGTAGACAAGTGGTAAATGCCATTTCTCTCAACAAAAATTTATACTTTAACCATCTGTTTAACCAACTAACTTATGGCAGTTGTCATTTTATACTTCAATTATCTGTCAACTGTCTTATGACAATCAAATTTGTATGAATTAACTGACACATGTCAACTTTGTCAAGTGTCAAATAACATTTGTAATCTGTAAACAAAAAAAAAATATTATCTGTCACCTGTCAATTGTCATACATTTTTTTTCCGGAAAAAATTATAAAAACAAGTAGTCAATTACTGATATGACAGTTAGATAAATTATTTTAATTTTCTGTCAATTGTCATCTATCAACTTTCATTTATCAACTGACACATGACAACTGTCAATCGTCGTTTAGCAGTAGACAAGTGGCAAATGACATTTCTGTCAACAAAAATTTATACTTTAACCATCTGTCAACTGACTTATGACAGTTGTCATTTATAAACTGTCTTTTGTCAACTAACATATGTCAACTTTGTCACAAACATGTGTAATCTGTCAATAAAAATGTATTATCTGTCACCTTTTTTTTTTGAGACAAACTTTCAACTGTTATTTATCAACTGTCAAATGTCGTTTGTAATATATTAACAAAAATTCATACTTGAATTATCTGTCAACTGTTTTATGACAATTGTCATCTATCAACTGACACATGTCAACTTTGTCAACTGTCAAATAACATTTGTAATCTGTCGACAAAAAAAATTATTATCTGTCACCTGTCAATTGTCATACATTTTTTCCGGGAAAAATTATAAAAACAAGTAACCAATTACTGATATATGACAGTTAGATAAATTATTTTAATTTTCTGTCAATTGTCATCTATCAACTTTCATTTATCAACTGACACATGACAACTGTCAATCGTCGTTTAGCAGTAGACAAGTGGCAAATGGCATTTCTCTCAACAAAAATTTATACTTTAACCATCTGTCAACTGACTTATGACAGTTGTCATTTATAAACAGTCATTTGTCAACTGACATATGTCAACTTTGTCACAAGGACAAAAAAATGTATTATCTGTCACCTTTTTTTTGAGACAAACTGTTATTTGTCAACTGTCAAATGTCGTTTGTAATATATTAACAAAAAATTATACTTGAATTATCTGTCAACTGTCTTATGACAATTGTCATCTATAAACTAACACATGTCAACTTTGTCAACTGTCAAATAACATTTGTAATCTGTCAACAAAAAAACTATTATCTATCACCTATCAATTGTATGTTACTGTATGAAATGGCCTCCGTTAATAAATAAATAAATTGTCATACATTCTTTTTTCGAGGAAAATAATAAAAACAAGTAACCGATTACTGATTTATGACTGCTGACATATAAACTTTAATCATCTGCCAACTGTTATTTGTCAACTGATATTCGTCAACTGTCAATTGTCATTTGGCGGTAGACAAGTGTCAAATGCCATTTATAATCTGTCAACTAAAATTTCTACTTGAATCATCTGTCAACTGTTTTATGACGATTGTCATCTATCAACTATCATTTGTCATCTGCCATTTGTTAACAGTCATATGTCAACAGTTTGTCATTTATAAACTTTCTTTTGTCAACTTTGTCAGAAACATGTGTAATCTGTCAACAAAAATGTATTATCTGCCACCTCTCAAATGTCATTTTTTTTTTTTCGAGACAAACTTTCAACTGTCAAATGTCATTTGTAATAAGTTAACAAAAATTTATACTTCAATTATCTGTCAACTGTCTTATGACAATTGTCATCTATCAACTGACACATGTCAACTTTGTCAAATGTCAAATAACATTTGTAATCTGTCAACAAAAATATATTATCTGTCACCTGTCAATTGTACGTTATTGTATGAAATGGCATCCGTTAATAAATAAATAAATAAATAAATAATAAATTGTCATACATTTTTTTTCGAGGAAAAATAATAAAAACAAGTAACCGATTACTGACTTATGACTGCTGACATATAAACTTTAATCATCTGTCAACTGTTTTTGTCAACTGTCAATTGTCATTTTGCGGTAGACAAGTGTCAAATGCCATTTATAATCTGTCAACAAAAATTTCTACTTGAATCATCTGTCAACTGTTTTATGACGATTGTCATCTATCAACTATCATTTGTCAACTGTCATTTGTTAACTGTCAACTGTCATTTGTTAACTGTCAACTGTCATATGTCAACAGTTTGTCATTTATAAACTATCATTTGTCAACTTTGTCACAAACATGTGTAATCTGTTAACAAAAATGTATTATCTGCCACCTGTCAAATGTCATACATTTTTTTTTCGAGACAAACTTTCAACTGTCAAATGTCATTTATAATATGTTAACAAAAAGTTATACTTCAATTATCTGTCAACTGTCTTATGACAATTATCATCTATCAACTGACACATGTCAATTTTGTCAAGTGTCAAATAACATTTGTAATCTGTCAAGTAAAGTAACCAATTACTGACATATGACAGTTGACAGATGAACATTAATCAACCGTCAACTGTATTATGTTAAGTAAAATATAAATATAATTGCAATTTTTAGAGATTTATTCATACAAATTTTTCAAATAATTTTTGATGATGTTTTACTGAAGACATCAGATCACCAGGGAAGACAAACGAAGAAATGTCGTGGGAAGCGATAATGCAGAAACTAGATGAGAAAAACGGAGATGATAGAAGAAAGAAAGAACTAAAAATGTGAAGAGCTGAGAGAAGATTTCCAAAAGGTAAAGACAAAATGGGAGAATAAAGAAAAAGAAGTCTTGGAAAGAAGAATTAACAAGGTGGAAGAAAAAATGGAAACCCAAGGAAAAGGAAAAATTAAACATAGTAATTAACAAATGGAGCTGTGACGAAAATGTTACAGGAAAAATCAAAGAATGGATAAAAGAATGGAACGGGAGCCCCAAGTGTAAGAGGCCTACACAGTAAGGAAAAACAAAACCAAACGAGTAGTAGTAGCAAAAATAAAAACCTGGGCAGATAAAGACATGAAAAACAAAAACAAGCTGAAAAGGAACTAGAATAAGAATAGAAACTGACCTGACAAGGAAAGAACAAGACATACAAAATAAAATAAAGGAGAGAACAACAACTGAATGGAACTAGAGGACTGGGGAGAGACTTACAAGAGTGGACGGACGGGAAGGACATAGTGGGATTAGTGGAAACATGTTGAAGGGAGAATGGGAAGAGAATGGGGCTTACCAGGAGATTTTAGATGGGAAATGAAGGAGGCAAGAAAGAGGGAAGGGATGATAGTGGGAGTAAGAATGAGCAGGCAATCAGATTAGATAGAGTTTATGAAGGGGGAAGAAGACATAGTTTGGGTGAGAAGAGAGTTGTTTTGTTGGAAAGAGTTATGGTTGTTTTGTAATTTTTGATTTTGTGTTTTTGTATTATAGAATTCCTAATAAATTCCTAAATATCTCTTGTCATTCCAAAGATATTTAGATTTTTTAAATTTTCGGTGTTTTCGAAGTGTTGGTTCACTCTGTAAGTTGTAAGTGAAAACATACTGCTACAGTTACATATCAAAAAAATATCAAGTTAAATCGAATGGCACAATATTTATTAACATAATTAATGACAAAAAAAATACAAAAAACTAATTACTTAGTTATTTTAAGTACTCAAAATGTTTCCCATCATTTGCTATGCACAAATTCAGTCTTTCTATAGTGGAATTGACACTGGCCTCAATTTCAGCACCAGAAATACCTCTTTCTGCTTGCCGAATCCTTTCATTCATATCCTCACGTATAGTTGGACGTGTTTTAAAAACCAAATCTTTAATTCTACCCCATAAAAAGAAATCTAAAACCGTAAGATCTGGTGACCTTGCTGGCCATGGAAAAATATGTCCCCATCCAATCCATTTATTTGAAAATACAATATCTAAATAATTTCGGACACCTGCGGCAAAATGTGCTGGGCAACCATCTTGTTGATACCACATGTCTTCTAGGAGGATGGTCAAATCGTTAGTTAAAAAATCTAAATACCTTTGGCCCGTTAATTTTTCTTCAAAGAAAAAAGGTCCTTTTATCTTCCTATTTAAAATACCACACCACACATTTATGCTCCAGCGATTTTGGTAATTGACTTCCCTCTGCCAGTGTGGATTTGTTTCTGACCAGTAGTGACTGTTGTGCAAGTTAATTTTACCAGAGCTTGAAAATGTAGCCTCATCCGTCCATAATATTGCAGATAGAAATTGTTGATTATCACTTAACATTCCTTTTAACCAGTTGCGATAATCTAGTCGCCGATCAAAATCTATGTCTTTTAACTCTTGATGTAAAACAACATGGTAAGGATGCATTTTATGTTCTTTTAGTATTCTATTCACCAAAGAATAATTTAATTCTAGATCTCTTGCAATTTCCCTAATACTTGCACGTGGTTCAGCGTTAACGTATGCCAAGACGTTAATAACATTTTCTTCATTTTGTCTTCTACGTACCCTATTTCTTACCGAAACAGGTTGAACATTGCCAGTTTTTCGTAATCGTTCTGCCAGTCTTTTAAAAACTTTTCTTGAATGACGCCGTCTTTCAGAAAATCGTAACCCATATTCTCTTTCAGCAATGACTGCATTTTGTAGACTTTCAAAATACACTGCTAGCATATCATGTGCTTCTTCATTTGAAAAATAAAGCATTATAATAAAATGATTTTTCAAACGTGCAAATTAACTTTGACAGCAACAACAAATTATAAATAAACAATCATAAAACAGAAATGTCATTTCCAAAGGTGTCTTGATTACTTTTACAACATCGCCCAGGAAAATAGTTTGACATACTCGTAATGTTACAGCTTATCCATATAAAACCATTGAAGAAATTTTAAGGATTTCTAGGATAAAATTTCACTCTAGAAGGACTGAATTTGTGTAGGTACAGCAAATAAGGGGAAACATTTTGAGTTTCTAAAATAACTAGATAATGGGTGCTTTTAGAAATTTCAGCTTTTTGTAAATTTCTGTTATGGGTAATAAGTTTTATTATTTTTCATTAATTATGATAATAAATATTGTTGTCATTTGTTTTTACATGACATTTTTTCTAAAAATAACTTTAGCCATATATTTTCATTTACACCTTACAGGGTGAACCAACACTTCGAAAACAATGAAAAACAACGAAAATTTAAAAAATCTAAATATCTTTAATATGACAAGAGATATCAGTTTGCGGTTTTGACGAAACAATATGTAATTTCATTTTCATTTTTGTAAGCTGCTTCGAGTTATATCATTCCATTTGATATTTCTGAGAAAAATACATAAATAGGGTTAAGTGTTACATAACGCCCTCTAGTTGCCAGAGCATAGATTAAATGTGTTAATGTTATTTATTTTTGTAATCAACTTCTAATACTCTTTCCATTGAGCCTAAGCTTGTGAAAATCGGTTAATGTATATGGAAATTACAGACCATTTTCTGTAAACAAAAGTATACTTCCCCCACCACTTAACTGTAGGTGATAGAAAAAAATGACTTAAGGAAAAATTGTAAACCAAGTACAGTAGTTTCTAATTTTGATAATTTTCAATAGCCTTAATGCGGTAATATTTTGTAAAAAACGCAAATTAATTATGTAAATGATAAAATGCGCCACCTAGCGGAAAGCTAAGCATTTAAAAATGTTTTTACGCATTTTCTTTTGGCCGATTATGTGATAAGAATTTTCTCCCCCAAATTCTAGGATACACGGTTTTCTAGATAAGACCCTTAATGAATCACCCTGTATAATGATAGCAAACATATGGCAGCATATATGGAATGAAGAGAAGGGAGACCTCGAAAAGAAGAAAAAAAATAAGTGGGACAAATATGTTGAAAACATTATGGAAAGAAGTGGGGAATATCTAATGCCCAGATGAAAGAAAGCAAAAGAAACAAGAAGAGCTGGAACATGTTAATAAAAGAAAATACAAGAAACTGAATTATTACAAAATTCTACAGCCGAAAGGGTAGAAAAAATATGATCATAACAATTAATAGTAATGATAATAATTTTGTGTTTACCTGGCACTGGTTGGAAAAAGTTGATGGGCTGGTCTATGGTGGAGGGCAGAGGCGAGTCCCGACTACCAACCTGGCCCGGCAGCATGGAAAGGTTGGTGGCCGTGGTGGGGGTAGGCTGGTTCAGCATCATCGAGTGCGGATAGTCGAGCAGTAGCTGGACCACGTTGGTGTGGCCCCCTTTCGCCGCTTCAATCAACATGGTGGAATTGTCCTATATAAAAAAAAAAAACACAATAAACATTATAACATATTATTTATAAAAGGTAATTTGATAACAGCTAAAAAGGCAACAAAAAGTAAATAAAAGCATTTATAGAAGAATCTAAATGTCTAGGAGGATATTTGCTCCCTCAGCATCATGGATAAAAACAAGAGTTAGAGTGGAAGATTACCGCAGCAGCATGGACTCCGCCCAGATTCATCCATCCGAAATTTTTGTACGTTTTGTATATTTGTGTATATTTATAGGTATTTTTTTCGAAAAGAAAACATAATAATAAAATGTTTATTTTTAAAACAATCAAATAAGTAAAATCAATAAAAAAAAAACTTTATCTGTAACAATTTTAAATGGTTTTAAACTATTTTTTGTAAGTTTATAAGAACATTTTTAAACAATTGTTTTTTTTTTTTGTTTGGTTGCCATGGTGATAATAATGGTATTCATCCATTTATTCTACGTTTGTTAAGGACATTTTTAAACAATTGTTTTTTTTAAATTTTGTTGCCATGGTGATAATAATGGTATTCATTCATTAGTTCTACATTTGTAAGGACATTTTTAAACAATTGTTTTTTTTTTGTTTGGTTGTCATGGTGATAATAACGGTGTGAAAGTACGACTCACTTTTAATTTGTGGGTGGGGTCGGCCCTGTGCGCCAGTAGGAGTTCCACGACGGGAAGGTGTCCACCGGCGCAGGCCAGCGATAACGGCGTGTGGTCATTGTTGGTGGTCTGCCTCCTGACGTTGGCCCCTTTCGATATTAGGAACTGCACGGTGCAGAGGTGGCCGGCTCGGCACGCCTTCATCAGCGGCGTCCTGCCTCCTTCAGATTCGTGTTCCTGCAAAAAATATTTAATAGTTAATGACATACGTTTACCATTAAATACGATGAGATATTTTGTTTTTAGGTTAAGTGAAAATTCATCCAATTAAATGAAACTATTAATAATCCAGAAGATTAATATAAATATATATATAAAAATATGTATTTAATTGTGGAGGCGTTCACTTTAACACTTTAAAGTCATCGTGTCTCCTTAATTTTACATAAAAATGTTTCACTACGAGTTAAGTGAGAATTTAATTCATCGTAATTAATAATACATTTATTTTAAACCAGTGTAGAAAAATTTCATTTAAATACGATGAATTAAATTCGTCTCATGTAATCCGTGATGAAATATTTTTGTCATGAAAAAATGGAATAAAAAAACAAGTGAAACAAAAGCAAGCGCTTTAATTAACGATCTAATTAATCATAACATAACCTAAACATAAGAATATTTATATTGTCATCGTACTCTTCTTTTCGTTGTATTTGTTTTTTGATTTATGTGAAGAGAAATATTAAATGAAAAATTATACACGTTCACAGTTTATTTTTATGTGCTAGATGTACATTTCGAGTAAGCTATTGATAAAGAGCACATCATGAACAAGTGAAATAATACCAAGTGTTTTAATCAACAATCGAATTAATACAAAAATATTTCACCACGGGTTAAGTTAAATTAATTTATCGTAGAGTACATTGTGTCTCAACAATACGACCAGTACAGGCGAGAAAGTCTTTAAAAGTCTTCACTTGCGAGCTCATCGCCATCTTTATGATTGTAATAATAATCATTTCATTAATACTGCTGCCACAAGGTGTGAACGATGGTGACAATTGAAATAAAATTGAATAAAACGCTTACAAATTCTAAATTCTATATCTAACGGTGAAGAAAGTGGTCTCTCAATGTGTATTTATTTCATTTATCGTATTCTAATGTAGTAATAACTTTTTATTGGTATGAAATGATATTTATGTGTAAATTTTCTTACCAGATCGGCACCGTACTGTAAGAGGAGGTCGGCGACGTCGGTGTGTCCGTTCTCGCAGGCGTACGTGAGGGCCGTGTCGCCGGTCTGCGTCTGGGCGTGGACGTTCGCGTGATTCTCCAGGAGGTAGCGGACGAGCTCGAGGTGGCCCTCCTGCGCGGCCTCCATGAGGGGCGTCGAGGCGCCCAGCTCGATGTCGGCGCCCGCCTTTATCAGAAAGTCCGCCACCTCCGTGAACCCACCGCAGCACGCCAGCGTCAGCGCCGTCTCCTGGGTCTCGTCCGTCTGGGCATTTATGTTGGCACCTGCACACGAGAAACCCGGCTTAATAACCTCAAAATTCGACGTTTGTCAAAAACAACCGTAAACAATTTCTATTGGTCGTTGTTTATTTTTGAATTAAAACAAAATTTGTTTGTGTTATTACCTTGGCTGAGTAAAAGGGCGACCATGTCTTCGTGTCCTTCGCGCGCAGCCTCCATCAACGGTGTGTATCCCTCGTCGTTCACCTCCTCGATGTTGGCGCCGCGTTCGATCAGAAGCATGGCCAGATCGACGTGTCCGCCGCACGCCGCTAACGTGAGCGGCGATTCGAAACTATCAGTGGGCATATTCACCTGGGCGCCCGAATCCAACAACAAGCGGGCCACCTCCACGTGCCCGTCCATGGAGGCCTCCATAAGCGCGGTGTGCATCTCGTCCGTCTTGTGCTCCTGGTCGGCGCCCGCCTCCAGCAGGAACTTCACCATGTCCAGGTGGCCCTTGTAGCAGGCGAGCGTCAGCGCGGACTCCTTGAACTCGTTGGAATGGGTGTTGATGCCGGCGCCGTGCAACAGCAGGATCTTCGCCAGGCCGACGTGGCCCGCGCTCGCCGCCTCCATGAGCGGCGTGTGCCCGTTCTCGTTGTGGTCCTCCACGTTCGCGCCATTCTCCAGCAGGAACTTGACCACCTCCTGGTGACCCCCGGCGCAGCCATACATCAACGGCGTATTACCTAAAAAAAAAAACAAAAATAAAAGGTTAATATAAACATTAAAAACAAAAAAACAAACAAATCATTACATCCACGCCATTACAAACAAAAGTTGTTTATTTTCTTTTGAAAAATCAACGAATACAAGTAAGTCTTTACAAATTTATTCATACTAAGATTCTTTCGAAAGTGTTATTTATTAGCATATTTATTTATTTCATCGAATTTGACAATTAATTTTATTTTTCTATCTTCTTATTCCATGAATGTAACATTTATAAATTTTATATTATTAATCGCTAAAGTCCTCTTCTTATGTAAAAGCTTTTTTTGACCAGGCACAACAAACTAGACTATGATTTAAGCAATCACTAAAGTTATCAATCATTCCTAACCTATATATTATCTATTTATTTAGTTATGAACTCCGCCCGTACTTCTGTCGGACAAAATTTTATGTATGTTTTTCAAATAATTTATTTTTATATGTATTATTTAAGATGGAAGGACAAAGATAAATAAATAAATAAATATTAAATACTTGATTGTAGAGGCTTTTACTTTGTGCATTTATTGGTATTATACTACGATGAATTAAATTCTCACTTAACACATGGTGAAACATTTTTATGTTAATTAGAGGATTATTTAAAACACGGTTTTGTTTTACTATGACGTAAATCATTGTCTAGTTTCTTGTAACTGGCCAAAACTGTAGACTTTAGCGATTAATAATTTATATTAATTTAAGGATTAATTAAAACACTTGGTTTTGTTCCGACTAGTTTTGACCATTGGTCATTCTCAAGGAGAAGGTCGAAACTAGTCGGAGAAATATAAAAATAGTGTTTTAATTAATCCTTCAATTAATATATATATATTACTAATCGCTAGAGTCTACGGTTTTGACCAGGCGCAAGAAACCAGACAATAATTAGGTCATAGTTTCTCGACCTTATTTTGCTTACAGCCCACTTTGAGAATATGTTTTTTTTTTTTTCTAGAGCCCCCCACCTTAATTTTACTTACAGTCTGTCACGATTTTAAAACAACTATTGCCCCCCTCTGCCACATCTCAATTCAATGCCCCCTAATTTTCTATGGGTCCTCTACAGCCTCTTCCGAAAGTCTCAAACGTCCACAGAGGGGAGAACCTATGATTAAGGTAATCTCCAACAAGTTACGAATCATTCCCAACACACATATTATCTACGCTTGGATATTCCTGACAAACACGTTATAAAAATTAAAGTTTAGGTTAGAAAATAGTATCTGTAAAGTTCAACTGTCTTCGTTCATTTGTTATCTGTTACCAATACCTTATTTAAAATGTCATTTAATATTTATTATGCCTAAACTATCAACTGTCAACAGTCAAGTGTTAAATATATTATATAAGTGCCAATTATGTCAACTGTCATCTCACAACTAACATTTGTTAACTATTATCTGCAACTGTCATCTGTAACAGGTGCCAATTATATCAACTGTCACGTGTTAGCTATTACCTGTCAACTATCATTTGTCAACAGTCACCTGTCATCTGTATCAATTATATCAACTCTCACGTTACCTGTCAATTGCCATCCATTAACTATCATTTGTCAATCACCTGTCATCTGTATCAAGTGCCAATTATATGAACTATCACTTGTTAACTATTACCTGTCAACTGTTATCTGCAATTGTCATTTGTCAACAATCAACTGTCATGAGTATTATGTGCCAATTATGTCAACTGTCACATGTTAACTATTACCTGTCAAATATCATTTGTCAACAGTCAGTGCCAATTATATAAACTGTCACTATTACCTGTCAACTGTCAATTGTTAACTATTACCTGTCCACTGTTATCTGTAACTGTCACATGGTATTAAGTCTCAGCTGTCATCACGTGTTAACTGTCATTTGTTGATTGTGAAGTTCAACTATTACTGATCATCTGTCATTTATCTGTCAACTATTAATTGTCTTAAAATAAGTAATTATTTTTAAAGTTTACAATATTGTCAAGTGTCGACTGTTAATTGCCACCTGTCAACTATAATCGGTAAAGTATTATATGTGAATATTCATATATCAAATGACACCTGCCAACTGTAAATTTCAATTGTCACTAGTCAATTTTCATTTATCATGATCTAAATATTATCTATCATTTCCCATCGTTTATCTTTTAATTATTAACTCCCCCGAGAGACAGTGATTATTATGAATATGTCAACTGTCAATTATATTTATCAAGTGTTAAACTTTATTCATCATCTGACATCTGCAAACATCTGTCTACTATTGTCATTTTTTCATTTGTCCAGTGTCAATTGTCATGTCAACTGTCATTTGTTATCTGTCATGTGTCAATTCTCAGCAATGTCAACTATCAAAAAATAAATATTGTCTATCATCTCCCATCAAAATCTGTTAATTATTAAATCCTTTCAGGGACAGTGATTATTTTAGGGGTTAAAGGACACATTTGAATATTATTATCGTCATATGTCAATTATCTTTATCAAGTGTTAAATTTTATTCATCATCTGTCATCTACCAACTGACGTCTGTCAACTGCCATATGTCACGTGTCAATTCTCAACTTTTATATATCGACTGTCAAAAAATAAATATTATCTACCATCTCCCAATGAAATCTGTTAAATATTAGCTCCTTTCGGGGAGAGTGATTATTTTGGGGGTTAAAGGATACAGTTGAACATGTTTATCGTTATATGTCAACTGTCAATTATCTTTATCCAGTGTTAAATTTTATTCACCACCTGACATCTGTCAACTATCATCTGTCATTTATTAACTGTCATCTGTCAACTCCTTTCTATCATATGTCAACTCTGTTATTATTTGTTGAACTGTCACTAGCAATTTGTCATCTGTCATTTTCTATCAACTATAATCTATTAAGTATGATGTTAACTTTCATCTGTCATTTGTTTACTGTTATCTGTCAACTCTTATCTGTCATATGTCAACTATCATCTACCAACTGTCTTCTGTCAACTCTGTTATTATTTGTTGAACTGTCACTAGCAATTTGTCATCTGTCATGTATCAATTCTCAATTTTCATATGTCAATTGTCATCTGTCATCTATTAAATACATTTGTTGTTTGTTAACTGTCATCTGTCAATTATTTACTGTCATCTGTCAACTCAACTATGTTGATATCTGTTAAACTAACACTAGAAATTTGTCATCTGTCATCTGCTGTTGTTTAGCTGTCCTTAAATATAATCTGTCAATAGTCAACTTTCATCTGTATCAGGTGCCAATTATATCAACTGTCATGTCTTAGCTATCACCTGTCAACTATCATTTGTTAACAGGCACCTGTCATCTGTATCAATTATATCAATTGTCATGTGTTAACTATTACTTGTCAATTGTCATCCGGTAACTATCATTTGTCAAGTCACCTGTCATCTGTATCACGTGCCAATTATATCAACTGTCACTTGTTAACTATTACCTGTCAACTGTTATCTGCAACTGTCATTTGTCAACAATCAACTGTCATGAGTATTATGTGCCAATTATGTCAACTGTCACGTGTTAGCTATTACCTATGAACTATCATTAGTCAACAGTCACCTGTCATCTGTATCAAGTGTCAATTAAATCAACTGTCACATGTTAACTATTACCTGTTATTCGCCATCTGTCAACAGTCAGTGCCAATTATATAAACTGTCACATGTTAACTATTGCCTGTCAACTGTTATCTGCAACTATCATTTGTCAACGTCAACTGTCGCGTGCTGTCAGCTGTCATCTGTCAACTGTCATTTGTTGATTGTGAAGTTCAACTATCACTAGTCATCTGTCATTTACTGTCGTTTATCTGTGGAACTATTAATTGTCTTAAGATAAAGTAATTATTTAATAATTTTTAGGTTTACAATATTTTAATTTGTCATTTGGCAATTGTCAAGTGTCAACTGTTAATTGCCATCTGTCAACTTTTATTGATCAACTGTCACCTGTCAACTATAATATTATATGTGAATTTTCATATAACAAATGACAACCGCCAACTATGAAGATCGATTGTCACTAGCCAATTGTCATTTGCCATGATCTAAATATTATCTCCCCTTGAAGAGTGATTATTTTGAAGGTTAAAGGATACAGTTGAATATTATTATTGTCATATGTCAACTGTCAATTATCTTTATCAAGTGTTAAATTTTATTCATCGTCTGACGTCTGCGAACATATGTCAACTGTTATCTGTCAATTATCATTTTTCATTTGTCAGCTGTCATGTGTCAATTATCATCTTTCATTTGTCAGCTGTCGTGTGTCAATTCTCAATTTTCATATGTCAATTGTCATCTGTCATCTATCATCTGTCATTTATTAACTGTCATCTGTCATATGCCAACTGTCATTTTTTATGTGTCAATTCTCAACTTTCATGTCAACTGTCAACAAATAAATATTATCTAACATCCCCCATCGAACTCTGATTGCTTATTTTAGTTGTTAAAGGATACAGTTGAATATTGTTATTGTCATATGTTAACTGTCAATTATCTATATATCAAGTATTAAATTTTATTCATGATCTGTCATCCGAGATCTGTTAACTGTCATCTGTCAATTCTCAACTTTCATATGTCAATTCTCATGTCAACTGTCATCTATCAACTATTATCTAACAATTGCTATCTGTCATGTGTCAATTCACAACTTTGATACTGTCAAAAAATTAATATTATCTATCATCTCCCATCGAAATCTGTTAAAATTATTAACTCCGTTTGGGGAAATTGATTATTTTAGTTGTTAAAGGATACAGTTGAATATTATTAACGTCATATGTCAACTGTCAATTATCTTTATCAAGTGTTACATTTTATTGGTCACCTGACATCTGCGAATTGACAACTGTTAACTGTCATTTGTCATCCGCCATTTGTGATGTGTCAATTCTCAACTTTCATATGTCAACTGTCATTTTTCAACTATCATCTAACAACTGTGATATGTCAACTGTCATATGTCAACTGTTATTTGTAATTTGTCAATTCTTAACTTTTATATGTCAACTGTTAAAAAATCTGTCATCTACCAACTGACATATGTCAACTATCATGTGTGAATTCTCACTTTCATATGTCAACTGTCAACAAATAAATATTATCCATCATCTCCCATCGAAATATGCAAAGTATTAGCTCAAAGATCATATGTCTACTGTCATTTGTCATGTGTCAATTCTCAACTTTCATGTGAACTGTCATTTGTCATGTGTTAATTCTCAACTTTTATATATCAACTGTCAAAGAATTAATATTATCTATCACCTCCCATCGAAAACTGTTAAAATTATTAACTCCCTTCGGAGAGATTTATTATTTTAGTTGTTCAATGATACAGTTGAATATTATTATCGTCATATGTCAACTGTCAATTATGTTTATCAAGTGTTAAATTTTATTCATCACCTGACATCTGCGAATTGACAACTGTTAATTGTCATTTGTCGTCCGCCATCTGTCATGTGTCTATTCTCAACTTTCATATGTCAATTGTCATCTGTCAACTGTCATTTTTCAACTATCATCTAACAACTGTGATATGTCAACTGTCATATGTCAACTGTTATTTGTAATTTGTCAATTCTTAACTTTCATATGTCAACTGTTAAAAAATCTGTCATCTACCAACTGACATTTGTCAACTATCATGTGTGAATTCTCAACTTTCATATGTCAACTCTCAATTACCTTTAACAAGTGTTTTAAATTTTATTCATCATCTGTCATGTACCAACTGACATCTTTTAACTATCATCTATCATTTGTTAACTGTCATCTGTCAACTCTTATCTGTCATCTCTTATCTGTCATATGTCAACTGTCATCTCTCAACTATGTTATTATCTGTTGAACTGTCTCTAGCAATTTGTTATCTGTCATGTGTCAATTCTCAACTTTAATATGTCAATTGTCATCTATCAACTGTCATCTATTAACTATCATCTGTCATTTGTTAACAGTCATCTGTCATCTCTCAACTCTGTTATTATCTTTTGAACTGTCAGTTGCAATTTGTCATCTGTCATGTGTCAATTCTCTACTTTCAAATGTCAATTGTCATCCGTCAACTATCATCTGTCAACTCTTATCTGTCATATGTTACTATCATCTCTCAACTCTGTTATTATCTGTTGAATTGTCATTAGCAATTTGTCATCTGTCATTTGCTATCTGTCATGTGCCAATTCTCAACTTTCATATGTAAATTGTCATCTGTCAACTATCAACAGTGATCTAGTAACTATCATCTGTCATGTGTTTACTGTCATCTGTCATATGTTACTATCATTTTTCAACTGTCATCTCTCAACTCTATTATTATCTGTTGAACTGTCACTGGCAATTTGTCATCTGTCATTTGCTATCTGTCATGTGTCAATTTTAAACTTTCATATGTAAATTGTTATCTGTCAACTATCAACTGTGATCTATTAACTATCATCTGGCATTTGTTAACTGTCATCTGTCATTTGTTTTCTGTTGTCTGTCAACTCTTATTTGTCATATGTTAACTATCATCTTTCAACTGTCATCTACTAATTATCAACTGTCACCTCTCAACTCTGTTATTATCTATTAAACTGTCACCAGCAATTATTATCTGTCAACTATTAGCTGCCCTTAAGTTAAAGTAACTATTTTAAGAGTTTACAATAGTTTAAATACCATCTGTTATTTGTCTACAGTCAATGGTTATCTGCGAATTGTCTAGATGTCAACTGTTGATTGTCATATGTAAATAACTTTCATAGATCAACTGCTGTTTGTCAACTGTCATTTGTCATCTGTCATGTGTCAATTCTCAACTTTCATATGTCAACAATCAACTGTCATTTGTTATGTCATATGCCAATTGTCATTTTTCAACTGTCACATATCAACTGTCTTTAGAGTGTCAACTATTATCTGTTAATTTTCATCTATCAACAGAGAGTATCAATTATCACTAGCTATTTGTCATCTGTCTTTATTGCATTTATTCTGCCAAATATGAACCGATTGTTTATCTGTCAAATATGAACTGCCTTAAACTAAAGTAATTATTTTTTTAAAGTTTCCATTATTTTAAATGTCATTTGTTATTTATTATCTGTCAACTGTCATTTGCCAAATGTCAACTGTTTACTACTAATGATTGTCACATGTTAACTTCCGTCGGTAAACTATCATCTGTCAACTTTAAACTGTCATATATTTCATCGATCAACTGCCAACTATCAATTGTTTTCTGTCAAATGTCAACAGTTGATTGATATATTGTGTATTAGTTATTAATGTACTACCCCACCCTCCAGTTTTCTTTCGAATAAATGAGTGTTTGTTAAAGAATTATATTTTGTTTAGAAGGAAATATTCAAAGAAATAATTTTGTTTTATTCTATTATTATTAAAAATTATGATGAATTAGTTTCTCACTTAACCCGTGGTCAATCAAATTAATATTAAAAATTAGTTTAATGCAACTCTCGCGTATGTTTTGGTGATTGGAGGGTGGGACAGTGGCCACCCACCCACCCTACATAAATATCGAAACTTAAGCCACTGTCACTCAGTTCGTTTCCTTGAAACAATTGAAGAATTACTGTTAATGTTTAATATGTTTAATGCTTGAAGCCATCACTTTGTGATACATCTTGAATCAGGAATTTTAAATGAAAATACACTTCGTTGATATCACATACAGGATTTTATTACGTGACTATAGTTTCAACCTTTAAAAGGCCATTGTACGTTTGATAATGGCCTTTTAAAGGTTGAAACTATAGTCACGTAATAAAATCCTGTGTGTGATATCAACGAAGTGTATTTTCATTTAAAATTCCTGTTAATGTTTAAAAAAAACTTTAAAGCAGTGTTGTAGTTGAAATGTACGTGTATATGTAGGGTGGGTGGGTGGCCTCTATCCCACCCTCCAACCAGCAAAACATACGTGAGGGTTGCATTAAAGTAATATTTAATAATATTTACATTCAAACTGCATCTTAAGAATTATCAGCTGTTGTTTTTTTAACATCAACCCTAAGACGACTATTGTAGTTGTCTGGATACGTAAACAGTGAGAGTAACTAATGTAAAATTGTATATGTAGGGTGGGTATACAATCAAAAAAGGATTGAATTTTTTTAATGAAAAGCAAAAATTCACTCACATCTTATTTAATAATTGTAAACTTAAAATTTCAGTTAGAAACAAAATTTTCGATCACTGAAACAAAACCATTACAAGTAGAAAAATATAATCCACTCCTAATAAATAATAACTTAATTACATCACATTAAACCATTGATTTATGTACCGTAATAAATAATAGTTCGGCGACCTCAGCGTACTCTTGACCTACCTCAATACACTTTGTATTAACCGGGCGTACTCCTGACCTTTCCTAATAAACCGTTTGTTGTGGTAGGTCAAGAGTACGCTAGAAGGTGCGATGATTTTATATGTTAAATCGCGTAGGCTTGATTAAAGCCCAAAGGATTTTAATATATGTAATTGAAAACTAAACTAAAAAATAAAACAATAAAAATTTCAACAAGAAAACGTACTGAAAAATTTTAGAACTTTCGAAATATGAAAAAAAGTCGTAGAAAATCCTAAAATAAAAAGTAGTTGGCATAATTTAAATGTAATAAATAACAAGTGAAACAAATTTTTAGGTTAGTTTATTATTGTTTTATTACCTGAAGTGGATTGCGCGTTTACATCGGCCCCATGCGCGACCAACAGCCTGACAATGTCTAGGTGGCCGGCGGAGGCGGCCTCCATCAGCGGGGTGCACTCCCCCTTGATTCCGCGATCCTCTACGTTCGCGTGCATCGCTAATAATACCTGCGAAAAGGACAGTAAGTACGGTTTTTTGGAGGTTTTGGGTTAGGTGTTGTTGATTCACCTGTGCTAATTCAAAATAGCCCGCGCTGCAGGCGAGCGACAAGAGACTCTCCCCGTCCTCGGAAGTCTCGTGCACGGAGCGGCCCTCCGTCAGCAGTTTGCGCACGGTGCCGACATCACCGTCGGTGCAGGCTTCCACCAGTGAGGTTTTCTCGGGCTGGCCGTGGGGGTTGTCCGAACGCATGCGGGTCAGGGCGGCGGCGGCCTCGTCCAGCGCGCTCGACACACTCGAGGTAAGGCGTCTCAGCACTTCGGGATCGGCCAGGTGCTTCCCATCCTTCGTCGCCAACTGCCCGATACCAGCGGCCTGCAGGAGCGCCTCCAGGCGCGCCTGGGTCTCCGGGTCTACGGTGCGGTCCTCCTGCGCGTTCAGCAGGAACTTGGCCGCCTCCACTTGCGGATCGTCGAATTCCTGATCGATTACAAATGACTCCACCTGAAATGAACAAACAAAAAAAATTATTTACATTTGAATCATCGTCGCGGACCGCTGTAAACACTTTATTTTTCTTTAAAATACCCACGACTTTATAAAATCGCCGAAATATGTGCGAATGAAACGCCGGTGGTTGCGATGGCGAGAATGCAGCCTCGTTAATCCGGATCAATAATTGGATGGACGACCGGTACCATTCGCCATTGGGATACAATTAATGACGCTTTAGAATGACGGATGCGATGGTTTAAAGTAACAAGCTCATTCCAAACCGTACTACTATGTGAGAATGATGTTTAAAAAAATCTCGACTTTTTGATAATTATCAATTGTTTTTTAGATGTTTTTTAATTCTTTCCTTTTTTATAAAACCGTTGTTTTTTGACAATCGTCAATTCTTTTTTGGAGGGGAGAGGGATTTACATTTAGTGGTTTTGGCAATTGTCATTCTTTTCGCATATAAATATCTACTGGGTTTTTTTGATAATTGGAATTTGTTTCTTCTGGGCGAACTTGATGATCTCATCGTTTTTGAACACTATCAATTGTTTTTTTTTTTTAATTAAAAAATCTAAGATTTAGTAATAGCTTTCTATTGTTTTCAAGAACTGTCAACGATTTTAAGAATTTTCTACTGCTTTTACGTTTTAAATCAAACTTTGCAAATCTCTATTATTTTGGAATATTGTCATTTTTTTGTTTTTGTTTAAAGAGTCATACCCTTTCAAAAACAAATGACAATTTTTCAAAATAATGTAGACATTTGCAAAGTTTGATTTAAAAATAAACAAAAAAGCTGTAGAAAATTGTTAAAATTGTTGACAGTTCTCGAAAATAATAGAAAGCTGTTACTAAATCTAAGATTTTTTAATTAAAAAAAAAAACAATTGATAGTAGTGTCAATCAAACGACAAAGCGATAGAAATGTTTTTTCTAATAGTTTTTTTTTAGTTTTTACGTTTTTAAAAATTTGAAGATATTTTTAAACTGTTGATTACTGTCAGTAATTTATTTTCCAAGACAATTTTTTTACTATATTCTACTGCTTCTAAAAAAATGTAAAATATTTTCGTTTTTTAAGAACTTTTTTGTTTTTAACAACTGACAATTGTTTTTTTTTTCAAGAACGTTCTATTTTTAAGTATTTGACAATTATCAATTTTTTTCTATTATTATTAATGTAACAATTGTTTTCTGCAAGTTTTTCTTTTTACTAATCTAACGTTTTGGCATATCGACATTTTTTAAATTTTTGTGAAAGTTATGTATACTTGTAAATGTTTTTTTATAATCGTTTGATTTTGACTTCCCACTGTTTAGAATTTTCTAAAAGTGTATAATAGTAATTTTTGTTTAAGAATTTGTAATAGCCTTTTTTTGACAACTGACAATTGTTTTTTTTTCTGATTTTTTTTAGCAGTTTTAATTACTAATTTCTACTATTTGTTTGTATTGCCAATTGTTTTCTTACTGCAAATTTGAAAAGTTTTATTACACAAATCTATCTATCTATATTGTTTTTGAAAATTGTCATTCTTTTTTTCTTTCTGGTGGGGAGGGGAGTTTATGTATATTATCAAATGATTTTTATACTTATAATCTTATAATTTTTGACAGTTATAAACTTTCAAATGTTTTTTTACAAATCTATTGTTTTGGTAATTTGCAAATCGTCACTTTTTTGTTTGGTGGTGGGGGATTCAAAAGTCTTTTTCTAACCCTTAATTTTTTGTGACAATTATTAATTTTCAGATGTTTTTTTTTCTCTCCTAAACTTTCAACGCCTGTCAAATTTTTTACAATTTTTTAGTGCTTTCAAAAATATAAAATATTTTTTCTTTTTAGAATTTTATTATATTTTGTTTTAACAACTGTCAATTTTATTTAATATATATATTTTTTAATCTTTAAATCTATTGTTTTGGCAAATTGCAAGTCGTCATTTTTTTGGTGTTCTGTGAG